>WNGS01009202.1:13247037-13257162 GCA_020271785.1 Procambarus virginalis
GGGGATAGACCCGAGGCTGGCTAGCCTTAACCCTGCGCACGACCTAGGAAACCCGTACTTACGAACAGGGAAGAAGGGAAACCGGATCAACCCAAAGTGCGTCCATGGACACAGAAGCCGTGGCGCTCAAATAATGGTAGAGAGCCACAACAGGACACAAAACATGATGCACCCCAGGCCTAACCAACCAAGCATCAACAACCCAGGGACCCCTCTGGAAGGCAGCAGATAAACAAACCAATCACCACGACCGAAAGAGCAGAAACCCTGTGCCAGAGGAGAGCATGAAGCTCATCAACCCGACCCCCAGAGGCTAATGCCAACAGAAAAAGCGCCTTCGAAAAACAATCCGGAACCGAAGGGGCCACAACAAACCAAGGAGAAGAAAGAAAGGAGAGCACTCTATCCAAAGACCAGGACGGCTCAGGCGGCGCATGAGCAGGCCAGAGGTGAAACAACGACCGAGACAGCTTGCGAAATGATGCAGACGTAACATCAATACCGAAAGCAAGCTGAAGCAGCTCCACCAGCCCCACACGATATGAGGCGACGGTGTTAGGCATAAGGAGACGGTCCCGAAACAATCAAGAGAGAAAGGACAACACCATACTAATCGAAAGCGAAGTACAACGACGAAGACGTAAGAAGAACCGGAAGGGCCACCAGGAAACTTCATACTGCCACCGAGATGTAGCCCATAGGTGGGACACTAACAAGGAAGCCACCTGATCACCATAGAGATAATGATAAACTCGAGTCAAAAATACCATACGCAAAGACTCGAGGAGAAGATCGAACCAGCCACGTGACGCACCGGTTCGATCTGCTGGAAGAGGTGAACCGCAGGACCTGGGAACCTGGACATCCCCGTAGGAACCAGAACAGCCGACAAAGTCAAACCCAACCTAGCGGGCAGACCACCACGGCAAAGTTCAGACTCCCACATAAACCCTCTAGCAACCACCTCGTGACCCGGGAGCTCTCCAGAAACAGGCAAAGGTGGGACTGCAGCCGCAGAAGAGCCGCTGGAGGGAGAGACAAGGAAGCACTCTGAGAATCCCACACTATACCCAGCCAAAACCGAACCTGAGAGGGACCCAGATGGGACTTCCGCCAGTTCACCAGGAACCCGAACCTGACAAGCTGGGAAAGATCCAATTCCCTGGCGAACAGACATGCATACTGGTTGGGAGTCCACACTAGAGAGTCGTCAAAGTAGGCCTGAACCCAAACCTCTAACAGACGCAAATGGGCTACCACGACCCAGGTAAGGAAACACGGAGGCGGTAGATTCAAGCCGAAAGGAAGCCAACGAAATCGGTAAGCCTGATGCCTCGCAACAAAATCTATCCAGTCCCTGAACCCCGGATTAATCGGGATGTGCCAGTATGTGTCCTGGAGGTCCAGGGACACCATCCAAGCACCCGGCTCCATAAGAAGACGGACCTGTGGCAGTAGTCATCCAAAAGGAGGGGCAATAGTCAGGGGTTCGGACGGGACAAGTCCAGAATGAACTTGGTCCGCACAGTCCCGTTTTGTAACCAAAAACAGGCGGGAAACCCACCTGAGGGATGAGGTCGTTTCAACTACACTCAAGCAAACCCACTCCAAGATGACCCAACAAAGTGCAGAAGAGGCTAGCCCCGAATCCCCCAAAGGAGGAGGCGCTGGCCCAACACCACCACAGGCCACAGGAAACAACTCTGAAACGCCCACGAATCATGGGACCAGGCCTGAGCAAACAGCGCGAGTCTCCCTTACCCCATATTGCCCCATTAATGGGACGAACCACGAAAGGGCCAACGCTCCTTACGAGAATCCGACTGCAGAGCAATCACCGCGTTGACCAGCCATTATCTGTTCTGAAGGGTGCACCACTTGCCCACCACAACGGGCAGAACCCCAAGCCTGGCATGACCTTTCCAGGAAAACCCCCCCCCATGGGCTATCAAAAAAAAAAAAAAAAAAGTCAGACATAGGATGACAACTAGAAGAGGCTGCTTGCAGATACTGCACCACCACAGACTTTGCAAACAGCAAAGGACAAAGAGGAGTAGAAATCCTAAGAGCCTGGGCCCATGCGGATTCCACAGATTGAGCGAGCATCTCCTACCAGCACATGAGATGACAAGCAGAGAACAGAGACACGGCCTCCCATAGGATAGGCGCAATCTCCTTCAACAGACTAGCCGGCACCCACACTGCCAAGACCAGCACACCAGACCCAGAATCGGCCCCAAGTGCCTCCACATCCACTGCAAGCCACTCCGAAGACAGCTCGAGAAGGAAAAAAGAAACGCAAGATGAAAGCCAAATGGCCACGAGCACACAAGTCCTCAGCAACCAGGGCAGCTGAAAGGGACCTGCACATGAAGCTAAACAAGGCCGACATCCCAAGGAAAGGCAGCGGTGAACAGGCACGCATTGAGGCGCTCAAACTCGCCCCCCAGGTAAACCTGTATAACTGTAAGGGCCTCTCACCACTCAAGCATGCAGGACTGACAGAATGTATGCCACGCCCCCAACGAAAAGATATGGCAGTCTGCCAACCACGACAACTCCGGAACCTCATAATGAACCCAGTAATAAAAATAAGAACCGAACTCGAAAGAGGTAGGATCCATTATCGAGGCGTAATCCTCGTCGCGCAGGAGGTAAGCTGCAATGGCCTCCCGCTCCTCATGCTGCAGGATGCGGTAGGTGGAAAACCTTCGGAAAAAAGGAACCCAAGTATCCAGGGGAACCCAGAACTGAATCCAGGGAGGGGTCGACACCATAACAAACACGTACAAGGAAGGGGGACAAGAAAACCCCCGCTCCTTGCAACAACAAGCCCCGCTCAGAAGGTACCAAAAAGCCAGGCGGGGTCAAACAGGGCCAAGCTCCCCAAATCAACCCCTCCCCTGCCCCGGGAACCTCCACACCAGGACCCGGGTCCAAGTCGTAGTGCCTCCAGCACCAGCTGGAGGAACAGGCTCGAATGCCCCTGTCATCACACCGGAAGAGCAATCCCCGAAACTGCCCGAGTCTCACCATCAACTAAACCCTGCCCCGACTCCAAAACCCTCAGACACTTCGGAGCCGAAAGCAGGGGGTAGGGGAGGGGGGGAAACATTACGAACAACAGCAGGGAAAGGACCTCGGGGCGTGGATGAAGCCAAAGTCGAAGCGACTAACACTCCCAAGTCCGGGGTCCCTATAACCAAAATGGGGCAGTCTCGGGGCATCCAGGTGAGCAACCAACCTAGCACGTGCAGCAACCTATAACGTGCATGCAACACCAAAGCTGCCTGCACCCTAAGATCAATCAGTGGACTGGATGATCTGGAGAACAAGCATGCAACACCACTCGTAGGACTCCGGGCCGACGGTGTCACTGACCCAGGCAGCATGCCAGAGGCAAAACATGTAATCGTCACCCTGAGACAAGGGGACAGAGCAACCTTCAAACTCACACGAAGCAAGACGGGGCCCAGAGGATGCTTCCATTGGATAACTGAACCCCAGCGGCTACATGACCCTACATGACCCTTAGACAAACTGATAAGGAGGGAAGATACTGCTAACCGGCACCCCAAACTACCAAACAAACTGCTAAAAGCTGAACCCCCAGGACATGTACACACACACAGGTACCTAGTGGAGGACCACCTAGAATACAACATACATAAGTGGCACCACCCCCAATGGCAGACCCTCCACCAAGCAGAAAACAAAAGTACTGTTCCTGCACTAGTACAATGTACTTAGGCAGAACAGAGCCGGCCGCTATATCTGGTGAAGAACAGCTGCACAGTACCTTACACCCCTACCAGAGGCGAAACCACCACCTACCCAGAGGCAAATAGAGGTGCATGAAACACCCCAACTTAACAATGGGACAACTTAACAATGGGACAACTTAAAGTGCTCAAGTAAAGTGCCCCAACGGACTCCAAGGCGGGCAATTACTATGAGTATATACTAAATACATGACAAGTGTTAATGAATAGTTTAAAAGCATGGGCAGAGAATGAACATGTAAATAAGTGACATGACATGAGATGTCGATATTTTGCCAACAGGGTGCAAGGCTCACTGAGGACGTCTTGACCTTCACTTGAGCAACAGAGGTCGTGAGAGAGGGTTGTACAGTGAGCTCCTGGCAAAAAAGGAGGAACCCCTAGTTGTGTGGCCCCTACAAGAGGTAACCAAGCAGGTGGACAACTTAAAGTGCTCAAGTCAAGAGCAGAAGAACTCTGAGGCAGTCTAAGAGACCTGGTTGGATGTCAGAGGGGACGACATCTTAGAGCCACAGCTGATCGAGCTGATCGAGTGCCCTCAACAGATAAATTCTGTGGTAAGCAAATGTAACACTTGTTGCAGTGGTTGCCTGTGTTCGATTGTGTGCCCAGCAATCAAAGCAAGTTTTTATGAATATAATATATACATGTTTTATTAAGGCAGGGAGCTGAAATAAGAGAAATAAGAAATAAGATAGAGGAACATCCTAGAGGGTGGAGTGATACGTCCACCCTCTCTGGAGGCCAGTGGCTGAGTGAGTGAGGGAGCCTCGCGACCGGGGGCAGCTGCCAGCAACGTCCCAAATGGACTGGCCAATATGGGGGAGGACCGTCGCGACGTGTTAGAGTTTAAAGAGATGTCAGATCGTGGAGTTTTATTTTCAGCGAATACATTTAATTATGTTTTAGTAAGGAAACATTTTTATTGGCATGGTAATGGAATTGCAGGTTTGTTTGGGAAGAAATTAATGGAACTTTGAGGCTGGAGGAGTGTATGCTGAACTCTGTGGGAGAGCAGCACTCCATAGTGAGGAGTTGACCTCAAGCAGTGTAGAGGAGCAGTGAAGAGTTTCACGTGTTTCTGTGGGATCAGTGGTGAAGCACCACTGGTGTTTGAGCAGAACTTAATTGTGTAGCAGTTTGGGAGGACTGCAGAAGAGAGTTGTTGACTATTTTGGAAAACCTAGAGATATACATGGTAGAGAGCCTCTAGAAGCAGAACAAAGGTTCATGGTGATCACACATGATGTATAAGGGGGAGTGCTTGAATGCTTATTGGCATGTAAGATGCAGTGTAAGGTGAGAGATTGATTTCTTTTTGTGTTGGGGAATATTTATGCAGATGTTTCTGTTGTTTCAGCCATAAGCTGAGTTTTATATACTTCAAGGGATGAGTGTATAATGTTGTGGGGGGGGGGGTCTGGTGTAGCGACCAGAGCTCTCTTTGGAGGTTTACGTTCCATAAGCCCCAACCCCCTCAGGACAGAACACCATACAGTAGAAGGTAGAGGGGGGGGGGGAAGGGGTTCCAATGGCAGTCTTTTTAACCCCCCCCCCTTAACTGTGCAGGTTACTTCTAGCTTTAAACAAAAAATCTTTTGATATTGTTAATTAGCATCCAGGAAGCAGGAAAATTTAAGTGAAAAGCATCTACCCATCATGACTTGGTCCATTTATTTTAATTGTTCATCTATTTAATTCCTTCATGTTCACATGTTGTATTGATATGCATTAATTGTATTCATTATGTATAACTTTTGGAAATATACATATGAACAGGTATGTGTGTATAAATATATGCACACCCTGTACTTGTTCATACTAAATACATACATCTTGCATGCAAATTTATATCCAGTTATCACTGATTTGCAGTTGTTAAAAGTTTAATGGTTTCTAGCATGGCCGCCATGCACATTCAGTCACTGGATGGTCCAGACATGGCCCATATCTTTTTACTAAGGCAATGGGAAGAAACCAAGTGATTTGAGATTTTTTCCAACTATGGCAAACAATTACCAGAGGTTTCCAGTGTCAAATTATGTCCTCCCAAGAATGTTTTTTTTTTTTTAATAAAATGGGTCACTTTAAATAATCTCCATACAATTGATGCATATACACATATCACTCAAGTCATTGGAGCAGTGCGAGGGTTAAAGAAGTGTAATTTTTTATATTATCACGACTGTTTTAATTTTATTTCAAGTGAAATCAAGTGAAATAAAGCACTTTTCATCCAGTCTGTGGTTGCTTGTTTCCACGAACCACCAACTTGTATGGGCCCACAAAACTTTCAGCTTGTCAGAATCTACTGTTCCAGTCACCACCACGACCAGTAACATTCCAAATACATTATCTTACCTAGATAAGGGGTCAGCATACATTTCCATGTATCGCTCATTAATGGAAGAGTCTATCACAACCCACGCACCACCTCGTAGCTCGGCATAGGGCGGCACGTACACCAATATCGGTTGGTTATATTCTCGTAGAGCATCAACAATGTAAGCACCAAATTTTATCACTTGCTCGTACATGTCTGAAATACAGTATATCAGCATTTCTTTCATCAAATAATGTTCTTTAGCCATTTTGTTTACTGCAATATAAAAGCAAATTAATTACAAATATTCCAATAAATATCTGGTCACATTAAAAGGGAGCTTGCCAGTTAATTAATTATTCAAAAACAATCTTTCAATAATTTTTAAATTTATTTCTATTTATATATACTTTAATTCATCTCTTTCACATAGTATAGAGTATAAATATTAAGGCAACTTTCTTTTAGACACATTCTATAATCTTTGGAAGTTAAAAGTTAAAATACTGTACATACAAAAATAAATGGTGAGAAATGAAGATCTCGAACCTGACAGGTTATCATAAGTTTTCCAATTCAAGTGGCTATGAGCTAACAATCTTTGTCATCATATAGCACCTTAAGATATAGAGAATGTGTCACAGTAACATGGTTCAAACAAATAACTCCATCCACATATGAAATAAAATGAAATAGCTTATGTTTCTTGTTTGTCCTAGACCCTTGATAAGGGCCCAGGACAAATCTAATAGTTGTCACTTACATATAATTTAATGTGTGTGTTAGGTTATTTCACCTTTTGATTCTTTTAACAAGTTGAATTTATAATATAAACCAGTTGCTTGAACTGCCACTCTGCTAGGAAAGTTCAAGAGCTTCAAGAACCCATCATACAAATGTACTTGTAGGAAGGTGCAACTGATCAATACTTGGCAAGGTTCAACTGCACAAGTGCTAAAGGATTGTATACGAGACTGGCAACGGTGCCTGCAACTAAATGAAATTGAAAGGAGGCAGACATGAGGACACTGGTGAAATCTGGATAGCAAGTCAAGTTTTAAAGAGGTGCAAGGATCTTCTCTGACTTTGTATGGGTTGTTAGCAAGAGGATGTTGTGTTTCTTCCTAACATGGAGGAAATTGTGAAAGCCACTTAACATCCACAGTTTAAAAATATATTATAAACTTTAATGTCAAGAGATTTAATTAGTACATCAGATATAAATTGCTTAGAGGTAGGGCATAAGAGCTAGATCTCACCCCCCCCCATCCAAGTTGCCTGACAGGTAAGCACTTAATGTTTAGGGCCATGGTCCTAGTAATCTGCTTGTTTCCTAAGTAGTATCACCATTATATTCTTGGAAGAATGGTAGACAGTTGGTGTGAAAAACACACATTTGTCTAATTTAGCTAATACCAAAACCATCTTCAGTGTTGATCAACAAGATAGCATCTCTGAACACAGGGAAGCAGACAAGGCTCAACAAGTGTAGAGTATTGGATTGCACGACCCAAAGCCACAGTAGTCTACTAAGCTAACAAATCTGTACAACATATAGAATGATCTAACTGAATATGCTTATGCATTGGGAAGTCATTATCTAACCCCTCTAAAGGATAAGAATGTGTAACATTTATGTATTCATAATGACCATCTTGAGGTTATTTTGAGTTGATTTCGGGGCTTTTTTAAGTGTCCCCGCGGCCTGGTCCTTGACCAGGCCCTCCACCTCCATGAAGCAGCCCGTGACAGCTGACTAACTCCCAGGTACCTATTTACTGCTAGGTAACAGGGACATAGGGTGAAAGAAACTCTGCCCATCGTTTCTCGCTGGCGCCCGGGATCGAACGCGGGACCACAGGATCACAAGTCCAGTGTGCTGTCCGTTCGGCCAACCAGCTCCCCACCATGGCAATAGTAATAAGTATCTAATAATATGGCTCCTAGATCTGTATGCAATCATGTTCTATTTCAAGCAAAATATTACAACTGGGTTAACTTGAAAAATGCATCAAGTATAAAATACACCAAGGCTTGATATTGAGCTACTGGGTACATACATATGATATTTCATTTACCTAACACACCTTTGTCAAAGTTAAACATGACACTCAGAATAAATGTTCAAAGATACTGTGAAATAATTTATGATAAAAAGTACCTTTCATGCCTCCTGAAAACCCTCTCCAGTTGGCAAAGATGAGGAGAGGAAGACCTTCATGGTTGAAGTCCTTGATTGCCTGAGAGGTCTTGTATGCTGAATCAGGGAACCACACTTGTCCGGCTTGGGAGACTGTCTGTTAAGATTAAGGTATTGCAAGAGTTTATTTTTTTTCTCTAAACAGTCAGGAGAAAAATTTACTAGGATTAATTCTCTTTGCCCCTTTCTCCCTTTCCATAGCCAAGAAAGGAAAGAAGACATTTACTGGAAAACACATACTTTTATAATGCTTATCCAATGGCATACATTAAGTTCATTAGTGCATGCATAAGGATGTGAAAGAATGCACAGTTTGTGAAGGTATCTGCAAGAATTAAAATAATATGCAATAAAAACTGTACCCGACACCAATTATCTGCTATACAAGGCTTTTTATAAAATACAGCGTTTTCGCGCAGCGTTTCTGCCCGAAATGCTGCGCGTACTAGTGGCTTTACAAGACTGAATTACCATTTTATGTATCCACACATTCCCAATGTACCTTCTTGTATATGCATAAATAAATAAATAAATAATAAATACAGTAATGTCAAGAAATATGGTGGTTCACAGATAGAGAGAACAATGAAATAAAATGAGTGGCAGGTGTGTGTGGAGAAGAGAACTGAACAGGCAAAAAATCATCCCAGCTAACACTACGTTTTCACCGACAAACTCACTCATTTATCAATTTTAGTCACACACTAACCCAATACATTTTGGCATTATGGCAATCAACAAACATCTGGCACGTAGTCTTTTACTCCAGAATTCCAAGAAACCAAAGATAATATTTAATCGAGGAAGAATAAATGGTTGACTTCAGCATCACTTAGCCATGAAGAACTATGAATGAGAAGAGCATATACACCAACCCTGGCGGGCACACCAATTTGCTCCCATGACTGCTGTGTATCACCTTCCCATTATCCACTAATGGTGTAGTAGAGTAGTCCTTATCCAAGTTCAATTGCCCAAGTTTAGTTATAATATGAGAGCTATGCCTGTGGTTTCTCATCGTCCCTATAATTCGTATGATGTTTGAAATTTACAATGAAACTTTTAGTATAACACCTTAAAGTATTCTCTCCCACTTATTAATCTGATTGCAAAAGAGTATTTAAACAAATGATTTTGGCCCCCTATAAATTCTTGAATTTATGACCAATTTATCTCAATGTTGGAATGTGAGAAAATGTGTTTTGGTGTGTGAGCCAAAACTCCTGTAACTTCAAACAAAATTTAAAATAAATGAAGTAAAAGGAGCTGGTACCCCTATGAGAACAGTTGTCACCATACAGCCCAAATGGGTAACCACACAGCACTGGAGTAAGGGAAGAGGAGGAAATAACTGCATAGATATTAGTACAAGACTTGAAACATTATACAGAAAGGTTGTTTACTTTTGCCTCAGAATCCAAATTAGCAGGGTCAGCTAGAAGATTGAATTCCACAGTTCGGGTTTCTACACAAATGACACCGACGGGTATTGCACCTAGCCGTGCCCGGCCACACATCACAGTCTGTGCCCAAGGTTCTAGTATTTCCTGTAGGAGATAATCATTAACACAAAAATTATTAAATTCAAACATATATACAGGAACAAAATAGAAGAAGGAACTACTTCAGGTATAGGTCACATGAGCAAATATAGGTTATATACCATGCTACATTACATAAAAATACTTGCAGGTCTTTTTTTATCATGGTCACTTCCTTGAGGACATTCATAGGAGAATAGTATACAGTATAAAGCAAAATATTATTAAATCAAGCAACTCTGGAATATTTTATTTATTATTATTTTCACATAGTAAGAT
>WNGS01009202.1:13259970-13270259 GCA_020271785.1 Procambarus virginalis
GGTCACTTATGTTCCAATATCACAAGTGTTGATTATTACATGCCTTGATAGGGAGGATAGAGTAGGACTGTTTTATGTAGTGATCTTAAATGAAATAAATATGTATACTAAATTGTTAATCGGGGTATCCATTCGACCCGTGTATTCATTCATAGAGAGCGGCCAGAAAAAGAGTGGAAACCAACGTGTGCCCCCCCCCCTTTTGTGCCACCTTTAACCCTCCCGTGACCGGTACCCTTCGACGCCAGTCACTGTTAAATACTTACGTTATTGAAGTCGAAGGTGGTGGTGGCATTAAGTATCTTTAATTTAGTCATAATTATTAACAACTTGCTTAGTGGCTGGTATCAGTGGTGATAGAGTATAGATACATTATAACACTGTTGAATTTGTGCAACATAATTGCCAATTCCCCCCTCCCCCTAGCTTTCAGAATGACTAACACTTATCTGAACACACCATGTTTTCCATTCATTCCCAGTCCCACAGGGTTCGGATAGCACGTGGCTGACTGTACTAGCTTTTAAATTTCACTTGTCCATTCGAGAATAGTACTAAATTCCATTATGTGTAAATGGTTTATCAACACCACTGCAATCTATTTTAAGGAAAACAGGACCCCATGATGCACGAACTTCATCCTACAATCACCATTGACATAAGGCATGAAATCTTATATGGTAATGCAAGAGAAAATGTAATATTAAAGAGACACAAAAGCAATTAACATACCTCCACTGATCCTTTCTCCTCAAAGAACCATCGTCTCAACATGGCATCAATTTGGCCATCAGACGAGTCAGATTGAACTGCTCTTATTTCTTTCTTCACCCTTTCTTCAGCCAAAAGACGCCTAAGCCTCCAGAAGAGAACTTTTCGACTCTGTGCCCAAGGTACCACTCCCTGAATAACCCCTTTCTCTTGCATCCTAACAGGGGTGTCATGTAGATAGCAAAGGTTACTGCCAACTGAAATGAACATTAAAATTCACTGTGGATGCAGTTTCTAACCAAATTACAATGTCATGTGCATTTATTTGGCAAGAGATCCTTATCTTGTGCATGAAGAGCATGGTAGAAAAATAGAATAATAAATGGTGACTGCATGACTAACAAGCAGCAGTTAATGCATTATGTCAGGTCATGTGATTACCTGCAGGGAGGCTTCCCTCTTGGCTTCCACCTCTTCAATTTTGATTATCTGGTACTAACTATGGTACTTAACATTTTTTTATGAATATCTTATCTAATTTTAAACCTATAGATTGCATAGTTAAACTAATATTTCCTGTATTTATTCCTTGGAGTTTCTTCATTCATTCCTGTGGATCATTTGTGTTTCCAGTTACCCCTTATTTCCTAAAGACCATTAAGTGGCACTGAAATATGTAGAAGACTACCAAGTGGGTTTTGTTGTGTATTTGTAGTACGTTACCGAGGCACACTGCAATACATAGTTGTGCTTTGGTCTTGTTTTTCCAGCTGTCAATCAATTGGTGGACAAGATCCTGAGCCAAATTGTGCTATCACATTACACTTGAAACTGTGTATGAAGTCTGCCTCCACCACCTTGTGTCTCAGGTGCATTCCATTTGTTTACTCTGAAAAAACTTCTAATATATCTATGGCTCATTTGGGTACTAAGTTTCCACTTGTGTTCCCTTGTTTGTGTACCACCCATGCTAAACAGTTTATCTGCCTTATCATTTCTTCTGATATTTTGTAGTGGTAATCATGTCTCCTCCTAACCCTTTTGTCTTTATGACTTGAGGTTTAATTCCTGTAGCCTTTCCTTGTAACTCTCACCCATTAGCTCCAGAACTAGTCTGCTGGCACACCTTGAAACTATAAACTTCATCTCGATTGACCTCCACCCCGGAACTGTATACTTCATGATTGGTCGGTCACATACCATATACAAGGTTCTGAATGATTCCTTAAACAAGTTTCAAAAGGCAGTTATTATGTTAGCCAACCTAACATATCCCGCTATTCTTTACACACTCACGACTGATCACGAGTGTTAACATTTATTCATGAGGTAATTCAATTTATCAGATGATCAAATTTACCTGATGATACGTTGGCATGAGCAAATCTTCTCTCTCTTGTATTTTCTTCCTAAGATCTGCCTCCTTTTCTGGGGGCAAGTCTGGCACTGACAGTCTCTCGTTAAGTGAGTGGATAATTGGGTCCAATCGTGACATGGACTTCACAATGTCTTTCTTCTTGAACTTTATCTCCACTGTTCCTTCAGGTTCTAGGACTCCTCCTCTGATAAAAAAAACAAATTATCAGATTATTTTCAAGAGCATAAACCCAAATTTTATATATTAAAAAACAAAACAGTGTTGAATGTAATGAAACGCCATTTTCTGGGTGAGACCCGGAGGCTCCCCGGAGCTATCCAGGATATGTTCATGTCAGACTTTGGCACCAGTCATATGTATGGAGTTCTTTGGGCCTACTGGGGACCACAGCCAGAACCTGGCCCCCTCAGAGAGGCATAAGGAGCAATGACCTATAGAAGCCCCTGTGTGGTTGGAAGCATTCTATGTCTGCATCGACCGGGTTAGGCACCCAGAAAGGTAAGCATCCCAAAACAAACCCCTATTCTGGTGAAAATATTGCTACCAAAAGCCGAACAAGTGGATAGAACTCCCAAACAAGAACGAACAAACTATGACGCTGTCATATGAAAACACTTCCCCCTCCCTGAGGGGGAAGGGGAGCCCCAGACCTACCGTGCCGGCGATCCATACCCCAGTTCTGAGGCTGAATGTCAAAACACGCGAAAAACCGCCGACCGGAGGGAGGGAGGGATGCCGGGAAGCCTTCAGGTCTCATCCAGAAAATGGCATTTCATTACATTCAATGCTGGTTTTCTGGGGGGAGCCCCTAGGCTCCCCGGAGCTAACTAACCACAGAGGGAAAAAAAGAGGAGACTTACCTGGGAGGCACCTACTGCTTACTCCTCAACCCGAAGTCGAGACAACGGCTGCATCCGCCGACCCAAAGCGACACAGGCCCGACTGGGCCCAGGAACGTTAATAGGGTAACGAGCAGCCAGGACCCTGTTCGACCGACAAAATCCCCCCGCCCAATGTCAGTCCGCTTCATATTCCAAGTCAGTCCAAGACATATTGCCAAAGACGGCGGCAAGAACCGCGAACTTGCGAACGTCATGGGCACGGGGATAGACCCGAGGCTGGCTAGCCTAACCCTGCGCACGACCTAGGAAACCCGTACTACGACAGGGAAGAAGGGAAACCGGATCAACCCAAAGTGCGTCCATGGACACAGAAGCCGTGGCGCTCAAATAATGGCGGAGAGCCACAACAGGACACAAAACATTTGCAGCCCAGGCCTAACCAACCAAGCATCAAAACCCAGGGACCAATCTGGAAGGCAGCAGTTTCATTCTTCGCAAGAAAAGAAGAAGCTGCAGATGAACAAACCAATCACCCCGACCGAAAGAGCAGAAACCCTGTGCCAGAGGAGAGCATGAAGCTCATCAACCTGACCCCCAGAGGCTAATGCCAACAGAAAAAGCGCCTTCGAAAAACAACCCGGAACCGAAGGGCCACAACAAACCAAGGAGAAGAAAGAAAGGAGAGCACTCTATCCAAGACCAGGACGGCTCAGGCGGCGCATGAGCAGGCCAGAGGTGAAACAACGACCGAGACAGCTTGCGAAATGATGCAGACGTAACATCAATACCGAAAGCAAGCTGAAGCAGCTCCACCAGCCCCACACAATATGAGGCGACGGTGTCAGGCATAAGGAGACGGTTCCGAAACAATCAAGAAAGAAAGGACAACACCATCCTATCGAAAGCGAAGTACAACGACGAAGACGTAAGAAGAACCGGAAGGGCCGCCAGGAAACTTCATACTGCCACCGAGATGTAGCCCACAGGTGGGACACTAACAAGGAAGCCACCTGATCACCATAGAGATAATGATAAACTCGAGTCAAAAATACCATACGCAAAGACTCGAGGAGAAGATCGAACCAGCCACGTGACGCACCAGTCCGATCTGCTGGAAGAGGTGGACCGCAGGACCTGGGAACCTGACATCCCCGTAGGAACCAGAACAGCCGACGAAGTCAAACCCAAACCGCGGGCAGACCACCACGGCAAAGTTCAGACTCCCACATAAACCCTCTAGCAACCACCTCGTGACCCGGGAGCTCTCCAGAAACAGGCAAAGGTGGGACTGCAGCCGCAGAGAGCCGCTGGAGGGAGAGACAAGGAAGCACTCTGAGAATCCCACACTATACCCAGCCAAAACCGAACCTGAGAGGGACCCAGATGGGACTTCTGCCAGTTCACCAGGAACCCGAACCTGACAAGCTGGGAAAGATCCAATTCCCTGGCGAACAGACATGCATACTGGCTGGGAGTCCACACCAGAGAGTCGTCAAAGTAGGCCTGAACCCAAACCTCTAACAGACGCAAATGGGCTACCACGACCCAGGTAAGGGAGACACGGAGGCAGTAGATTCAAGCCGAAAGGAAGGCAACGAAATCGGTAAGCCTGATGCCTCGCAACAAAATCTATCCAGTCCCTGAACCCCGATTAATCGGGATGTGCCAGTATGTGTCCTGGAGGTCCAGGGACACCATCCAAGCACCCGGCTCCATAAGAAGACGGACCTGTGGCAGTAGTCATCCAAAAGGAGGGGCAATAGTCAGGGGTTCAGACGGGACAAGTCCAGAATGAACTTGGTCCGCACAGTCCCGTTTTGTAACCAAAAACAGGCGGGAAACCCACCTGAGGGATGAGGTTTCAACTACACTCAAGCAACCCACTCCAAGATGACCCAACAAATGCAGAAGAGGCTAGCCCCGAATCCCCAAAGGAGGAGGCGCTGGCCCAACACCACCACAGGCCACAGGAAACAACTCTGAAACGCCCACGAATCATGGGACCAGGCCTGAGCAAACAGCGCGAGTCTCCCTTACCCCATATTGCCCCATAATGGAACGAACCACGAAAGGGCCAACGCTCCTTACGAGAATCCGACTGCAGAGCAATCACCGCGTTGACCAGCCATTATCTGTTCTGAAGGGTGCACCACTTGCCCACCACAACGGGCAGAAACCAAGCCCTGGCATGACCTTTCCAGGAAGACCCCCCACCATGGGCTATCAAAAAAAAAAAAAAAAGACAAAAGTCAGACATAGGATGACAACTAGAAGAGGCTGCTTGCAGATACTGCACCACCACAGACTTTGCAAACAGCAAAGGACAAAGAGGAGTAGAAATCCTAAGAGCCTGGGCCCATGCAGATTCCACAGATTGAGCGAGCATCTCCTACCAGCACGTGAGATGACAAGCAGAGAACAGAGACACGGCCTCCCATAGGATAGGTGCAATCTCCTTCAACAGACTAGCCGGCACCCACACTGCCAAGACCAGCACACCAGACCCAGGATCGGCCCCAAGTGCCTCCACATCTTCCGCAAGCCACTCCGAAGACAGCTCAAGAAGGAAAAAAGAAACGCAAGATGAAAGCCAAATGGCCACGAGCACACAAGTCCTCAGCAACCAGGGCAGCCGAAAGGGACCAGCACATGAAGCTAAACAAGGACGACATCCCAAGGAAAGGCAGCGGTGAACATGCCTCTCACCACTTAAGCATGCAGGACTGACAGAATGTATGCCACGCCCCCAACGAAAAGATATGGCAGTCTGCCAACCAGGACAACTCCGGAACCTCATAATGAACCCAGTAATAAAAATAAGAACTGAACTCGAAAGAGGTAGGATCCATTATCGAGGCGTAATCCTTGTTGCGCAGGAGCTAAGCTGCAATGGCTCCCGCTCCTCATGCTGCAGGATGCGGTAGGTGAAAAACCTTCGGAAAAAAGGAACCCAAGTACCCAGGGGAACCCAGAACTGAATCCAGGGAGGGGTTGACACCATATCAAACACGTACAAGAAGGGGGACAAGAAAACCCCGCTCCTTGCAACAACAAGCCCCACTCAGAAGGTACCAAAACCCAGGCGGGGTCAAACAGGGCCAAGCTCCCCAAGTCAACCCCTCCCCTGTCCCGGGAACCTCCACACCAGGACCTGGGCAAAGTCATAGTGCCTCCATCACCAGCTGGAGGAACAAGCTCGATGCCCATCATCACAATGGAAGAGCAATTCCCGAAACTGCCCAAGTCTCACCGACAACTAAACCTGCCCCGACTCCAAAACCCTCAGACACTTCAGAGCCAAAAGCAGGGGGTAGGGGAGGGGGGGGGGGAACATTACGAACAGCAGGGAAAGGACCTCGGGGCGTGGATGAAACCAAAGTCGAAGCGACTAACACTCCCAAGTCCGGGGTCCCTATAACCAAAATGGGGCAGTCTCGGGGCATCCAGGTGAGCAACCAACCTAGCATGCTGCAGCAACCTATAACGTGCATGCAACACCAAAGCTGCCTGCACCCTAAGATCAATCAGTGGACTGGGTGATCTGGAGAACAAGCATGCAACACCACTCGTAGGACTCCGGGTCGACAGTGTCACTGACCCAGGCAGCATGCCAGAGGCAAAACATGTGATCGTCACCCTGAGACAAGGGGACAGAGCAACCTTCAAACTCACACGAAGCAAGACGGGACCCAGAGAATGCTTCCACTGGATAACTGAACCCCAGCGGGATTCTACATGACCCTTAGACACTCTGATAAGGAGGCAAGATACTGCTAACGGCACCCCAAACTACCAAACAAACTGCTAAAAGCTGAACCCCCGGGACATGTACACACACACAGGTACCTAGTGGAGGACCACCTAGAATACAACATACATAAGTGGCACCACTCCCAATGGCAGACCCTCCACCAGGCAGAAAACAAAAGTACTGTTCCTGCACTAGTACAACGTACTTGGGCAGAACAGAGCCGGCTGCTATATCTGGTGAAAAACAGCTGCACAGTACCTTACACCCCTACCAGAGGCGAAACCACCACCTACCCAGAGGCAAATAGAGGTGCATGAAACACTCCAATGGACTCCAAGGCGGGCAATTACTATATGAGTATATACTAAATACATGACAAGTGTTAATGAATAGTTTAAAAGCATGGGCAGAGAATGAACATGTAAATAAGTGACATGACATGAGATGTCGATATTTTGCCAACAGGGTGTAAGGCTCGCTGGGGACGTCTTGACCTTCACTTGTGCAACAGAGGTCGTGAGAGAGGGTTGTACTGTGAGCTCCTGGCAAAAAGAGGAGGAACCCCTAGTTGTGTGGCCCCTACAAGAGGAGGTAACCAAGTAGGTGGACAACTTAAAGTGCTCAAGTCAAGAGCAGAAGAACTCTGAGGCAGTCTAAGAGACCTGGTTGGATGTCAGAGGGGACGACATCTTGGAGCCACAGCTTATCGAGTGCCCTCAACAGATAAATTCTGTGATAAGCAAATGTAACACTTGTTGCAGTGGTTGCCTGTGTTCAATTGTGTGCCCAGCAATCAAAGCAAGTTTTTATGAATATAATATATACATGTTTTATTAAGGCAGGGAGCTGAAATAAGAGAAATAAGAAATAAGATAGAGAACATCCTAGAGGGCGGAGTGATACGTCCACCCTCTCTGGAGGCCAGTGGCTGAGTGAGTGAGGGAGCCTCGCGACTGGAGGCAGCTGCCAGCAATGTCCCAAATGGACTCGCCCATATGGGGGAGGACCGTCGCGACGTGTTAGAGTTTAAAGAGATGTCGGATCGTGGAGTTTTATTTTCAGTGAATACATTTAATTATGTTTTAGTAAGGAAACATTTTTATTGGCATGGTAATGGAATTGCAGGTTTGTTTGGGAAGAAATTAATGGAACTTTGAGGCTGGAGGAGTGCATGCTGAACTTTGTGGGAGAGCAGCACTCCATAGTGAGGAGTGGACCTCAAGCATTATAGAGGAGCAGTGAAGAGGAGTTTCATGTGTTTCTGTGGGATCTTCACCAGTGGTGAAGCACCACTGGTGTTTGAGGAGAACTTAATTGTGTAGCAGTTTGGGAGGACTGCAGAAGAGAGTTATTGACTATTTTGGAAAACCTAGAGATATACATGGTAGTGAGCCTCTAGGAGCAGAACAAAGGTTCATGGTGATCACACATGATGTATAAGGGGGAGCGCTTGAATGCTTATTGGCATGTAAGACGCAGTGTAAGGCGAGAGATTGATTTCTTTTTGTGTTGGGGAATATTTATGCAGATGTTCTGTTGTTTCAGCCATAAGCTGAGTTTTATATACTTTAAGGGCTGAGTGTATAATGTTGTGGGGGGGGTCTGGTGTAGTGACCAGAGCTCTCTTTGGAGGTTTAAGTTCCATAAGCCCCAACCCCCTCAGGACAGAACACTATACAGTAGGAAGGTAGAGGGGGGGAAAGGGGTTCCAATGGCAGTCTTTTTACCCCCCCCCCCCTTAACTGTGCAGGTTACTTCTAGCTTTAAACAAAAAATTCTTTTGATATTGTTAATTAGCATCCAGGAAGCAGGAAAATTTAAGTGAAAAGCATCTACCCATCATGACTTGGTCCATTTATTTTAATTGTTCATCTATTTAATTCCTTCATGTTCACATGTTGTATTGATATGCCATTAATTGTATTCATTATGTATAACTTTTGGAAATATACATATGAACAGGTATGTGTGTATAAATACATGCACACCCTGTACTTGTTCATACTAAATACATACATCTTGCATGCAAATTTATATCCAGTTATCACTGATTTGCAGTTGTTAAAAGTTTAATGGTTTCTAGCATGGCCGCCATGCACATTCAGTCACTGGATGGTCCAGACATGGCCCATATCTTTTTACTAAGGCAATGGGAAGAAACCAAGTGATTTGAGATTTTTTCCAACTATAGCAAACAATTACCAGAGGTTTCCAGTGTCAAATTATGTCCTCCCAAGAATGTTTTTTTTTTTTTAATAAAATGGGTCACTTTAAATAATCTCCATACAATTGATGCATATACACATATCACTCAAGTCATTGGAGCAGTGCGAGGGTTAAAGAAGTGTAATTTTTTATATTATCACGACTGTTTTAATTTTATTTCAAGTGAAATCAAGTGAAATAAAAGCACTTTTCATCCAGTCTGTGGTTGCTTGTTTCCACGAACAACCAACTTGTATGGGCCCACAAAACTTTCAGCTTGTCAGAATCTACTGTTCCAGTCACCCACCACGACCAGTAACATTCCAAATACATTATCTTACCTAGATAAGGGGTCAGCATACATTTCCATGTATCGCTCATTAATGGAAGAGTCTATCACAACCCACGCACCACCTCGTAGCTCGGCATAGGGCGGCACGTACACCAATATCGGTTGGTTATATTCTCGTAGAGCATCAACAATGTAAGCACCAAATTTTATCACTTGCTCGTACATGTCTGAAATACAGTATATCAGCAATTTCTTTCATCAAATAATGTTCTTTTAGCCATTTTGTTTACTGCAATATAAAAGCAAATTAATTACAAATATTCCAATAAATATCTGGTCACATTAAAAGGTAGCTTGCAAGTTAATTAATTATTCAAAAACAATCTTTCAATAATTTTTAAATTTATTTCTATTTATATATACTTTAATTCATCTCTTTCACATAGTATAGAGTATAAATATTAAGGCAACTTTCTTTTAGACACATTCTATAATCTTGGAAGTTAAAAGTTAAAATACTGTACATACAAAAATAAATGGTGAGAAATGAAGATCTCGAACCTGACAGGTTATCATAAGTTTTCCAATTCAAGTGGCTATGAGCTAACAATCTTGTCATCATATAGCACCTTAAGATATAGAGAATGTGTCACAGTAACATGGTTCAAACAAATAACTCCATCCACATATGAAATAAAATGAAATAGCTTATGTTTCTTGTTTGTCCTAGACCCTTGATAAGGGCCCAGGACAAATCTAATAGTTGTCACTTACATATAATTTAATGTGTGTGTTAGGTTATTTCACCTTTTGATTCTTTTAACAAGTTGAATTTATAATATAAACCAGTTGCTTGAACTGCCACTCTGCTAGGAAAGTTCAAGAGCTTCAAGAACCCATCATACAAATGTACTTGTAGGAAGGTGCAACTGATCAATACTTGGCAAGGTTCAACTGCACAAGTGCTAAAGGATTGTATACGAGACTGGCAACGGTGCCTGCAACTAAATGAAATTGAAGGAGGCAGGACATGAGGACACTGGTGAAATCTGGATAGCAAGTCAAGTTTTAAAGAGGTGCAAGGATCTTCTCTGACCTTGTATGGGTTGT
>WNGS01009202.1:13302109-13313195 GCA_020271785.1 Procambarus virginalis
CCACAGGACACAGGCCGAAAAAGCCCAAGAAGCCAGGAACACACGCAGAACACCCTGTGGCAGAGAGGAAAACAAGGGAACACACAAACAATGAAGTGGTGGAAACCGACCACATCCCCCAACATAGCAGCAAGTGCAGGCAAAACTGACCAAAGGAGATGCCAGGAAAACGACTGGGGTGAGGCAGGACGAAAGAGCAGAAGCATAAAAACCCCAGGAGTAAGGACACGCCACTGCGAAACACGGTACTAATGCACACGCGCAGTAGTAGCAACATACAACCTGGTGGATAAAGACAGGCTGTTTAACACAAGGGCACACGCACTAGGGGACGCAGGTGGAAACTGAATGCCCAAATGAGCCACAGAGATATTAGAAAACTTTTTAGTGTCAGAGTGGTTGACAAATGGAATGCATTAGGAAGCGATGTGGTGGAGGCTGACTCCAAACACAGTTGCAAGTGTAGATATGATAGAGCCCAATAGGCTCAGGAAACTGTACACCTGTTATAAGATTGACGTTTGAGAGGCGGGACCAAAGAGCCAGAGCTCAACCCCCGCAAGCACAACTAGGGGAGTATACACCACCGCAACATGCCACAGGTAAAGAGCAACTCGCTCCGGCAAAGGCAGAGAACGGAGCAGATAGACCCCAGACAGGGCCCACGGAGACACGACAGAACCCAGCAGGCCCAGGAACCCGCCTACCAGGCGACCGACGGCGGAGAAACCCCGCTCAAAACCGGCTGGATGGGGAACCGGGAGCTCATGTACACCCCAAGCCCGGCCCGAAGCCAGGCTAGACCGGCCAAATGGAGGCCCACCAGGAAGACGCATGGGGCGGCCTGCAGGCCCACAGACTCCCCACAACCAGGATGGGCCATAACTAAGTCGAAGGCAAGCTAGTGTGCCCCCGGAAGTCCACAGACTGTACCATAGGGGCATAACTTGCAATCCCCTCACAGAGTTCAGTGGCATACCTAAAATAGGTTAAGTAACAATTGCAATTACGAAACCATAAGATGCGTATTGTAACCTACTAAGTAGGTCAGGTAAGGTCGGTGTTTTCCACGAAGTCTTTTAAGGGAAACTATTATGTTCAGTATGGCACCTACACACGGAACGAAGAAGTCAATATTGACGTAAGAAAGATGCGGGGACGGGTTGGGGCAAGAGAGAACCGGATCAGCACCTCCAAGGATACCCGATCAACCAGGCTGTGACTCATACGTCGGGCAGCGAGCAGCCATGTCCAACAGCCAGCATGACCAGTCCAGGAGGCCTGGTCGATGACCGGGCCGCGGGGACGCTAAGTGGGGACGCTAAGCCCCGGAAGCACCTCAAGTTAACCTCAAGATAAGGTACCAGCGAGAAGGCGTATGCTTCCAAGGAGGTCGTGTAACAACTGCAGACCTCTGATGGATAGACAGTGTTCCCCGAGTGTGCCTATGGCACCACTGCACTCCACTGGTACTATCCCGCAAGTTCTACCAGATAGGCGGGACCCAAAAGCCAGAGCGCATAAACCTTGCGAGCACAGCCAGGAGCCCTACCAGACGAGTACAGAACCAACACCACAAACCCCCACACCACATAACACTAACAAAGGTGGGACCCCTGAATGACCCTAGCATGGGTTGGACATGCACAAGAGTGGGACAGGAAGGGGTGAAAAAAGGGGACCGACACTGGTGTGCGAACAGTCTCAGTCGTACAAAAAGATACCTAAAGAAGGACAGGCATATAACACCACATCCAGCGCCCTGCCAAAAGACGCCAGACCGCAGAAACTCACCTGGCAACCGGTGGCTCGAAGTGACACGACTCAACCGAGCCCAGAAGAACCTGGGAGCACCGCCAGGTGAAGAAGCCAGAGCCGGACCTGCAGGAGAGCAAGGAAGAGGCGAAGAAGGCGGCCCACACCCATGACACAGGGGAAACCTCGGCGGCTCCCCACAACTGGAACCAGGACACCCGGAGCGAAAAGGGGCACATACCGCGGCAAGGGAGAAGAGCGAAAGGCGAAGCACTGGAGCAAAAAGACGACGAACACCGGCACTACACACCGCCCAAACCAAAACAAACTCCGCGGCGCACGCGCATGACATGCTGGCCGAAAACGCGCAACCTACCCTGCGGGAAGGCGGCAACCAGACTACTGCACAAGAAAAGTAGCCAAAAGAGTGAGCAGGAACAAGAAAACCGGCCAAAGAAGCGAAGACAGAGCCCAAACAAGGCACGCAACCGGGCCACAAGTAGCCCAACCGGGCCACAAGTAGCCCAACCGGGCCACAAGTAGCCCAACAGGGCCACAAGCCCGGGAGGGGCCGACGCCCAACAGCACGTACGGCGAGTGGAGAGGAAAACCCCACTCCGCGTAACCACAAGCCCCGCCGAGAGGGGGATAAAAACCCCCACGGGGTCCTATGGGGCCAAGGCCCCCCAAGTCAGCCCCTCCGCAGCCCGGGAACCCACACAACAGGCCCCGGGCCGAGCCGTCCCCCTAAAGCCCCGGCCGTACCAGAAAACCGGGACAGCCGTGAAAACACTAAGGAAGGGAGCCCACTGGCAGACTCTTACAACACGGCTGGAGGAACAGGCTCGAATGCCCCCGTCACTACCCCGGAAGGGGATTTCCCCGAGACTGCCCGAGTCTCAACACCATCAAACCCCACCCTGAACCCACAGACGGTAAGGAACCGGATGCAGGCAGGAAGGGGAATCCGGGGGAAAAACAAGAACCAAAACGGGGCAGCCCCGGGGCTCCGGGGAGTTACCACGAGAGCGTTGCCACCACCAAGGCTCAAGTGCAACGCCTCTGCTGCCCGCACCAGCTGAGCACAACTGGGTAACCGAGCCATAACGAGCAACAAACTCGCAGGACTCCGGGTCGAAGGTGTCACCGACCCCACAGGCAGCAGACGGAGGCAAAACAGAGAGTCACCCAGAGACAAGGGGTGAGCAACCCTCAAACTCGCTGGAAGCGAGGGGGGGGGCTCTGGGGTCACATCCATCGGACCCACGCGCCCCCAGGGGTTTCCCAGGGTCCCGAGCGTTTACTATAAGAGGACTCGCGCTCAGGTAATCCCAGGCAGGGTACTGCTAACCGGCACCCAAAACTACCAAACAACTTTCTAAGAGCTGAACCCCCGGGACGTGTACACTCACGGGGACCTAGCAGGGGGTACCACCAGAAAACTCAGAACACAAGGGACACCAGGGGCAAGAACGAAGGCAGACCCCCCACCAGGTAGATAAACAAAAAGAAAAAGAAAACCCCGCAAGAGGACAGCGTACCCAAGCGGAACAGAGCCGGCCGCTATGATTGGGAAAAGACAAGCTGCACAGTACCCTGCGCCCCACCAGTGCAAAACTGCCCCTTACTCTAAGGCGAACAAGGGAGACAGAACACCCGAGCACACAAAGAGCGGCCGAAAACCAAGCAGTAAACGGCCTAGCAGGGGCAGACCCCAAGGAACTTGTGGAAGGTGGCCCCAAGTCCCAAGGGCAGTACTTACAGGGCACCTAGGGAAGGGAACCCTAGGCGCATGCAGCCCGAGTACTGGAGAATCACTCCCGGCTCGCGCACCACCTAGAAAACAGACACCACACTCTAGGTGCAGCGCTGAAACAACCACTGGAGCCGGAGCACATAACCGGTGCCTATAGCATCAGCCGAAGAACTGATGGGTGGATAGCCGGCGTGGGAGGTCTGGGGCTCCACCTTCCCCCTCCCGGGGAGGGGGAGCTGCGCAGACAGCGGCGCGGTGACGTGTGACGTCACACTAGTTTGCTTGTTTTTCTGTTTGGGAGTTCTATCCACTAGTTCGGATTTTGGTAGCAATTTTAACCAGAATAGGAGTTTGTTTTGGGGCGCTTACCTTTCTGGGTGCCTGTCCCGGTCGATGGCAGACATAGAATGCTTCCAACCACACAGGGGCTTCTATAGGCCATTGCTCCCTTGCCTCTCTGAGGGGGCCGGTTCTGGCCGTGGTCCCCGGTAGGCCTAAGAACTCCATACACATGACTGATGCCAAAGTCTGAAATTAGCATATCAGCCTGGGATAGCTCCGGGGAGCCGACGGGGCTCCCCCCAGAAATAGTAACAGGAATCAACAAAATTGACATGAAGAATTCATGAAACCTGCAACTTCAAGAACAAGAGGTCATAGGCTCAAGCTAAGGAAACAAAGCTGCCAAAAAACATTAGAAAGTTCTCTTTTGCAAATAAAGTAGTACATGGTTGAAGTAAGTCAAGTGAGAAGATTGTGGATGGCAAAACTCATTGGTTTCAAAGCATCATATGACAGTACTGAGAAGATAGGGACATCACAAGCTCTCATCCAGTAACTACTCTTGGACAATTAATTAGCACACACATACCCGCGCACACACACACACACACACCTCTCAACAGTTGAGAGGCGGGACCAAAGAGCCAGAGCTCAACCTCTGCAAGCACAAATAGGTGCATACAAATAGGTGAGTAAAACACACCACACAGAAAATTCACTTTTGCAAATAGAGTGGTAGACAATGGAACACGTCAGGTGAGGTGGTGGTGGAGGCCAAAACCGTTAGTAGTTTCAAAGCGTTATACAGTATGACAAAGAGTGCTGGGTAGACGGGACACCATGAGCATAGCTCACATCCTGTATCTAACTTAGGTAATCACACACACACACACGTCAAAAATAGCAACAGGAATCAACAAAATTGACAAGTTGGCGACTTCAACTTGAAATCCAAAGACTGGGAAGCATATGAAGCTAAAACAGAAGATTTTTGGACCTGTAAATTTGTAGACCTCATCCTGGAAACATTCTTGTATCAACGTGTTAAACAAGCTATGAGGATGAGGGAAGGGGACGTTCCCTCCATGCTAGATTTGATATTTACCAGGAAGGAGGAAGAAATATTTGACATTCAGTACCTGCCTCCCTTGAGTAAAAGTGACCATGTCTTTTTGGGAATAAAGTATAGGGAGTATAATTGGACAGACTTGTTGCTAGGCAAGGAAGTGAATGAGATGTATGTCAAGTTTTGTGAAATATATGATAAAGGCAGAAAAAATTTATACCAAAATAAAGATGCAGAACTAGGAAACAGGATTGGTTCAAGAGAAATTGTGAGAGGGCCAGAGACCAAAAGACACAAAAATGGAATCAATACAGGAAGAGGCCAAACCCCCAAACATACCAGCGATACAAAGATGCAAGAACAACTACACGGCAGTGAGGAGAGAGGCAGAAAGAAATTTTGAAAAAGGGATTGCAGACAAATGTAAAACAGAACCAGGTCTATTCTATAAATTCAAACAACAAATTGCAGGTAAAAAATAATATTCAGAGATTGAAAATGGGAAATAGATTCACAGAAAATGAAAAGGAAATGTGTGAAACATTAAACGAAAAGTTCCAAAGTGTGTTTGTACAAAATGAAATCTTCAGGGAACCAGATACAATAAGAATTCCAGAGAACAACAGAGCACATAGAGGTGTCTAGAGACGAAGTGGAAAAAATGCTCAAGGAGCTAAATAAGAACAAAGCAGTTGGTCCAGATGGTGTTTCACCATGGGTTATGAGAGAAAGTGCACCCGAGCTCAGCATTCCACTTCAACTGATTTTTCAGGCATCCCTGTTTACAGGAGTTGTAGCTGATGTGTGGAAAAAGGCTAACATAGTTCCAATCTACAAAAGTGGAAGCAGAGAAGACCCCCTTAATTATAGACCGGTATCATTGACAAGTGTAATACTCAAAATATTGGAAAAAATAATTAAAACTAAATGGGTAAAACACCTGGAGAGAAATGATATAATATCAGACAGACAGTATGGTTTTCGATCTGGAAGATCCTGTGTATCTAATTTACTCAGTTTCTATGATCGAGCAACAGAGATATTACAGGAAAGAGATGGTTGGGTTGACTACATCTATCTGGACCTAAAAAGGCTTTCGACAGAGTTCCACATAAGAGGTTGTTCTGGAAACTGGAAAATATTGGAGGGGTGACAGGTAAGCTTCTAACATGGATGAAAAATTTTTGACTGATAGAAAAATGAGGGCAGTGATCAGAGGCAATGTACCGGATTGGAGAAATGTCACAATGGAGTACCACAGGGTTCAGTTCTTGCACCAGTGATGTTTATTGTCTACATAAATGATCTACCAGTTGGTATACAGAATTGTATGAACATGTTTGCTGATGATGCTAAGATAATAGGAAGGATAAGAAACTTAGATGATTGTCATGCCCTTCAAGATGACCTGGACAAATAAGTATATGGAGCACCACTTGGCAAATGGAATTTAATGTTAATAAATGCCATGTTATGGAATGTGGAATAGGAGAACATAGACCTCACACAACCTATATATTATGTGGGAAATCTTTAAAGAATTCTGATAGAGAGAGAGATCTAGGGTGGTTCTAGATAGAAAACTATCACCTGAGGACCACATAAATAATATTGTGCGAGGAGCCTATGCCACGCTTTCCAACTTCAGAATTGCTTTAAATACATGGATGGCGATATACTAAAGAGATTGTTCACGAATTTTGTTAGGCCAAAGCTAGAATATGCAGCGATTGTGTGGTGCCCATATCTAAAGAAGCACATCAACAAACTGGAAAAGGTGCAAAGACATGCTACTAAGTGGCTCCCAGAACTGAAGGGCAAGAGCTACGAGGTGAGGTTAGAGGCATTAAATATGCCAAAACTAGAAGAGAGAAGAAAAAGAGGCGATATGATCACTACATACAAAACAGTATAAGGAATTGATAAAATTGATAGGGAAGATTTCCTGAGACCTGGAACTTTAAGAACAAGAGGTCATAGAGTTAAACTAGCTAAACACAGATGCCGAAGAAATATAAGAAAATTCACTTCGCAAAGAGAAGTGGTAGACGGTTGGAACAAGTTAGGTGAGAAGGTGGTGGAGGCCAAGACCGTCAGTGGTTTCAAAGCGTTATATGACAAGAGTGCTGGGAAGACGGACACCACGAGCGTAGCTCTCATCCTGTAACTACACTTGGGTAATTACACACTCAAGACTTGGACGAAATATTTTCTAACAGATAAACAAGAGGAGTCATAAGCGGCAATGTATCAAACTGGAGAAATGTCACTAGCAGTGTATTACAAGGTTCAGCCCTGCATCATAATGTTTATTATCTATACAAATGACCTACCAGACATAATTCAGAGTTAAATGTTTGTAGATGATGCCAAGTTACTAGATAGTAGGAGACTTCAAAATGACCTAGACAAAATAAATGAATGAAGCAACACATGGCAGATGGAATTAAATGCAAATAAATTAAACAATGGAATGTGGAGTAGAGGACAACAGCCTGTACTCAATCTATAAATTAAATGAAAAGGTACTAAAGAAGGTACAAGGGTGGATGCCAAACCAGAGCACCCAAGCCTTATTTAACAAAGATTATTGGGAAGACAGGACACCACCAGAGTAGTTCTGATCTTCAAACTACACTGGCAATTACACATTCATAAATGACACTAAGTGGGTATATATATGGATATGCACATGTTGTCTACACACAGGTGTGAGAGCATACTTGCCAAGTTTGCAGGGATTAATATCTCATCTTCATTTCATCTCTATAATAACCCGGATCAGAGAGACATACAAGAAGAACCAGCCCTCAAACATGAATGAAAACACTAGAATGCATTAAACCACTTTCATATTCCTTCTATGAATTCCTTTTGCAAGTGTGAATACCCCCCTTTCCATACACACATTTACTTGCATACCCTTAAAATACACACATACATTTATATATGTTAAGAAAACATTATTTATAAATATAAAATTTCATTATCATTCAAATCATGAAGATTTTAATGTAGTAAAAAAAGTGATAATGAATAGAACAAAAGACAATGACAACATATCCATCTAAGGGATAACCAAAAACAAAATAAAGCAACAATAACAACAAGTTGATAATGATGACAATAATGAAAATACAAATAAGAAAATGATTCAGTCATTGTGCACACAACCTGGTGGAAATGCAACTCCAGCCCACTTACCCTGGGGGATACAATGTACGGCAGTCACGTAGCAACGAAAGACGTCAGTCATTCAGTATCGTACATTAATCTTTGTACTGACAAATGACAAGAATTGATGTTATTGGCTCAAAAGTTTAAAAGAATACCAATTAGTAAATCCAAAGAAAAAGGTATGCACTGTATAGGTGCAACTTTTCTGGTTTAAATCATCAGTTGTACAGAAGATTGCTTAAAAATCAAAGGAATCAATTGATATCATAAATTATTGTCATATTAATATTCTATTTGCAAAAATATTGAATCTTACAGAATTTTGTGTACATCTTCTACACTACTGAACAATTGTGAGAGTTATGTTTCAATGATGTAATAGTTTAATCAATAATATACACATCCATAACACACATCTGACCTTGCTATGCAGAAAGTAAATTAAAAATGACAGAATTTCCATAACTACATTTACCTGTAAAGCAAATGACTTTAGAAATATGACTTATATTTAATGATTTGTATAACTCCATTAACTTTCTTAGCATCTTTCATGGAATTTTTCATTACATTTTGTGCTATAAATATATATACAGTACTGTATTCCTAAACATTACTCTTCTAATTTAACAAATAGGTTTACACTTTCACCAAATGCTTCATCAAATTGTCATTATATTTAGGTGTAGTCGCACATCAGGTTGTGTACACAAAGTGGATGGGTATGGCAGCTGGGTTTTAAGGGACCATGGGCGAGTGTGGCTAGTAGTATGGGCTAAAGTACTACTGCCACCATACGGGTCAGTTTGAATTATCCTGCTGGTCTGGGGTGGTAATGGGTTCTGCTTGCTGGTAATGAGATCCATATTGTTGAGTGCTTTCAGTGTATCTGCTCGTTGTGATGGAGACATTCGACGGATAATGTGCACAATTGTGTCCATCGCAATCTCTGGGACTCCTGAAAAGAAAACTAAATTCAATCTAAAAAGCTTTCTTAACCCTTAAACTGCTCCTGTAGCCCCTCAAGCAATAAAGTCCAGTGTGCCTCTAGGAGATTTATTGTCCCCTGTAATATTCAATGTCTTAAATATTCTATGTGGATATCATTCAACATTAGAGACCTCTGGCAATTACTTGGCAAATTGGAAAAAAATTCTGAAAGCCTTAGTTGTGTTCCTGGGCATTACTAACGAAATTGGCACCATGCCAAGTGCATCACCATTCATCATCTGACATCTATGGTAGGAATCATTGATGCCATGCAAGATTTCAAAACCTTGAAATCCCAATAACTATATTTCTCCATATAGTTGTCATATGGAGAAATCTGTTACACATAGTTTATTTGAAAATTACTTCTCAGAATTTGGCATTTTCGACATTTCTTCACCTTACTACAGCCAAATTAAAATGTTTAGGACTTTTCCATCAAAAATAGGTTTTATGATAAAGAACAATGGAATTTTTGTGAATTGTTTATTGCATTAGGAAAAATAGAGCTAAAAATGATGTGCAGTTAGAAGGTTAAGGACT
Organism: Procambarus virginalis; assembly: GCA_020271785.1. NCBI lineage: Eukaryota > Metazoa > Arthropoda > Malacostraca > Decapoda > Cambaridae > Procambarus > Procambarus virginalis. The sequence continues at coordinate 13,311,679 of WNGS01009202.1, forward strand.
TAATAACAATTTATTAAGAAATGAAACTAAAGTTCAATAATGCATTCAACTTCATATAATTCAATATATAATTCCTTATACAGAGTGAATTCCAATCATTAAAATTTTATGCTGTATGGTCTATAGGGGCGTGACAGCCAAGTGATTAGCGCTTCGGATTTGTAGTTCTGAGGTTCCGGGTTCAATCCCCGGTGGAGGCAGAAACAAATGGGCAGTTTCTTTCATCCTGATGCCCCTGTTCACCTAGCAGTAATAGGTACCTGGGACGTCCTGGACCATTCTCAAGTCGATTGTCCCTTCCCTCAAGTCGTCGTCCCTTCACTTTCTAGTGTGTGATCTGGTCAACATACTTCAGCCACGTTATTGTGACTCATCGCCTGCATAGGTACCGGGAGTTAGACAGCTGCTACGGGCCGCTTCTTAAGGTGTGCAACAAAAAGAAGGCCTGGTTGAGGACCGGGCCGCGGGGACACTAAGCCCCGAAATCATCTCAAAGATACTGTAACCTCAAGACGAACGATGATCAATGGTGTAAGTAGACAGATGGCCAAGACAGGAACAGGTAAGATTGCTGTATGGTTGCTGTATCTAAGATAAGGAAACAATCACTTTAATCCCCATTTTTAACAATTTTAACTATTAATTTAAGTGAAATAGAATTTATTTTTTACAATTTACAGGTTGGCATTTTATAATATGATAGACAAACACTGTCTATCAGTGTTCATGTAACACTGAGAACAATCAGTAGGAGCCACGAGAAGGATACCAACCCGCACACTAGGTACTCCCAAGTGACTATGGGGAGCAAGATTTAGCTCTTTATGCCCCGCCACTTAGCCATTTATACCAGGCATGCTAATAACCCCTAATGCTTATCATATTTCTTTTTAAGGTTGTGGAATGGAATTGGCTTCAACAATCTCTCATCAATGCATTCCACTTTCCTACCACCTGTAGAGAAAACAAGAGCTTCCTTACATCTTTACGACTCAAAATGCATCTCCAATTTCTACCGACATCCCCCCTTGTTCTACCTCTTTTTAATTTAAATAGGCTTCCTTTATCCCCTTTATCTACCTCAAGATCTTGTATGTAGTTATTATATCTCCTGTTTCTTCTCTCCAAGGTTGTGAGGGAGAGTTTTCACAACCTGTCCTCATAGCCGAGGCCTCTCTCAATTCTGATACACATCTAGTTGCTAACTTCTGAACTTTCTCAAGTTTCTGTTTATACTTCACACGTAATTAATTATCAAAAGAAGGCATTAAACCGGGAAGGCTATGTAGCACCATCAAATTTGCAGAATAATCAGAGGGCGCTAAATATCACCAAGGATGCCAATACGGGAACAGAAACGCACAAGGCGAACGATATAAAAAATATCCGATTCACCAAGAATTCTATTGAGGGACAACTGACCGCGAGGGATGGTTGGAAAGCAAGACACACGCTCGTCCTGGAAGTCAGGACATTCAACAAGGTTATGCACGACCATAAGAGGGACAATGCAATTT
>WNGS01009202.1:13333122-13349662 GCA_020271785.1 Procambarus virginalis
TACTGAGGCTAGACACCTTTTATATTTCTGCTCTTGTATTGGCATCCTAAATGATATCTATGAACTTTTTTAATATTGACTCAGACAGGGCTATGTAGTCTTCTGGACTTGTATCTTTCTTTGACAGTGATGTTTTTACTTCATGGCCAGAATTCTTTGCATTACTGTATGTTAGTATGAAGTACTAAACATTGAAGACCATACTTTTCATAAATTAAAAACTTCGTAGCCATCCTGGGCCAGATTCACGAAGCAGTTACGGATGTACTTATGAAAGCATACATCTTCCTCGATCTGTGATGGCTTTGGTTACATTTATTAAACAGGTTACAGGCATGAAAACTTCCCAATCACTGTTATTGTTATAAACAGCTTCCTGGTGCTTTGGAGCTCATTAACTGTTTAATACAGTAATGGTAAACAAAGCCGCTAAAGAGTGAGAAAAGATGTACAGGTTCGTAAATGCTTGTGTAACTGCTTTGTGAATCTGGCCCCAGGCTAGTACTGTACTTTTTTTAACTGGTTATCGTCATTTGTTGATTCACAGGGTAATGTGGTTATAGTCATATGACGATTTAAACAATTATTGTCTGGTTTATACATGTATGATACAAATATGATTATAATGGCCCTCTGGATGTAATGGAGTTTGTCTTGACCCATGAAAAAAAAATCCTACAACCATTTCATGGTTACCAGTACAAGGAGGAACCTGTTTGTAAGTGTGTAATTATTTAAGTATAATACCTAAATGTACTTACAGATGAGAGCGCTATGCTTGTGTTGTCCATCTTCCCAGTACACTTTGTAAAATAATGCTTAGAAACTACTAACGGTTTTTGACCACCACCTTCTCACTTAACTTGTTCCAACCGTCTACCACTGTTTGAAAAAGAAAATGTTCTGCTACTTATTGGCATCTTTGTTTCATTTGCTTGAATCTGAGTCCTCTTGTTCTTGAAGTGCTAAGTTGCTAGTTTCAGGAATTCCTCTTTGTCAATTTGGTAGATTCCTGTTAGTATGTGCCACATTGTGGCTTACAGTTACTTTCAATCTATACTCTCGCCCATATTGTGCCAATTAGGCTATGTCATCACCCAGAGCCCAACACCAATGTATATTATGTTCATATCCTTTTCACTACTCTGGTTGTAATGGAGATATACTAGGTAAACCAATCATCAATTGAAACATGTGTTATTGAAACAGTTGTGTTATGTGAATTATGTGATTTATCAAGTTTTCAACCAACACACACACACACACACACACACACACACACACACACACACACACACACACACACCGCACCGCACAGTGCACAAGCTGAACCTCACGTCACTGGAAAAACAGAAGAGTAAGAGAGATATGATAGCCACCTACAAATTCTCAGGGGAATTGACAGGGAGGACAAAGAAAACTATTTAGCATGGGTGGAACCCGAACAAGGGGACACAGGTGAAACTTGGTGCCTAAATGAACCACAGAAACATTAGAAATATTTTTGAACCACAGAAACATTAGATAGCATGCTGGACACGTAATCCTATGACCCGGGTTCTATTCCCAGCGCCGGCGAGAAACAAAAATGGGCATAGTTTCTTTCACCCTGATGCCCCTGTTACCTAGCAGTAAATAGGTACCTGGGAGTTAGACAGAGGTTATGGCTGCTTCCGGGGGGGGGGGGGGTGAAAAAAAATTAAAATAGTAACAGTTGATTGACAGTTGAGAGGCGGGCCAAAAGAGCAGAGCTCAACTCCCCGCAAGCACAACTAGGTGAATACACACACACAAACTTGTAAATGAAGAGGTATCAGTGATAAACAATCAGTGAAACACCAAGGATAACACAGGAAACATCAGCAGAATCGGGTATTGAGTGTTGACAAGCACCAGACACCCCAAACACCCACCTTCTAGAGCACCTACAACCAGTGAAACTTCATGATAAAAATTTGCTATTTTTTGTTTTCTTACAGAATTATAAATTTGTATGCAAAATATAATGAAAAATAATTGTTTTTGTTTTTGTTTATTTTTGTGCATAGGCAGGCATGACCATTTCTCCATAGCTGCTGTCTTAAAGTTAATAATAATTTACTTGAGATATTTCTTTAGTGTTCATGAAGGGGAATTAATACTGCTTTATGATGCAGCATGCCCATAAAGCATTTTGATCCCTAAATATCTTCAGTAAATAATATTCAGTATAATATGATATTTGAAAATATTGAAGTATATCTGTGTGCTTTTACTATTTATGAAATGAATATACTGTACTGTACTTCTTACTGTAAAAATGCTAGCATGAATTTTGTTGCATGTTAGCATATTTTTCATAATGTCCTTAGCTTGTGTATTTGGGTACAAAAATATTTAGTCATATACAGTATCTAATTTTATAACCTGATGCTCTGTATATGAGAACCATTAAATATTGGTGGTTTAATCATGTAGAAAATACATAAGGTATTCCTCCATTTAATGTTAGTCCAGTGTTAAATGTTAAACAGAAGCATGTACAGTGAAGGTATTTACCACCACCTATATTCTTCCAAAATGTTCGAGGCTGGGGCCTCAGGCCGGGCTCGGAGCTAGAAGAATTCCAGAGACCCTCTCCAGGTGTGCTCCTCGAACACTTATTTTTAAGGGGCCCAGGTCAACTCTATTCTAGAATTTCAGATATATATTTGATATTTGCTATAAACCATCAGCATGGTTACTAAAACCTGTTTTAATTTGTTTTAATCCATTTGATTTACAACTTTTACTGCACTCACTCATGGTTTTGTTGGAAAGACGAGGCACAGCTTTATAGTTATGTTAGAGGAAATTCAGATTTGTTTTCTAATAAAAAAAATAACAGGCGTTATTTTCTTGAACAAAACAATTCTATCTTCGTAAAAAAAAAAAAAATTTAAAGACCAGAAATTTGTGTACAAGTATTGAGAAATTTAATGAAAATTTAATGAAAACTAATAAACTGAAGGGGAAAAACCCAAATTGTTATTTTGAGATTTGAATTTTCCCACCATAAATGCAGCATCATAAATCCTCAACAGTATATATATTTTAATTACGTAACTTATGTTGTAAGTACTTTCTAATGACTTGTATTTAGTTACTGTGATTTTGTATTTTATTTTTTTGCTAGTAAAATATATTAGTTGGCAATTTATTTTTGTATTTTTAGTTGAAAAAAAAATTTTTATTTATTTTATAAAAGCTCAAAATTTAGCTAGTAATCTAGGGTTTAAAATAGCAGTAAAAAATATAAAAATACAATACTGTATAGAAAAAAATGAAATGGCTCTGTGCTGTTAGCATTTTTGCTGCTGGTGTATTTAAAAATATAAAATCTATTATAGATCTTATATATTTAATTTATTTTATTTTATGAGACTCTTTGCGTTTATGAGATCTCTTTGCGTTTAAAAGTCCCAATGCTAACTGCTTGGTGTTCCTCCTGCTCAATTCAATTTCAATTTCTTTATTATGCACCCCATACCCATCCCGTGGGCGGTGGTGTAAAGGATTACAGAGGCACATTTTTTTTTTTTTGAGATATATACAAGAGTTGTTACATTCTTGTACAGCCACTAATACGCATAGCGTTTCGGGCAGGTCCCTGGAATACGACCCCCTGCCGCGCAGAATAGTTTTTCATCCAAGTACACATTTTACTGTTGCGTTAAACAGAGGCTACAGTTAAGGAATTGCGCCCAGTAAATCCTTCCGGCCAGGATACGAACCCATGACATAGCGCTCGCGGAACGCCAGGCGAGTGTCTTACCACTACACCACGGAGTCTGTTAATAATCAAGTATGACATAACATATTATGACTGACATAATCAAGTATGTTTAGCTAAGCAAATAACAATCTTTGCTTAGCTAAATGAACTAGAGGGTTCAGTTAGCTAAGCAAAGATTGTTATTTGCTGCTCAACGTGAAGACTTTGTCGCTCATGTGTCAGAGTGGTGCAGCACTTATGATCCCTCTATAGTGCAGACATTTAACGACGGTCTAGTACAGAACATTCAGATGTTCACTGATCCTTTTGGTCGGGCCCCTGCACCACCCAATGGTCAGAACAATATGAAAAGTAATAAACACCATGCATATTACAATGACCCCAAACTGCGTACTTTGAAACGCACTGCCAGACGCGTTGACTTGCATATACGGAAACACGTACACCAGCAATGCTCAAGCTCTTTCAGAAACTCCTAGCCAAGGCGAGGGAGTGCATGCCAGAGCTCAGGCAAGATAACTGGGAAAGTCTCAACTCTCTCACCCCCCTCAGCCAGGCATGGAAGGATATTAAAAGAATTAAAGGCAATAAGATCGGCCAAGTAGCATACCCTCACCCTCTACACAGAGCAAACGAGTTAGTCGATGCTTGGGCAACCACCTCTAGCTTCAATAATCTTCCCCCAGACACACAGCTCAGATTAAATGCTGGTTTACGGAGATAGAGAAAGTACAAAGACAAAGAGCCTTTAAGACAAAGGCGGTGGCCATCTTGTAATCTTAACCGCTATAATCCCTGGAGGGATGATCTTGTAACGTACGATTATGTTACGTTGTTGGGTTGATTAGATAAACAGTGTTTAGTGAGTTTCATATTTATTTAGTAGTCCTGGATACAGCAGTCGTAGACGTTGAGACGAAGCCTGGAGCAGAGCAGAGAGTTGAGTGAGGCCGGAGTTGTGGAGCTCTATGTGGGAGAGCGTGGCGGCTCGATTGAGAATTGCGAGTGTCTGAACTCGGGGAGCGAGAACGTGGCGGCTCGATGCGGTCGTAGTCTGCTCTGTGTCAAAGCTGTAGCGTCTTGGGTCGACTAGAACTGCCCAAGCCGAGTACTACATCCTTGACTGGAGACTGTGTACTGTCCTGCTGTTCTCCCATCGCTGGGTTATATGGTGATTACACCTCAGCTCCCTCCAACAAGGTGAGGAGAGTATTGGGGAAAGGATTGTAGCTTCTGTAATTAGTTATGCTATGAAGATAATGAGATAATGGAGCGAGTATAAGATTAACTCGCTACAATCTTTTCTCTGCCAAGTCAGGTCGACTACCGTCTGACTCCAAACTTTCAAAACTACGCGGTCCCCATGTCTATGAGAATCTATACTGAATAATTGCCTACAACAAACCTAGTTTGTTACACAGTTCCTGAGTCCATTATGTGCCTCTGTAACCCTTTCCACTAACGCCCACAAGATGGATATGGGGTACATAATAAAAACTCTTAGCATTTTTGCTGCTGTTATATTTAAAATTAAAATCAAAACTTTACCTGATTTCATACACCTGACTTGACCAGATATACCTGGTTAAGTTAGTTATTGGCAAAATCAAGATTTTCTCATATAGGCACTTCTTGGAACAGAGACCTTCAGGTCCTGCATTTAAAAATGAACAGTAATTTTGCTTTACAATTATTCATTTGAGTTGTTTATACCTCGATAAAATGCTTTGTGAATCTGATGCATCACTTATTTAATGTTTTTCTGCTCTTTACTTATTTAATGTTTTTACTTATTTTCTGTGGGTTGGAAGAAAACGCACCACGTGGGGGCTTAATTTATTATTAATTATTATATAAATTAATTACTTAAAATAATAATTATAAATTAATTACAAAATTAATTATTATATAAAGTACTTACAAAGTAATTAATACGAAATTTATCACAAATTAGAATAATCATAAATGATTATTAATGAAGAACTTGCATGAAGAAGCATAGGCTAATTATAACGACTAAATGGATAAATAAATACTGCCTCATAATGAATAGTGAATGAGCATAAAATATTATACAGCAAATAATGGATAGCCGTTATCATGCTAATGTAATTAAATTGCTGTGAAATCTGTAATTAGACTGCGGTAATTCCAGTTCTTGGTATTCTTGGCTTATCACTTTGGGGGTTCCGTCGGAGCACCCCCAATCCCGAGAGGGCCAGCGGCGCGGAACCCCCACCCCCGAAGGGCGAGCGGAAGCTGGCTGCGAAAGTGGGTACATGCCTTCTCGGTACCTTGGCCGTAAGCGTGCCCGTATGCCCGGAGAGGCCATTAAAAAACAGTCAGTCTTACATGATCCTGACTGAAAAAGGTACCATTCCGGGCCTACTGGGCAGATGCTGCGAGGAGACGCAGCTCGCTTGGAGGGCCGTCGGAGTACCATCTTGACGAGCCGAGGAGCGGGGAGGCGGGAAGCCCCCCGCCTGTGGACTGGGTGGAGTACATAGCGCCGGGGTTATACTCCATGTAGGAAGCGCCTGTCGCCGCGGGGAATGACTGGTCGTTCCCGTGTTTTTCTTCGTCGTAGTAGCCCGCTCTCACAGAGACCAGACCCGATGTCTGGCCCCAGGGCGGGTGTGGGAATGTGAACGCAGTCCTCTCCGAGGCCGACTCCCCAGGGTCGACCCCGTGTCGGTTGTTGTCACTGGTGAGCCCCGCGGGTGCTGAGTGGAGGTGTCCGCTTGGAAGCGGGTAGTTCGTCTCCCAGGATACCTCTCCCGGGGGGCATGAGAGCCGTGTTCCACCTTTCGGGCCACGCCGTGTGTTCCTCGATCATCACAGGATTTCCTCGTCCTCGTTCGATCGTGGGTCTGGAAGTATCAAAGCAGTAAGGGTGGGCAGGAGATGGTGTGCCGAGTTAACATAAAAGGCAGAGGCCCAGTTACATGGGATCCGCACCATAATTTGACTGGCGGCTGCGAGTGTGGGCCAACTGTATGCGACACCTGTTGCGAAAGGCAGGAATGGTGGAAGTGGATGAAGCCCCAAGCATAACTGAGTGGGGAGTAACTGAAATGCCTAGCGTGGTACTGCCAGATACAATAAGTGCAACTCCTGGGAAGGGCACAGTGCAGCCGGAGTACTGTGGGGGCGCCTAGGGCTGCATATAGTGTGGCGAAGTCCGACTCGCCAAGCAGCGGGGAGGAACCAAGGAACGCCAACAGGCCAAGGTATGAGGGGTGTGAGGTGGCATGGCACTGCAGAAACACTTACGCTCAACAAGACGAATGAGAACTGTAATGAAATTATATTAAGAATGGTTAGAAAATGCGTTCTTCCCTTCTCTCTTGCAGATCCTCGTTTAGGACACTCCATCTGCAGCCTCGTCAGCTGTACCTAGCTGCGAGAAAGTGTTCGGCCAGGACATCAGGAGCTGGCAGAGCCCCAAGGGCATGCTCAGATGAACCACCACCAGCTGTGCCAACGGCTCCTGGATCGTCGTGTGGGACCCCAGCAGCTGGGCTTGAATATAAAGAATGACGAAGTGTAAAGAAACGGCGGTCGTGTATAAATAGTTGGGTGACCGAGCATGCTCAGCTGCAACGCCACCAGCTGAGCCTACGCATCGGCTGGGACCTCAGCAGCTGGGCTCGTTCCCCTGGGGCGTGCTCAGCTACTCACCGCCAGCTGGCAATATATAATACAAGAATTAGAAATGAATAAAGAATGTCAAAATGCAAGGAACAGCAAACGTACGTGAATAAAGAGGGAGGCTGACAAGCTCGGCTGCAACAGCACCAACTGAGCCCTCCGGTGCATAAGATATGGTAATTAATTTACATACACATAAACAATGGATGTATATAAGGGCGTGCTCAGCTGGGCCTTCAGCTGCTGTGACACGGCAGCATATAAGCAAATATAGTAGTAATTAATAAATCATAATGGCGAATAAGCCTAACGGTTAAATAATTAACAAATTCAATTTTTTTACAATAACCGTAATGACTGGTTAATTAAATTTCATTACTAGGGCGCCCTCTGTTGGAAGACTGCCAGCTGAGCCTGTGGCTGCTGGAACATCGGTTGTGGCCAGGTCAGCCGGGACTACAGCAGCCGCGCTTGGGCCCAAAGGCATGCTCAGCTGGATCACGCCAACTGTGCCATTAGCTGCGGGATCATCGGCTGGGACCACATCACCGTAACTCCCGCCGCTGAGCTTGGCCACCAGCTGTGCTATCAGCTGCTGGATCATCGGCTGGTACCACATCAGCCGGAACTACAGCAGCTGTGCTTAGCCCCCCATGGGCAATCATAGCTGGAACACCACCAGCTGTGCCGCCCGCTGCTGGATCGTCGGCTGGGACCACGTCAGCCGGAACGACAGCAGCTGAGCTTGGCCCCCAGGGGCATGATCAGCTCGGAAACGCCACCAGCTGTGGCATCAGGTGCTGGAACATCGGCTGGTACCACAGCAGCCGGAACAACAGCAGCAGAGCTTGGCCCCCGGGGTCGTGCACAGCTGGGACACCACCAGGTGTGCCATGGGCGTGCTGGATCATCGGCTGGGACATCAGCCGGAACTACATCAGCTATGCTTAGCCCCTCAGGGGCATCAGGTGCTGGAACATCGGCTGGTACCATAGCAGCCGGAACAACAGCAGCAGAGCTTGGCCCCCGGGGACGTGCACAGCTGGGACACCACCAGGTGTGCCATGGGCGTGCTGGATCATCGGCTGGGACATCAGCCGGAACTACATCAGCTGTGCTTAGCCCTCAGAGGCATTCATAGCTGGAACACCATCAGCTGTGCCCTCAGCTGCTGGAGCGTCGGCTGGGACCACCTCCGCCGCAACATCGGCAGCTCTGCTTGGCCCCCAGGGGCATGCCCTGCTGTAACACCACCAGCTGTGCCATCAGCTGCTGGATCATCGGCTGGGACCACCTCCGCCGGAACAACAGCAGCTGTGCTTGGCCGCCAGGGCCATGCTCAGCTCTGAAATGCCACCAGCTGTGGCATCAGTTGCTGGATCATCGGCTGGTACCACAGTAGCCGGAACAACAGCAGCGGTGCTTGGCCCCCGGGGTCGTGCACAGCTGTGACACCACCAGGTGTGCCATCGGCGTGCTGGATCATCGGCTGGGACCTCGTCAGCCGGGACAACAGCAGCTGTGCTTGTCCCCCAGGGCATGCTCGGCTGGCACACCGCCAGCTGCTGGATCATCGGCTGGGACCACATCAGCCGGGACTGATAATAAACACCACCAGGTGTGCCAGCGGCATGCTGGATCATCGGCTGGGACCACATTAGCCGGAACAACAGCAGCTGTGCTTGGCCCCCAGGGCATGCTCAGCTGGCCCACCGCCAGCTGTGCCGACAGCTGCTGGATCATCGGCTGGGAACACATCAGCCGGAACAGCAGCAGCTGTACTTGGCCCCCAGTGTCATGCTCAGCTCGGAACTCCACCAGCTGAGCCTTCAGCTGCTAGATCGTCGGCTGGGAACTAGAACAAATACAATAAAATTATAAAATTAAAGAAATAAATAATAAATAAAATTATAACAAGAACTACAATGGGGAAAATAAAATTAATAATAGGACACCACCAGCTGTGCCCTCGGCTGCTGAACCATCGGCTGGGACCACCTCCGCCGGAGCATCAGCAGCTGTGCTTGGCCCCCGGGAGCACGCTCAGCTGGAACACCGCCAGCTGTGCCGTCAGCTGGCGGTACCACATCAGCCGGAACTACAGCAGCTGTGCTTAGCCCCCAGGGTCATGCACAGCTGGAACACCACCAGCTGTGCCCACAACTGCTAGACATTGGCTGGGATCACATCCGCCAGAACAACAGCAGCTGTGCTCGGCCCACAGGGTCACGCTCAGCTTGGGATACCACCAGCTGTGCCAACAGTTGCTGGCTCATCGGCTGAGACCACATCAGCCGGAACAGCAGCAGCTGTGCTCGGCCCCCAGGGGCATGCTCAGCTTGGCACACCACCAGCTGTGCCGTCAGATTGCAGGATCATCGGCTGGCTCCACATCAGCCGGAACAACAGCAGCTGTGCTTGTCCCCCAGGGGCATGCTCAGCATGCTCAGCCTTCGGCTGCTGGATCATCGGCGGGAACCACTTCCGCCGGAACATCGGCAGCCGGGACAGGCGCCGGGTACACGCCGGGCACCGGGGTCAATCCTAACTACAACAGGGCGCCGCACACGCGGGCGTGGAGGGGAACACGACAGGACTGTACCTTAGGATAATGTAGATGGGCCGGCTGCTCCGGCATAATTCTAATCCGAAAAAATATATTTTTATTAAAATTGCGACGAAATAAAGAGCTGGTGACGGCAAATAAAGACGACGAACCAAGCGTCAGTTAGGTTAGGATTGGTTTGGTTAAGTTAGGTTAGGTTAGGTTAGGGTAGTTTAGGTTAAGTCAGCCCAACCTAACATTTATTCAGTACCAACGTAATGCCAGGAAGCTCTCCGGCTTCCTCCTGCCCTCCAGCTGTGCCAACAGCTGCTGGATCGATCGTCGGCTGGGAAAGTAAGGTAAGCAATAGGAAATACCAAATAATATAAATGGTAACGTGAACGCTGTCCACTCTGGAGACCAACAAAAGGAAATAAAATACAATAAAATATAAACTTAAAAGAAATAATAAAATAAATAATATAACAAAATAAAGAAAAATAACACGGAATAATAGAACGCCCCCAGCTGCGGCCTCAGCTGCTGGACCATCGGCTGGGCCCACCTCCGCCGGTACAACAGCAGCTGTGCTTGGCCCCCCAGGGGCATGCTCAGCAGGAACACCGCCATTTGGGCTGTCCGCTGCTGTAACATCGGCTGGGACCACATCAGCCGGTACAACAGCAGCCGTGCTTGGCCCCCTGGGTCACGCTCAGCTGGAACCCCACCAGCTGTGCCGTCAGCTGCCGGATCATCGGCTGGGACCACCTCAGCCGGAACAGCAGCTGTGCTTGGCCCCCAGGGGCATGCTCAGCGCGGAACAGCACCGGCTGTGCCATCAACTGCTGGGACATCGGCTGGTACCACATCAGCCGGAACAACAGCAGCTGTGCTTGGCCCCGGGGTCGAGCACAGCTGGAACACCACCACCTGTGCCATCAGCTACTGGAACATCGTCTGGGACCGCATCAGCCGGACAACAGCAGCTGTGCTTGGCCCCCAGGGGCATGCTCAGCTGGCACACCACCAGCTGGGCCAACGACTGCTGTACATCGGCTGAAAGAAAGCTCATAAGTGTCCAGAATGGGGGAGGAGCTTCAGTCAGCATGGAGAAAGGAAGACTCACAAGTTGGTGCATACGGGTGACAAACCTCACGAGTGTCCTGAGCGTGGGAGGAGGTTCAGTCTGCGTGCGAGGTTCAGTCAGCGTGTAAAAAAGAAGACTCACATGTTTGTGCTATCGGGGGAGAAACCTTATAGTGACTTGAGTGTGGGAAGAGGATCAGTCATCCTCGAAGTAAGGCCACTCTTATTTTATTACATTCGGCTGACAAACCCCACAAGTGTAGATGACAAAACTCACGAGTGTCCAGAGGAGGGAAGAGATTCAGTCGTCTTGACCAAATGAAGAGACACATGTTAAGGTTCAGTCAGCGTGTAAAAGTAAGACTCACATGATTGTGCTATCGGGGGAGAAACCTTATAAGTGACTAGAGTGTGGGAAGAGGATCAGTCATCCTCGAAGTAAGGCCACTCATAATTTATTACATTCGGCTGACAAACCCCACAAGTGTAGATGACAAAACTCACGAGTGTCCAGATGAGGGAAGAGATTCAGTCGTCTTGACCAAATGAAGAGACACATGTTAAGGCATCCAGATGAACGCCGTTGCAGTGTGCAGAATGTGGCAGGAGATTTCAGAACGTGAAACTATAATAACACATGTAATTCATGTGGAGGATCGACCTCATGAGTGTCGAGAATGTGGGAAAAGATTCAGGCATCTTCGAAGTCTGAAGTCCGTATGTTACTGCATAACTGCAATGCTCCTTACTGCATACGAAGCCGCCCACAACGCCCACGTCGGAAACCGGGCACGGACACAGTCCACGCCGAAAAACCGCCGTGCACACCTCCGTGCCCCGGCGATAAGGAGCCCACAGCCCCCGGGCGTTAAGGAGGAAAACGGGCAGGACTGTACCTTAGGTGAATTGCGATGTGCAGGCTGCTCTGCAACGCCATAGGCTAACAACAACTTCACTGTGTACTGAGCGTCGCGGATCACGGGTAGCTGTAGGCGTCAGAGTCAGGGGCGAGGAGGAGGCAGGAGCGTTTTGTAGTGTAACGTCCGGGAGACGGCCACTTGCTGCCGAGTCCCCTGGATGCGCTTAAATGCCCCAGCGTGATGCGCACGCAACCAAGGACGGTTAGTCACAGATATGGTATTACGTTTTCTTCTTGCCCCCAGAAATTTCGCCGTTTGCTTTGCATACAGCGACTATTTGTTCGTCTGATTTGTCTGTAGGGATACGTTTCTATTAACAATATCTTTCTGGACCCTTTCCTCCATTTATGAGCTGTGGAAAAGAAGTTCATGTAAAATAGTCTAATAGGGAGTACAGGTGTTGTGTTAGTTGTCTCTTCAGAGGTTGCATGGTGTTTCACCTTCCTTCTTATGATGTCTTCAATGAAACCATTGGAGAAGCCGTTGTTGACTAGACCCTGCCTTACCCTACAGAGTTTTCATCGACTTGCTTCCATCCTGATCTGTGGCTGAGAGCACGGTCGACATAAGCGTTAACAACACTCCTCTTGTACCTGTCTGGGCAGTCACTCTTGGCATTGAGGCACATTCCTGTGTTTGTTTCCTTAGTGTAGACTGCAGTGTGGAAACCTCCGCTCCTTTCCATGACTGTTACATCTAGAAAGGGCAGTTTCCCATCCTTCTCCATCTCGTAAGTGAAACGCAACACGGAATTCTTCTCAAATGCCTCCTTCAGCTCCTGCAGATGTCTGACATCAGGTACCTGTCTAAAAATGTCCTCAACTTACCTGCAGTATATGACCGGTTTCAAGTTCATATCGACTAAGACCTTTTGTTCGATGGACAAAAGGTTCGATGGACCTTTTGTTCCATCGAACAAAAGGTCGAATAATATTTCTAATTCTCTCAATTAAAGCTATAAAAGGCATCAACACCCCAGGAGTACCTTGAGGTACTAGATGAGCAAATATTTCTTGAGTATGATTAATCCAATCAAAAACTATAAAAGACAATCATAAAGGGAAAGCAAGTGAAAATGTTATTACTAAATGTCTTGATCTTGTAAAACATAAGGTAACAAACCTAACGAATTATTAAAAAAATTAAAGTAAAGATACAAATAATACATTTAAACTAAAAAATTTTACCCCTAAAATTACTTTAAACTCCCCATATAATATATTAGTAAACGTTAATCATATTATAACTCAACGTGAAGGAGAGACTCATATATAAACGGTAAAAATAGTAAATCCCAAAAAGTAGAAATTCAATTCAATTTCTTAAAAAGAAGGATAAAGGATAAAAATTCTAAATACTCTTGCTATCTTTTCAAACTTTCTCAATTTGCCCGATCCTTTTTGACTAGGAAACTAATTGACAAGAAAATTACTATAAAAAAATACTGCGCAACAATACTTAAAATTAAACGAATAAAACATTAATATACAAATTATCCAAAAAACCAGCGTTGAATGTAATGAAACGCCATTTTCTGGGTGAGTCCCGGAGGCTCCCCGGAGCTATCCCAGGCTGATATGCTAATGTCAGACTTTGGCATCAGTCATGTGTATGGAGTTCTTAGGCCTACCGGGGACCACGGCCAGAACCGGGCCCCCTCAGAGAGGCAAGGGGAGCAATGGCCTATAGAAGCCCCCGTGTGATTGGAAGCATTCTATGTCTGCCATCGACCGGGACAGGCACCCAGAAAGGTAAGCGCCCCAAAACAAACCCCTATTCTGGTTAAAATTGCTACCAAAAGCCAAACTAGTGGATAGAACTCCCCAACAGAAAAACAAGCAAACTAGTATGACGTCACACGTCACCGCGCCGCTGTCTGCGCAGCTCCCCCCTCCCCGGGAGGGGAAGGGGGAGCCCCAGACCTCCCACGCCGGCTATCCACCCATCAGTTCTGAGGCTGGATGTCAAGACACGCGAAAAAAAACGCCGACCGGAGGGAGGGAGGGTTGCCGGGGAGCCTCCGGGACTCACCCAGAAAATGGCGTTTCATTACATTCAACGCTGGTTTTCTGGGGGGAGCCCCGTCGGCTCCCCGGAGCTAACTACCCACAGAGGAAGATCAAAAGGGACGGAACCGGGAGGCGGACACCACGCACCCCTCCCCCTGGAAGCGATACAACCGGCAGCAACGCCAACCCAAGGCGCCACAGCCCCGGAAAGTCCTGGGAACAACACAAGAACAACGAGCAGCAAGGCCCCCGAACGAACACCAAAGATCCATGCCCGAAAGACTGCTCGAACACGTCATCCAGACGGCAGCGAGAGCAGCAAAGCCACGAACATCACGGGCAGGAGTTAAGAACACAGGCAGCCGAGCCGCAAGAACACGGCTGACAACCCAGGACACCATCACAGGCGAACCGGGAAGAACAGAACCGGATCAACGCAAAACGCGCTCCGGACACAGACGCCATGGCACACAGCGGAGACCAGGATGGTGCAAGCGGCGCACGAACAGGCCGGAGGGGAAACGACGCACAAGACAGCGTACTAACGGTGTAGAAGCAACACCAAGACCGAAAGCAAGCCAAAGCGGCCCCGCCAGCGCCGCACAAAAGAGAGGCGACAGTATGTGGCACGACGACGGCCCCAACCCCCACCAAAAACCAAGCCGACGCTAACAAGAGGAACCACCTAAGAAGGGACAGGAAAAGGAAGGACCGCCAAAACACCCCATACTGCCGCCAAGAGAAACACGCAGGTGGGACACCGACCACCAGCTGGAGGCGAGACCACGAGGCAGACGGAAGCAGCCCCGACAAGGCCCCTCCAAGCCCAGGAAAAGGCGGAGCCGCAAGAAGATCTCGGGCGCGACCACCGAACTCAGGTGGCACAAGAAGATGGAACGTCTGCCGACCAGCATCCCAAAGTATCTCCGGGAATTCTCATCATCTGTCGATGGAGACCTGACCAAATGTAAACTGGGTCAACAAAATTATTCGCACACCCTCCGTCACTGCGAAAAGATACGTGAAGTTAGAGACAATTCTATAACCAATGTTCCAGCGATGTGCAAAGATTTCATTCAAAAGGATCTGCCACCAGAAATTGTAGCCAAACATCCCCAGTTTGCTAACAGTAGGTAGCAACTGAGTGATTGTAACCTATCCACCGCTGCCCACTGGATGGGGGGCGGTGTGCAGGACAAACATATAAATTTGACACTAGCACTTCACATGTCAGTTGCTTAATTTAGAACCTGTACTTGAGGTCGATCTCGAACCCATTGTTGATGTGACGACTTATATTGAATTTGTAACTAGCTCATCAAGATTGTAACTTGCTGAGCTAAATGAATTGTGGGGTTCAGTCCCTGAGCCCATTATGTGCCTCTAACCCTTTCCACTACCGCCCACAAGATGGGTATGGGGTGCATAATAAATGAACGAAACTAACTGCCGAACAGAAGAACTCCAAGCAAGCAAACCTGCCAGGAGTTCAGAAATGACGGGTCCGACGCGGGACATCGCCAGACCCCGAAAAACCCAATTGGCAGGGCAAGCAAGGAAACCAAAGAAGGCGGACGGGTTGCCGCCAGAACCGTACCCGAACCAAGAGGTACGAGCAACTGCAACAGACCGAGACAAAGAAGCACACCACAGGACCCAGGCCGAAAAAAGCCCAAGAAGCCAAGGAACACACGTAGAACACCCCTGCGGCAGAGGAGGAAAACAAGGGAACGCACAAGCAAGGAAGTGGTGGAAACCGACCACGCCCCCCAACATAGCAGCAAGTGCAGGCAAAACAGACAAAAGGAGATGCCAGGAAAAACGACAGGGGTGACAGTACGAAAGAGCAGAAGCATAAAAACCCCAGGAATAAGGACACGCCACCGCAAAACACGGTACTAAAGCACACGCGCAGTAGTAGCAACAGGCACCACCGCAACATGCCACAGGTAAAGAGCAACTCGCTTCTGCAAAGGCAGAGAATGGAGCAGACAGACCCCAGACAGGGCCCACGGAGACACGACAGAACCCAGCAGGCCCAGGAACCCGCATACCAGGCGACCGACGGCGGAGAAACCCCGCTCAAAATCGGCAGGATGGGGAACTGGGAGCTCACGTACACCCCAAGCCTGGCCCGAGGCCAGGCTAGACCGGCCAGAGGGAGGCCCACCAGGCAGCCACATGGAGCGGCCTGCAGGCCCACAGACTCCCCACAACCAGGATGGCCATAACTAATTCGAAAGCAAGCTAGCGTGCCCCGGAAGTCCACGGATGGACCATAAGGGGCATAACTGGCAATCCCCCACAGTGTTCAGCGTTGTTACACCTATAATAGGGTAAGTAACAATTGTAATTACGAAACCATAAGACGCTCATTTCAACATACTAAGTAGGGTAAGGAAGGTCGGTGTTTTCCATGAAGTTCCGAAAAGGAAAACGATGATGTTTAGCATGTCACCCATGCACGTAACTAATAAGGCAAGAACGACTTATTAAATGTTGCGAGGACGGGTGGTTCAAGAGAGAACTGGAGAAGCACCTCCAAAGGATACCCGATCAACCAGG
Organism: Procambarus virginalis; assembly: GCA_020271785.1. Lineage (NCBI taxonomy): Eukaryota > Metazoa > Arthropoda > Malacostraca > Decapoda > Cambaridae > Procambarus > Procambarus virginalis. The sequence continues at coordinate 13,349,653 of WNGS01009202.1, forward strand.
CTGTGGACTC
>WNGS01009202.1:13356881-13372431 GCA_020271785.1 Procambarus virginalis
TCCTGATGTCCTGGCCGAACACTTTCTCGCAGCTAGGTACAGCTGACGAGGCTGCAGATGGAGTGTCCTAAACGAGATCTGCACGAGAGAAGGGAGAACGCATTTTCTAACCATTCTTATATAATTTTCATACAGTTCTCATTCGTCTTGTTGACGTAAGTGTTTCTGCAGTGCCATGCCACCTCACACCCCTCATACTTGGCCTGTTGGCGTTCCTTGGTTCCTCCCCGCTGCTTGGCGAGTCGGACTTCGCCACACTATATGCAGCCCTAGGCGCCCCCACAGTACTCCGGCTGCACTGTGCCCTTCCCAGGAGTTGCACTTATTGTATCTGGCAGTACCACGCTAGGCATTTCAGTTACTCCCCTCAGTTATGCTTGGGGCTTCATCCACTTCCACCATTCCTGCCTTTCGCAACAGGTGTCGCATACAGTTGGCCACACTCGCAGCCGCCAGTCAAATTATGGTGCGGATCCCATGTAACTGGGCCTCTGCCTTTTATGTTAACTCGGCACACCATCTCCTGCCCACCCTTACTGCTTGATACTTCCAGACCCACGATCGAACGAGGACGAGGAAATCCTGTGATGATCGAGGAACACACGGCGTGGCCCGAAAGGTGGAACACGGCTCTCATGCCCCCCGGAGAGGTATCCTGGAAGACGAACTACCCGCTTCCAAGCGGACACCTCCACTCAGCACCCGCGGGGCTCACCAGTGACAACAACCGACACGGGGTCGACCTGGGGAGTCGGCCTCGGAGAGGACTGCGTTCACATTCCCCACCCGCCCTGGGGCCAGACATCGGGTCTGGTCTCTGTGAGGGCGGGCTACTACGACGAAGAAAAACACGGGAACGACCAGTCATTCCCCGGCGACAGGCGCTTCCTACATGGAGTATAACCCCGGCGCTATGTACTCCACCCAGTCCACAGGCGGGGGCTTCCCGCCTCCCCGCTCCTCGGCTCGTCAAGATGGTACTCCAACGGCCCTCAAGCGAGCTGCGTCTCCTCGCAGCATCTGCCCAGTAGGCCCGGAATGGTACCTTTTTCAGTCAGGATCATGTAAGACTGACTGTTTTGTAATGGCCTCTTCGGGCATACGGGCACGCTTACGGCCAAGGTACCGAGAAGGCATGTACCCACTTTCGCAGCCAGCTTCCGCTCGCCCTTCGGAGGTGGGGGTTCCGCGCCGTGGCCCTCACGGGATTGGGGGGTGCTCCGACGGAACCCCAAAGTGATAAGCCAAGAATACCAAGAACTGGAATTACCGCAGTCTAATTACAGATTTCACGGCAATTTATTACATTAGCATGATAACGGCTATCCATATTTGCTGTATAATATTTTATGCTCATTCACTATTCATTATGAGGCAGTATTTATTTATCCATTTAGTCGTTATAATTAGCCTATGCTTCTTCATGCAAGTTCTTCATTAATAATCATTTATGATTATTCTAATTTGTGTTAAATTTTGTATTAATTACTTTGTAAGTACTTTATATAATAATTAATTTTGTAATTAATTTATAATTATTATTTTAAGTAATTAATTTATATAATAATTAATAATAAATTAAGCCCCCACGTGGTGCGTTTTCTTCCAACCCACAGAAAATAGTCGCTGTAGGCAAAGCAAACGGCGAAATTTCTGGGGGCAAGAAGAAAACGTAATACCATGTGACTAACCGTCCTTGTTGCGTGCGCATCACGCTGGGGCATTTAAGCGCATCCAGGGGACTCGCAGCAAGTGGCCGTCTCCTGGACGTTACACTACAAACGCCCACCCGCCTCCCAGGTCCTCTGCTTCCCCTGGCCTTACAGGGGAAGGCGCTATTGCAGCTTGCTGAGGACACTTGTCCCAATTTGCAATGAATTTGTGTTACCTTTGGGGGGTGCTCCGACGGAACCCCCAAAGTGATAAGCCAGAATACCAAGAACTGGAATTACCGCAATCTAATTACAGATTTCACGGCAATTGAATTACATTAGCATGATAACGGCTATCCTTATTTGCTGTATAATATTTTATGCTCATTCATTATTCATTATGAGGCAGTATTTATTTATCCATTTAGTCGTTATAATTAGCCTATGCTTCTTCATGCAAGTTCTTCATTAATAATCATTTATGATTATTCTAATTTGTGATAAATTTCATATTAATTACTTTGTAAGTAATTTATATAATAATTAATTTTGTAATTTTATAATTATTATTTTAAGTAATTAATTTATATAATAATTAATAATAATTAAGCCCCCACGTGGTGCGTTTTCTTCCAACCCACAGAAAATAAGTAAAAACATTAAATAAGTAAAGAGCAGAAAAACATTAAATAAGTGATGCATCAGATTCACAAAGCATTTTATCGAGGTATAAACAACTCAAATGAATAATTGTAAAGCAAATTTACTGTCATTTTTAAATGCAGGACCTGAAGGTCTCTGTTCCAAGAAGTGCCTATATGAGAAAATCTTGTTTTTGCCAATAACTAACTTAACCAGTATATCTGTCAAGTCAGGTGTATGAAATCAGGTAAAGTTTTATTTTATTTTAAATATAACAGCAGCAAAATGCTAAGAGTTTTTATTATGCACCCCATATCCATCTTGTGGGCGTTAGTGGAAAGGGTTACAGAGGCACATAATGGACTCAGGAACTGTGTAACAAACTAGGTTTGTTGTAGGCAATTATTCAGTATAGATTCTCATAGACATGGGGACCGCGTAGTTTTGAAAGTTTGGAGTCAGACGGTAGTCGACCTGACTTGGCAGAGAAAAGATTGTAGCGAGTTAATCTTATACTCGCTCCATTATCTCATATCTTCATAGCATAACTAATTACAGAAGCTACAATCCTTTCCCCAATACTCTCCCTCACCTTGTTGGAGGGAGCTGAGGTGTAATCACCATATAACCCAGCGATGGGAGAACAGCAGGACAGTACACAGTCTCCAGTCAAGGATGTAGTACTCGGCTTGGGCAGTTCTAGTCGACCCAAGACGCTACAGCTTCGACACAGAGCAGACAGCAGACTACGACCGCATCGAGCCGCCACGCTCTCGCTCCCCGAGTTCAGACACTCGCAATTCTCAATCGAGCCGCCACGCTCTCCCACATAGAGCTCCACGACTCCGGCCTCACTCAACTCTCTGCTCTGCTCCAGGCTTCGTCTCAACGTCTACGACACTGCTGTATCCAGGACTACTAAATAAATATGAAATTCACTAAACACTTGTGTATCTAATCAACCCAACAACGTAACATAATCGTACGTTACAAGATCATCCCTCCAGGATTATAGCGGTTAAGATTACAAGATGGCCACCGCCTTTGTCTTAAAGGCTCTTTGTCTTTGTACTTTCTCTATCTCCGTAAACCAGCATTTAATCTGAGCTGTGTGTCTGGGGAATTATTGAAGCTAGAGGTGGTTGCCCAAGCATCGACTAACTCGTTTGCTCTGTGTAGAGGGTGAGGTATGCTACTTGGCCGATCTTATTGCCTTTAATTCTTTTAATATCCTTCCATGCCTGGCTGAGGGGGTGAAGAGTTGAGACTTTCCCAGTTATCTTGCCTGAGCTCTGGCATGCACTCCCTCGCCTTGGCTAGGAGTTTCTGAAAGAGCTTGAGCATTGCTGGTGTACGTGTTTCCGTATATGCAAGTCAACGCGTCTGGCAGTGCGTTTCAAAGTACGCAGTTTGGGGTCATTGTAATATGCATGGTGTTTATTACTTTTCATATTGTTCTGACCATTGGGTGGTGCAGGGGCCCGACCAAAAGGATCAGTGAACATCTGAATGTTCTGTACTAGACCGTCGTTAAATGTGTGCACTATAGAGGGATCATAAGTGCTGCACCACTCTGACACATGAGCGACAAAGTCTTCACGTTGAGCAGCAAATAACAATCTTTGCTTAGCTAACTGAACCCTCTAGTTCATTTAGCTAAGCAAAGATTGTTATTTGCTTAGCTAAACATACTTGATTATGTCAGTCATAATATGTTATGTCATACTTGATTATTAACAGACTCCGTGGTGTAGTGGTAAGACACTCGCCTGGCGTTCCGCGAGCGCTATGTCATGGGTTCGTATCCTGGCCGGGAAGGATTTACTGGGTGCAATTCCTTAACTGTAGCCTCTGTTTTACGCAACAGTAAAATGTGTACTTGGATGAAAAAACTATTCTGCGCGGCAGGGGGTCGTATTCCAGGGACCTGCCCGAAACGCTATGCGTATTAGTGGCTGTACAAGAATGTAACAACTCTTGTATATATCTCAAAAAAAAAAAATGTGCCTCTGTAATCCTTTACACCACCGCCCACGGGATGGGTATGGGGTGCATAATAAAGAATTGAAATTGAATTGAGCAGGAGGAACACCAAGCAGTTAGCATTGGGACTTTTAAACGCAAAGAGATCTCATAAACGCAAGAGTCTCATAAATAAAATAAATTAAATATATAGATCTATAATAGATTTTATATTTTTAAATACACCAGCAGCAAAATGCTAACAGCACAGAGCCATTTCATTTTTTTTCTATACAGTATTGTATTTTATATTTTTTACTGCTATTTTAAACCCCTACTTACTAGCTAAATTTGAGCTTTTATAAAAATAAATAATTTTTTTTTTCAACTAAAAATACAAAAAAATTGCCAACTAATATATTTTACTAGCAAAAAAATAAAATACAAAATCACAGTAACTAAATACAAGTCATTAGAAGTACTTACAACATAAGTTACGTAATTAAAATATATATACAGTTGAGGATTTATGATGCTGCATTTATGGTGGGAAAATTCAAATCTCAAAATAACAATTTGGGTTTTTCCCCTTCAGTTTATTAGTTTTTCATTAAATTTTCATTAATTTCTCATACTTGTACACAAATTTCTGGTCTTTAATTTGTTTTTTTTTACGAAGATAGAATTGTTTTCGTTCAAGAAATAACGCCGCGTTATTTTTTTATTAGAAAACAAATCTGAATTTCCTCTAACATAACTATAAAGCTGTGCCTCGTCTTTCCAACAAACCATGAGTGAGTGCAGTAAAAGTTGTAAATCAAATGGATTAAAACAAATTAAAACAGGTTTTAGTAACCATGCTGATGGTTTATAGCAAAATATCAAATATATATCTGAAATTCTAGAATAGAGTTGACCTGGGCCCCTTAAAAATAAGTGTTCGAGGAGCACACCTGGAGAGGGTCTCTGGAATTCTTCTAGCTCCGAGCCCGGCCTGAGGCCCCAGCCTCGAACATTTTGAAGAATATAGGTGGTGGCAAATACCTTCACTGTACATGCTTCTGTTTAACATTTAACACTGGACTAACATTAAATGGAGGAATACCTTATGTATTTTCTACATGATTAAACCACCAATAATTTAATGGTTCTCATATACAGAGCATCAGGTTATAAAATTAGATACTGTATATGACTAAATATTTATTTGTACCCAAATACACAAGCTAAGGACATTATGAAAAATATGCTAACATGCAACAAAATTCATGCTAGCATTTTTAACAGTAAGAAGTACAGTACAGTATATTCATTTCATAAATAGTAAAAGCACACAGATATACTTCAATATTTTCAAATATCATATATACTGAATATTATTTACTGAAGATAATTTAGGGATCAAAATGCTTTATGGGCATGCTGCATCATAAAGCAGTATTAATTCCCCCTTCATGAACACTAAAGAAATATCTCAAGTAATTATTATTAACCTTTAAGACAGCAGCTATGGAGAAATGGTCATGCCTGCCTATGCACAAAAAATAAACAAAAACAAAAAAAACTAATTATTTTTCATTATATTTTGCATACAAATTTATAATTCTGTAGAAACACAAAAAATAAGCAATTTTTATCATGAAGTTTCACTGGTTGTAGGTGCTCTAGAAGGGTGTGTGTTGGGTGTGTCTGGTGCTTGTCAACACTCAATGCCCGATTCTGCTGATGTTTCCTGTGTTATCCTTGGGTGTTTCACTGATTGTTTATCACTTGATACTCTTCATTTACAAGTTTGTGTGTGTGTATTCACCTAGTTGTGCTTGCGGGGAGTTGAGCTCTGCTCTTTTGGCCCGCCTCTCAACTGTCAATCAACTGTTACTATTTTAATTTTTTTTCACCCCCCCCCCAGGAAGCAGCCCATAACCTCTGTCTAACTCCCAGGTACCTATTTACTGCTAGGTAACAGGGGCATCAGGGTGAAAGAAACTATGCCCACTTTTGTTTCTCGCCGGCGCTGGGAATAGAACCCGGGTCATAGGATTACGTGTCCAGCATGCTATCTAATGTTTCTGTGGTTCAAAAATTATTTCTAATGTTTCTGTGGTTCATTTAGGCACCAAGTTTCCACCTGTGTCCCCTTGTTCGTGTTCCACCCATGCTAAATAGTTTGTCTTTGTCCTCCCTGTCAATTCCCCTGAGAATTTTGTAGGTGGCTATCATATCTCCTCTTACTCTTCTGTTTTTCCAGTGACGTGAGGTTCAGCCTGTGCATGTGTGCGTGTGTGTGTGTGTGTTGGTTGAAAACTTGATAAATCACATAATTCACATAACACAACTGTTTCAATAACACATGTTTCAATTGATGATTGGTTTACCTAGTATACTCCATTACAACCAGAGTAGTGAAAAGGATATGAACATAATATACATTGGTGTTGGGCTCTGGGTGATGACATAGCCTAATTGGCACAATATGGGCGAGAGTATAGATTGAAAGTAAACTGTAAGCCACCAATGTGGCACATACTAACAGGAATCTACCAAATTGACAAAGAGGAATTCCTGAAACTAGCAACTTAGCAACTTCAAGAACAAGAGGACTCAGATTCAAGCAAATGAAACAAAGATGCCAAATAAGTAGCAGAACATTTTCTTTTTCAAACAGTGGTAGACGGTTGGAACAAGTTAAGTGAGAAGGTGGTGGTCAAAACCGTTAGTAGTTTCTAAGCATTATTTTACAAAGTGTACTGGGAAGATGGGACAACACAAGCATAGCGCTCTCATCTGTAAGTACATTTAGGTAATTATACTTAAATAATTACACACTTGACAACAGGTTCCTCCTTGTACTGGTAACCATGAAATGGTTGTAGGATTTTTTTTTCATGGGTCAAGACAAACTCCATTACATCCAGAGGGCCATTATAATCATATTTGTATCATACATGTATAAACCAGACAATAATTGTTTAAATCGTCATATGACTATAACCACATTACCCTGTGAATCAACAAATGACGATAACCAGTTAAAAGAAAGTACAGTACTAAGCCTGGGGCCAGATTCACAAAGCAGTTACACAAGCATTTACGAACCTGTACATCTTTTCTCACTCTTTAGCGGCTTTGTTTACCATTACTGTATTAAACAGTTAATGAGCTCCAAAGCACCAGGAAGCTGTTTATAACAATAACAGTGATTGGGAAGTTTTCATGCCTGTAACCTGTTTAATAAATGTAACCAAAGCCATCAAAGATCGAGGAAAGATGTATGCTTTCATAAGTACATCCGTAACTGCTTCGTGAATCTGGCCCCAGGATGGCTACGAAGTTTTTTAATTTATGAAAAGTATGGTCTTTCAATTTTAGTACTTCATACTAACATACAGTAATGCAAAGAATTCTGGCCCATGAAAGTAAAAACATCACTGTCAAAAGAAAGATACAAGTCCAGAAGACTACATAGCCCTGTCTGAGTCAATATTAAAAAAGTTCATAGATATCATTTAGGATGCCAATACAAGAGCAGAAATATAAAAGGTGTCTAGCCTCAGTAAATTGTACTGAAGGACAAAAATTCAGATCCTTCTGAAATTCTAGACATTGTAAGTTGAGGCAAGAACAATGCAGTTTCAACAGTAAGGTATACATCTAGAATACATACAGAAATCACACTAGCGTGATATATCAAATTAATAAATCCACAAGGACTGTGATGAGGGGTTCAAACTTACGTCCAGGATGATCCTGGAATGATGTAAAACCCTGGTTTGTGTCTCGGAGAGACTGCGGGATCCGTGTAAAAGCAGTAGCAATCTCGGTTGCAATTCTTTTACCATGTCGTGGCACACTCGATTAAGGTATGTTTCGGATCATCCTGGACGTAAGTTCGAATCCTCATCACGGCCGTTGTGGATTTATTCATTACAAGTCTAGAACTTCATATAAGAAATTTGTTTCTTGGAAACTGGACTGGCAGCAGTGGTGTCGAGAAAAATGCTGGAGGAAATGCCAATATGGCTGGGAACCCAAAAAAACTTGCCTGTGATATTTGTTAACACTTTCGTGCATCTAGGAACAACCATGCATCTTATTTTTCTCACGTTTGCTAGCCGGGGACGAATGCATCCCCGGTTAATATATTTGTTAAAATTATAATTTTTATCGGATCATTCTGGGACCAATTTCAAAATGATCACCTTCAGATTGCACACAATTTGATACGATAATGACGAAGTAGCCTGACAATTGAGGTCAGATCACTGGAAAGATTATAAATACTTCTGTGGTGATGAGAGATCAAAATTAAAATATTTGTTAAAATTCCATTTATTGTTCTATTATTATGGGACTAGTTTTCAAACGCGCACCTTTATATTGAGAACAATTTGATACCAAAAGGAACGACGTAACACAAAAATTGATGTTTTTGAACCTTGTATGCATATACCCCTTTAGGGAATTGTACTGTGAACACATTGATACAAAAAGGAACGACATAGCATGAGAATTAAGATGAGAAAACTGAAACGAGTATACACATTTTACTGCTTTTGCGCGCTCCCGGGTAATGTTCGGTAGAATTTCAGCTTTGCTGTGGGGGGTCGCGCCGAGCTTTTGGACCTTATATGCATATACCCCTTTAGGGAACTGTACTGCGAACACAATGATACCAAAAAGAACGACGTAGCACAAGAATTAAGGTGAGAAAACTAAAACGAGTATACACATTTTGTCTAGATGCACGCTGATGAGAAACACTTGGCACGAACTTTAAGCTGGAGCGCATGCGCCGGGTGCGCCAAAGTGTTAAGTTTGAGGAACAATGAATGTTAGATGTGAAAGGTTAAAAGTTTCAAAGGCCAAGAGAGCAATGTGAGAGTGTAACTACAGTAACAATGCTGGCACATTAAAGTTATGTCCGAGTACCTTAATTAAAATAGAAAAGAACCTGCAGTAAAAATAATCAACTCTTGGGAAATATGGCAAATTATTATTATCTTTTAAAAACCAAAATAAAATTCTCATTTAATTTAAAGAGTATAAAGTGAGAAAAATAGACAACATTGAATATCTAAATAATATGAATGTACTCCAATTTCTCTTAGCAGCCAAATCTTACTTCAGTTTATCTCCATCGAGTTTAGTTCATGCACTCCCTGCCAACAACACAAATACTGCTGAAAAAGTATTTGGAAACAAGAACTCTTAAAAACTAATCTCTACTAAATATGTCCTAGACCTTGATGAAGAGTTTGGCAAATCAACAATCATGTATTATTTACAGGAAATTAAATAAAAAATGATATTCTCCAAATGACAGCATGCTTTACATATGAAAAATTCCTTATCCAAAATTGAACTGTGGGTTTTAACATTGAATATATTAACATAGCAGTTCTAACTAGAATCTGCTGTTATTAAACAATGACAAGTTGGTTACATTATTACATAAGGAGCTTAAAGCCTTGATGCTTACAATAACTTTGTATACCAATTATATTGTGGTCAATGTAGTCGACCTAATTGAATTGTGTGCACATAGAAATGTTCTCAGGTATTTGTCACATATTGTTCATAATTATAAATACTCAACTTACACAAAGCTGGCATTAAATGTGTTACCTGCCTCATGACAGCCCCCCCTGACACCACCTGCCTCATGCCCCCCCTGACACCACCTGCCTCATGACAGCCCCCCCTGACACCACCTGCCTCATAACAGCCCCCCCCCTGACACCACCTGCCTCATGACAGCCCCCCCCTGACACCACCTGCCTCATGACAGCCCCCCCTGACACCACCTGCCTCATGACAGCCCCCTCCCTGACACCACCTGCCTCATGACAGCCCCCCCCCTGACACCACCTGCCTCATGACAGCTTCCCCCTGACACCACCTGCCTCATGACAGCCCCCCTGACACCACCTGCCTCATGACAGCCCCCCGACACCACCTGCCTTATGCGGTAAATATTTGTTAAGCTAGTGTATATTTACGAGATTCCATAGTTTTTTCCCTTTCCATACAGTGGGGCAGGGGAAATGGTGCTGCCTTGTTCTGGGGGGGGGGGGTTGTCTTATGTGAGAAATATAGGCCTGAACCTGAATTACACCTCAAAAGTTTTGGGGGTTGACCTATGTACCGGATTGACTTGTACACCAGCATATATTTAAATGTATACTGTATTTATATAAATAAGAGGTCCTGTAATGCAGAGGTCAGCACAGCCGATTCACAACCGAAAGCTCTTGGGTTTGATGCCCATGGTAGAACAGATGGCTCACCCAATGCCTTTGTTCAACTAGCAATAATTACGTACTTAGGAGCTAGGTAACTGTTCTGGGCTGCATTCTAGGAAGTCAATAGTTAATCTAGGGGATTAACCTAAATAAGCCTAACATGCTTCCTGTCCCTGACAAAGGGGGAAACCACACATAGCATACTAGGAGCACACATTAAGATACTTATCGTTCATTACGAGACAATGCCACATAATCAATGTTATGTTCATGAACCTTTATATTATTGTAAAAATTTAGTTTATCCCAATATAGAAGCATCAATCTAACAAACCCCCTAATATATTTTAAACAAATTAACCAAGTCAGTTGATTCTTTTTGCCTAAGATGTCAATTTGAGTGAAAGATAAAATATTAAGGCCATTATATAGATAAATCAAGAAAACAACAGAAGAAAGTATTACAAGGTATATAGGAATGTGAGCTGCCTACTTTATACCAAAATATATACATCAATTGTGTTTCTCACTCCACTTACCTCGAAAATACTTTCTCCCCAGAAGCCTGCGTAAAGCTTTAACAGTAATTGTTTCTTGCTTTTTGAATAAATAAAATTTTCTTTTTGAGTAATTAGACACTATTGTATATTTGTCAGTCTAGCCAGTATGGAAAAAAAGATTTGTACAAGTTATAGATAAAGCGTGCAAATTCTAGTAAGTAATATCTCGCCTTAGCATTCCTTACTGCCTTGGACTCCTATTTAAATACTCTTCTCGTGTATTAATGGTAATCTCAGATATATTAACTATACATTTAATTTTATGAAAACAAAAACTATTATTGGTGGTAAAATTAATAGAGAATTAGTACAAAATAGTCAAAACCTTGGTTATCTCCATTGATAACAAATAGCTTAGAAGCATTATACAGTACAGTGTAATGTGACAATTATTCTTAATAGCAACCTTTATTAATTTAGTATTATTTTTCTTGAATTTAATTTAATCTAAAATCATTAATGATCCAGTCTAACCAGAAAGTGCAACTAATTTTTGTAATTATAAAATGGCACACAAACCCAACAAAAGTAAACCATATCTAAATGTATGCATACATATTTGAGTGTAAGTATGTACATGTGCGCAAGTACACACACACACACACTTTTACCAAGAATGGCTAAATATTAAACAAATGGTTCACAACTTTTGTGAGGCCCAAATTGGAATTTGCCGTGGTTGTATGGTGCCCAATATTTCAAAGAAGCACATCAGTAAATCTGAAAAAGTGCAGAGACAAGCAACTAAATTGCTTTCAGAACTGAAAAAACATGAGCTATGAAGAAAGTGTAGTGTGTTAAACCACAGTTAGAAGAGAAAAGAAAATAAGACTATGATCACTATGTACAAAAACCAGCGTTGAATGTAATGAAACGCCATTTTCTGGGTGAGTCCCGGAGGCTCCCCGGAGCTATCCCAGGCTGATATGCTAATTTCAGACTTTGGCATCAGTCATGTGTATGGAGTTCTTAGGCCTACCGGGGACCACGGCCAGAACCGGGCCCCCTCAGAGAGGCAAGGGGAGCAATGGCCTATAGAAGCCCCCGTGTGGTTGGAAGCATTCTATGTCTGCCATCGACCGGGACAGGCACCCAGAAAGGTAAGCGCCCCAAAACAAACCCTATTCTGGTTAAAATTGCTACCAAAATCCGAACTAGTGGATAGAACTCCCAAACAGAAAAACAAGCAAACTAGTGTGACGTCACACGTCACCGCGCCGCTGTCTGCGCAGCTCCCCCCTCCCCGGGAGGGGGAAGGTGGAGCCCCAGACCTCCCACGCCGGCTATCCACCCATCAGTTCTGAGGCTGGATGTCAAGACACGCGAAAAAACCGCCGACCGGAGGGAGGGAGGGTTGCCGGGGAGCCTCCGGGACTCACCCAGAAAATGGCGTTTCATTACATTCAACGCTGGTTTTCTGGGGGGAGCCCCGTCGGCTCCCCGGAGCTAACTACCCACAGAGGAAGATCAAAGGGACGGAACCGGGAGGCGGACACCACCCAAACAACCAAAACGCTAAAACCAAAGGAGCAGGAAAACTCAGCGACCCGACCCCCAGAGGCAAATGCCAAAAGGAAAAGAGCCGACGAAAAACAAACCGGAACCGAAGAGGCACTACCAACCGAGGAGAAGACAGAGCACGCTGACCAGAAACCAGGATGGTGCAAGCGGCGCACGAACAGGCCGGAGGGGAAACGAAGCACAAGACAGCTTACTAAGCGGTGTAGAAGCAAGACCGAAAGCAAGCCAAAGCGGCTCCGCCAGCGCCGCACAAAAAGAGAGAGGCGACAGTATGTGGCACGACGACGGCCCCCAACCCCCACCAAAAAACCAGGCCGACGCTAACAAGAGGAACCACCTAAGAAGGTACAGGAAAAGGAAGGACCGCCAAAACACCCCATACTGCCGCCAAGAGAAACACGCAGGTGGGACACCGACCACCAGCCGGAGGCGAGACCACGAGGCAGACGGAAGCAGCCCCGACAAGGCCCCTCCGAGCCCAGGAAAAGGCGGAGCCGCAAGAAGATCTCGGGCGCGACCACCGAACTCAGGTGGTACAAGGAGATGGAACGTCTGCCGAACAGACAAATCCCAAAGCAAGCAAACCCGCCAGGAGAACAAATGACGGGTCCGACGCGAGACATCGCAAGACCCCAAAAAACCAAGTGGCAGGGCAAGCAAGGAAACCAAAGAAGGCGGAAGGGTTGCCGCCAGAACCGTACCCGAACCAAGAGGTACGAGCAACAGCAACAGACCGAGACAAAGAAGCACACCACAGGACACAGGCCGAAAAAAGCCCAAGAAGCCAAGGAACACACGCAGAACACCCCTGTGGCAGAGGAGGAAAACAAGGGAACACACAAACAATGAAGTGGTGGAAACCGACCACATCCCCCAACATAGCAGCAAGTGCAGGCAAAACTGACCAAAGGAGATGCCAGGAAAACGACTGGGGTGAGGCAGGACGAAAGAGCAGAAGCATAAAAAACCCCAGGAGTAAGGACACGCCACTGCGAAACACGGTACTAATGCACACGCGCAGTAGTAGCAACATACAACCTGGTGGATAAAGACAGGCTGTTTAACACAAGGGGCACACGCACTAGGGGACGCAGGTGGAAACTGAATGCCCAAATGAGCCACAGAGATATTAGAAAGAACTTTTTTAGTGTCAGAGTGGTTGACAAATGGAATGCATTAGGAAGCGATGTGGTGGAGGCTGACTCCAAACACAGTTTCAAGTGTAGATATGATAGAGCCCAATAGGCTCAGGAAACTGTACACCTGTTATAAGATTGACGTTTGAGAGGCGGGACCAAAGAGCCAGAGCTCAACCCCCGCAAGCACAACTAGGGGAGTATACACCACCGCAACATGCCACAGGTAAAGAGCAACTCGCTCCGGCAAAGGCAGAGAACGGAGCAGATAGACCCCAGACAGGGCCCACGGAGACACGACAGAACCCAGCAGGCCCAGGAACCCGCCTACCAGGCGACCGACGGCGGAGAAACCCCGCTCAAAACCGGCTGGATGGGGAACCGGGAGCTCATGTACACCCCAAGCCCGGCCCGAGGCCAGGCTAGACCGGCCAAAGGGAGGCCCACCAGGAAGACGCATGGGGCGGCCTGCAGGCCCACAGACTCCCCACAACCAGGATGGGCCATAACTAAGTCGAAGGCAAGCTAGTGTGCCCGGAAGTCCACAGACCGTACCATAGGGGCATAACTTGCAATCCCCTCACAGAGTTCAGTGGCATACCTATAATAGGTTAAGTAACAATTGTAATTACGAAACCATAAGATGCGTATTGTAACCTACTAAGTAGGTCAGGTAAGGTCGGTGTTTTCCACGAAGTCTTTTAAGGGAAACTATTATGTTCAGTATGGCACCTACGCACGGAACGAAGAAGTCAATATTGACGTAATAAAGATGCGGGGACGGGTTGGTGCAAGAGAGAACCGGATCAGCACCTCCAAGGATACCCGATCAACCAGGCTGTGACTCATACGTCGGGCAGCGAGCAGCCATGTCCAACAGCCAGCATGACCAGTCCAGGAGGCCTGGTCGATGACCGGGCCGCGGGGGCGGGGACGCTAAGCCCCGGAAGCACCTCAAGTTAACCTCAAGATAAGGTACCAGCGAGAAGGCGTATGCTCGCAAGGAGGTCGTGTAACAACTGCAGACCTCTGATGGATATACAGTGTTCCCCGAGTGTGCCTATGGCACCACTGCACTCCACTGGTACTATCCCGCAAGTTCTACCAGATAGGCGGGACCCAAAAGCCAGAGCGCATAAACCTTGCAAGCACAGCCAGGAGCCCTACCAGGCGAGTACAGAACCAACACCACAAACCCCCACACCACATAACACTAACAAAGGTGGGACCCCTGAATGACCCTAGCATGGGTTGGACATGCACAAGAGTGGGACAGGAAGGGGTGAAAAAAGGGGACCGACACTGGTGTGCGAACGGTCTCAGTCGTACAAAAAGAGACCTAAAGAAGGACAGGCATATAACACCACATCCAGCGCCCTGCCAAAAGACGCCAGACCGCAGAAACTCACCTGGCAAACGGTGGCTCGAAGTGACACGACTCAACCGAGCCCAGAAGAACCTGGGAGCACCGCCAGGTGAAGAAGCCAGAGCCGGACCTGCAGGAGAGCAAGGAAGAGGCGAAGAAGGCGGCCCACACCCATGACACAGGGGAAACCTCGGCGGCCTCCCCACAACTGGAACCCAGGACACCCCGGAGCGAAAAGGGGCACATACCGCGGCAAGGGAGAAGAGCGAAAGGCGAAGCACTGGAGCAAAAAGACGACGAACACCGGCACTACACACCGCCCAGACCAAAACAAACTCCGCGGCGCACGCGCATGACATGCTGGCCGAAAACGCGCAACCTACCCTGCGGGAAGGCGGCAACCAAGACTACTGCACAAGAAAAAGTAGCCAAAAGAGTGAGCAGGAACAAGAAAACCGGCCAAAGAAGC
>WNGS01009202.1:13388981-13426481 GCA_020271785.1 Procambarus virginalis
GCGCAATCTGCATACATGACGTGATTAAAAGGAACGTTTTGCACGTTTCTGAAGGTCTCTACCAACAAACGTTTCTCCTGTACAACAACCAACATGTGAGGAGGGAACAACAGTCAGTGAAAAAGGTATGTGATCACAGAATGGAGCAGTTTAGGCATTAAAATCTACTGCAATGACTAAGAAATTGCATGCATTTCCTGAAATATTTGTGACCTACCACGACAAAGTTGTTACTCTATTTCAATTTCACTTTATAATGTTACTCTTTACATTTTCTTTATGCTGCCCAAATTTGTATGCACTTATATGCATTTCATAAGTTATGCAAGTTAATAAGCACCAGGACTGACCAATCCTTATAGACGATCATGGTGCGGTGGTCACTGTGTACGTTTAGGGTGATCCTGGACGGCATAGGTTCGAGTCCTGGCCGGGTCAATTAGAGTTCTTAGTGTATATATATATATATATATATATATATATATATATATATATATATATATATACAGTATATATATATATATATATATATATATATATATATATATTATATATATATATATATTACTATTATATTACCTCACAACTATTTTCTTAGGTTTAACTTTACCACTGACTTTCTTGGAACCCATGTCGTGATATATATTAAGAACTTTAAAGTTCAGAAACCAAAAAAGCACAAAAACACTGAAATTCTTTATAAAGAATTCAAGCGTGGTGGTCACTAGGCGGAGACACTGGGAGACTGAAGTGCGCCCTGTGCTCGGTCCGCCATACATGTATCAACAAACTTGAGCACCAAGGCAAACCTTGAATACCGAGTCGAATGTTTAAAAGAAATTGAGCTCGAGAACCGAAAAATTTGAAAACAGGGGCCTTCGAAAACCGAAGTTCCACTGTATGTATGTATATATATATATATATATATATATATATATATATATATATGTATATATATATATATATATATATATATATATATATATATATAAGATGTATTAATATACGAAAGTACTTAAGGAAATTCCTGTTTCATTTTTCCTCCGTGGTCTGACATTGTCATATATATATATATATATATATATATAATATATATATATATATATATATATATATATATATATATATATATATATATATATATTTATACATATATATATGCATCGTATTATTCTTGTGTCCCAACCATTCAGACTCTTTGCAAATTACTTTTTATTGCACTAAGGGTTTTGTTGCCTAGAAGCTGCAGCTTGACTGATAATTGTTGTATATGTTCAGAACTGACCATGTTTATTAGCACATGCTAACATATTAACCTCTGGCACAAAGTACAGCAGAATAGCTAATACTTTTGATATTCCAGTACCTAGTCACAATGACAAAAGTTAAAACTAGTAAAGCGGTGTGCATAATATGTATTCCAACTAGATGTAAAGAGTAGCACTGGCAGCTTAAGGATACTTGCAGATCCTACGGAGAAGAGTTGTTCCTTTTGGTCTAACTTTGGTGTCAGTCCAGCTATCATTCTAGCTATCAGCCCTCATTTAGGTAGCAGAATTCCACCAAAGTCAATGTCTTTAAGTATTCTATTTTACAGTTAGGTTTTGGCTAACAAATTAATAATGTACTCAATTTTCACTTAAATTCACTGTGTAGGAAAATATTTCATGCATTGGCTCCAGTTATTTAGGAAAGAATAGAATCTATGCATATAAATGGTTCAAGAGTACCATTAGGCAATGTGTTGGGTGTGCTTTTGTGTGTTAGGCATCATTTTGGTGATTCAGAGTTAAAGGGCCACATGCCAGTGATTAGGACATTCAAATTATGATAATTTAGGTTCCTTCTTCTAAGAAAACCAAATATTCACAATTGTTAAAAGGGTAATTTTATAAAGTTATTATTTATATACCTGATACATATATAATATACATATGCTATATGTATATACTTCACATATACACCATCATTTCATTCATTTGGATTTTTGAGAATTTAAACATAGTCCAGAATACTCCAATAGCTCTCAATACTCGAGCATTCAGTTTTGGTCTTGCATTTCTCAGTCTCAACACGTTCAAATCCTCAATGATCCAAATGAATGAAATGTGCGCATTACATATAAAATACACCAATACAGTATATATAAGTAATATGTGATTATTTCTCAGTGGCAAGCAGTTACCTCTTGAAATGCACAGGGCAACAAGGCACAAAACAATTTTAGAACAGTCCAAGCAAAAGACAGGCATACTATAATCTTTTGTGGAAAATAGAACTTTGAGTAATGCTAATGCTTTTAATAGAAAGACGAGACCATATTTATTAATGGCCGTGTCCGCTGAAGCCTACAATCTCACCCCACCCTCATACCTCGGCAATACCCTGAAAAAACCCACTACAGGATACAGTGCACCCTCTTAGATATGGACCTCCTTATAATGGATCTCTCTTAAGCAATGGACCAAATATCCACACCCTGATTTCAAGTCAAAAATTCTGATTCATGAAGGATGAAAACAAAAATACAAATTCTGGAGGGGGAAGAGAATGAAATTTGGATTGTCAATTTAACTAGTAAAAGACTTTTCATCAAGTCATATGTCATTTTTGTTAAGCTTGCTTTTTATTGGTATATATTAATTTAAATGCACATAGGATTTTATAAATGAATTATTAGACTTGTACTGTATTATAAATTATACAAATGAGTTTGTGTCTTTTTCTGAATCATCCAGACCTACTTTGATTGCATTCATAGCGAGCGTGTTTTCCTTGTGTGCGATCAGGCCTATTGAGGCCTACTCAAGGAGATACTCAAGGGCTGGCTTTTCTTTCTATACAGTACATGACATATTGGAAAATATTTAATCTTGGCTGGGAAGAAAAGTAGCTGGCAGAGTAATGTGGCATTAGTATTAGGGCTGGTAATGCCAAGAACAAAAATTATCATATATTATAGCATGGAAAGAAAGCCCATAAAAAACATTGAAACCTTCTAAGCATGAGGATATAAATGATGCTGTTTACCAATGAACAAATCCACAAGGGCCGTGATGAGGGTTCGAACCTACGTCCGGGATGATCCCATACGCACCTTAATCGACTACGCCAAGACATGGTTAGAACAGTCCAAACTCTTGTGGATTTGTTCATTTGATATATCATGCTATTGTGATTTCTGTGTGTACAGTTTACCAATGATTCCGGCAGCACTTTAAGCTGTGGATGATGATTGTTGGTGGTGAACAGTTACAATGTCTCTGAGAGTATAGCTGTAACTGTGGGTACTGAGGACATCAACACCAGTTCAGGGAGACTACAGAATTTTTAGTTGGCATAACATAGTGCTATAACTGCATTTTGCAGCCACTCTTAATAAGACCAGACTGTGCTACAAAAAAGGAAAGTTAATAAATTAATTGTTCATATGTATTTTTGTTCATTGTTATCTATAGGTAGACAATCATTATATATACTTGGTTTGCTTTAATATACATAAATCTGTTTTGCATCACCTGGTGTATGAAAAATCTGGAAAATTTGGTGATAAATAGCCCAAAAAGGGGAAATTTCAGAAAATATGGATTTCTGGATTTCGCCTAAATCTGGATTGGGTCTGGAAGGATGTGATCTGGCTTTTGGAGGTGCCACTATAGTGTAATCATGCCACTACGGTGGTAGGGGTTTGAATGACAAATGCAAAATAGATCATTCGCTAATACATGACTGACCCAATTACTTACTAATCATTTTAACCTAAGGTGAACCAAATTTAACACTATCCAACTCTTCTGAAAAAGTCTTGTTACAAGTAATTGTTTATTTGTATAAAAATTGTATGAATTGTAACTTTGTATATATAATATACAATTTTAATGTATTTTCATTTATACTGAGTAAAAAAAAGTGCACTAAGCTTTGAAAGTTCAGTAAATATTGCAAGGTAATTGTGATTCAGTGTGTGTCACACGACAGAAACACAAGCCACAAAAGACAAGCTTAATCACTCTGAAAATCTGAAGATGCAACATTACTGGGAGCTGCATGAAATAATACAGTATATAAAACAACACTGCCCAATACACAACACTTCTCAAATATAATACCAAATCTTTCAGCATCCCGCACAAATCAGTCTTGTTCAAGAGGCACCGGGGAGTCAGGCAATATACAATAATTGTATATAATAGCTACTAAGTAGAAAACGAAATACTGTAGTCTGAATTAAATTACCTTAAACTCATAGAACAATACTGTGTACTCAAGGTTGCACAATATTTTGTTGTTATATCAAAAGCGTTTTATCTAGGAGTTTCTCCCGAACACGACTGACTGGCCATATACTTGACAGGAATTGGGCAAAGTTTGATCTGATGAGCTACAACATTGTGTATTAACACACTTGAACTTGCAGAGTTCTTTATGATAAAATTATAAAAGTAAATCAAATGTAGTGAAAAATATGACTTGTACATATACTGGGTGAATGTTATCATGATTAACTCTCGGGACTTTATCGTCCCAATGTTGCAAATCATACTTTGATGTTTACATTATGACTGGTTGGACAACAAAATATAAAAAGCACATTGAATTTTTGTCTAGTTAAGCATCTTTCCTTTGATAAGTAATTATTTCTAGTTAAGCAAAAGTATTTTATTTTTATCTGTTAATAACTCAAAAATTTTGCATCCAAATTTCACACTTGAACATTTCATTATTTTTAATACTAATAAATTTATATAAAAGAGCCTATACAAATACATAAAGACTAAATTATTAAAATGTTTATTATGCCTATACTTTCTGTAAATAAATAGTTGTTTTACAGGTATTTGTTTAATTACATTACTTTGCATAACACAAAATAAATACTTTTTAACATTGTATGTCACATAGCAATTACAGTATTATACGTAAAACACCAATCATATTAGAACTCCTTGCATGTGCTGACAAAATTATTTTGATAATATTTACTGTACTTGGTTCATATTGCTATATCAAGATATAGTCAGAGTATGTATCAAAGAAATTACTATAATGTAATATATTAATGTAATAGAAATACAGCATCTGAACAATTTATATTAAAGCATAGTATTACAATGAACAACAAAGCATGATTTTTGTAATAAGTTATTGAAAGCAATAACTATCGAGAATGATAAATACTCTGCTTACATACCATGTCTTTTTAGTGTAACTTAATATAAAATAAGTATTCCAATTTCAAAATATTATCTCTGTGTATTCTACAAAAGCCTTACTTTTGCCCAATCAGTGATCATTTTGATCATAAATAATTAAAATAGATTTCTCATGAATGGCCTTTAATATAAATTTTTTGACATGTTAAACTACAATTCAAGTAGAAACATGTAGTTTTAATACGTTCTGCACATTGCATAAGAAAAATATTTAGTGAATATTTGTGTCTATATATAAACATGTATGTTGGGATTTGAACACCTGTCTTATAAGTAATAGTTCAGTATTAAATACTCAAACCAAATAACAGGTGTTATATGTTCAGTATAAATGTATGTATGTATGTATGTATGTATGTATGTATGTATGTATGTATGTATGTATGTATGTATGTATGTATGTATGTATGTATGTATGTATATGTATGCAAAAATATCCACGTAGGAGATTAAAACAAAAATAATCTGTGCTTACATGATTTAAAAAAATTCGAGGAGCACGGGATACATAATACAAAGATGCGGGCTTGTATGCATATATATATATATATATATATATATATATATATATATATATATATATATAAATATATATATATATATATATATATATATATATATATATATATATATATATATATATATATATATATATATATATATATATATATATATATATATATATATATATATATATATGCACACAGTATACCGTGTGTCTTCATTCCACGAACTATATGAGGCGAGACAGATTCATTCCATCAGGGAATATGTTCTACCAGTCACCACCAGACTGTCCTTCCCCTCCATGGGAAAAGAACAGCAGTCCTATATCCACTAAAGAAAAAAAAACAGAAAATCTATTTGTTATGTATTTCTAATTTTGAACATGGCACACATGATAGATGATAGAACAATCATTGGTGAACAATTCCGCATCAGAATCATAACTATGTGACTGTTATTGGTGGCTGCAAATATGACATAATGACCAGGATTTCCATAAGCTAACCAACTGTATCAGTCTTGATATAAATATTCATAAAAAATCCATTTATTAGGAATTCCTCCTTTTCAGAGAACAAATCCACAAGGGCCGTGACGAGGAGTCGAACCTACGTCCGAGAGCATCCCCAGACGCTGCCCTAATCGACTGAGCTACGACATGGTTAAAAAAATTGCAACCAGAAGTTCTACTGAACCTACTTGGATCCTGCAGCCTCTCCGAGACACAAACCAGGATTTTACACAATTTCCCCATGCACTCGAGCTCTGTCAACAGGCCCGTTCTACCTCTTGGCCCTTACGTCATTTGATGCATCACGTTATTGTGATTTTTCTGTGTCCTCCTTTTCACTATGGCATTTGATAGAACAATCACTTACAAATAATTTGGTATAAAAATGCTACATATATGAGGATTATTGAATCCAATCAAGCGAAATCACCAAATTTTCAACAAAGTGACAAGAGGATTGGTGGGCCACCGGTGGTCAGGAGATCGAGTTGTGAATGGCCGCTGGTGCCGGGGACGGGAATTGTGGCCGGCTGCTCGTGGTTGGGGGAGGGGGGGGGTTATTGTAGTGGGTTGGCAGTTGAGGAGGGGGAAGGCAAGCAGACCAGGCCAGACCAGGCCAGATCAGGCATCAGGCCTCAGGCCAGACTAGGTCTCAACCGATTCCAGAGCTGGGGAGCGGAAGAAGAGCAAGTCTGAAGTTGCTAATGAGCAGTGTTTGTGTAAGTGATGTTCTTCAAGAGGCATAGACTTCATAGTTGGCATCTCACCTCTGAGTAGGGGATGTTGTCCTTGTGCTTGAGGTTAAGGATAGACTGTTCTATCCTATAGTGAGCATAGGACTGCAAGTAAATCAATGAATGGATGCAGACTCATAACTATTCATCACATTTCCATAATTGTTGCACAGGTGGAAAAAGGACTCACCACTATGACAAGTACTGCACTGAAATGGTGAGGAGACATACTCCTGGACAAAACATTCCTTCAAGGATGCCTCAGGTTGGGAGGGTGCGACTGTCAAAAGTAGTCATCATGATACAGAGTGGGCTTAGCATGCTTACCACAAAGGGATCATGTGAACATGTATATCTGGACAATGGAGTGCCCTTGGAACTCAAAGATAGCCTTGATGATGTCATGACAACCTTTGGAGATACCTGTCTCCAACAGTGATATGGGACAAAAGAACAATAGTCCCAATGCTAGTATTCCTCCATAGTCTTGGTAACTACCTGAAACCTCACAACATATAGGAATGCAGTAAGATGGTTAGTGCGTTGCTGAGAGTGGACTTCAACGACTCGTGTGCCAGACCACTGGGGGACGGAAGGCAATGTTCGAGCCAGCAGACCGGACATGATGCAGCTGAAGACCATCAGCAATTGCATGTCTGTTAGCATAAGATCAAACTATTTGGTCCAAATTGGTAGACTAAACACTTCATGGAACAAGTATGCAAGGCACTGGAACAGAGTTGTTTTGAAACTATCAACATCATGCCCCCCTATAGTGAGAGAAATACATGGTGCCAGTGTGACAATCAGTAAGGATAACAAACTAGTTATCAGCAGTGATGTTACAGAAGCCACTGCCATAAGGATACAGTACAGGGACTGTAAAGAGTCAGAGCCCAATACAGTAGGAGGTGTGTTACCAGCAGGGTGCTTCCCTTTGGGGAATGGGAAACTATTCTTCTAAATGTGCCTGGTCACCTGTCACACACAAGTCACGAGAATATGAAATAGAAACTGAAATATCCATAGGAATTTGAAAATTATGAAGATGTATCTCAGAGTCATGCGATACCACCTTTCAGGGCAGTAGTGAGAGATGACGCAAGACATGCTAGATTGTCTGAAGTGGTGCTTCCTTTTTCTCAGCAGAGGAAACCTCTGATCTAAACTGCGAAAATATCAAAGACCAAAAAAGTGTTCACCCTTACCAGTGTAAAAAACCCCATCCTCCTCTCACCAGAGTCATTGACTGATGACTCTCTAAAGATGGTCTTATACTCAGTGGATATCTTTGCCCAACACTGTCCTAGTAGGCAAGAGAAGGGGGGAAGGAAAAGCTACCCGTACCATCGCAACAAAGGTATACAGGAGCCACCCCCGTCACCATGACAAGGCAACATTTGTGAGGGGGGGGGCAGGGTTGTGTGTGTGTGTGTGTGGTGTGGGGACGGGCGGGGGGGGGGGATGATGATTCTTTTATCTGTTCGCAATAAGAGAACGTATGTATATTTTTTCAGCACATTCAGCACAAGCCCTTGGGCTCGCATGCCAGCCCTTGCTGCAAGACACAACGAAGTCAATGACATCATCAAGAGAAGCCTTGTCTCGTTTCAATGCCCAGCTGAGAGAGAACCTCGAATCCTAGGACAATGCTAGGTCAATGACATCAAGAGAAGCCTTGTTTCGTTTCTATGCCCAGCTGAGAGAGAACCTCGCATCCTAGGAGGCCAAAATCCAAATGACCCCGCACTTTACCCTGATGATATCACTATATACCCCTGGAAAAGGGGCAAACAGGTGATGTGGGACTACAGATGTGTATCCACCCTGGCTGACACCTACATACGCTTCGGTGCCGATCAAGCAGGTGTGGCGGTCAATCACAGAGAAACGCAAAATCGGTCAATTACAAGTGTTTGGAAGGTCAATTCACCTTTGTTCCCATAGCGCCTGAGATGCATGGCCCCTGGGGTGGGCAACCCGTTCTCGCACTTGCTTATAGTCAATATCTTGCTTATGAATTAGTGAATATGTGACATACTAATTTATTGTGAATATTTAAGTTTAACTTGAAAAGTTGGATTGAAAACCACAACCCAAACTAACCTTCTTAGTATGTTAAGATATTACAATTAGTACTGAACCTATACCTATATTGATATTACAGTTTTATAAAAATAATAAAACAAAACTAAAATATTTAAACAAATTGTACAGTATCTCAGGATATTGTCAAATTTTGCATAAAATCTCTATTGTTTAATAAAACTGAGAGAAAAAGTTAGAACCTTGAAAAAAAAATGGCTTGGAATATGTCACATAAGTACTTATTTATAAGCAAAATAGTGACTCTAAGCAACAAGTAATACATATGTGCTGTCTTGTGCGAGAGCATTTCTCAAGGAACTGGGCAACAGGCTCATTGACGTCACCAGAGACCTAAGGGCTGCCAATTTTTTGTTTGAGCGCCTCAGTGTGGGGATCCAGAGGGGAAACGCCTGCTGCGTCCTCGGTTCCTGTCCGGAAGCGGAGGAGCTCCAATAGATCCATAACCTTTAAACACTAAGTGTTCAACTAATGTAAATTTTATAACCTTTAAATATCTAATAAAGCACAACAAAAGACCAAAAGAAGGGGGTGGTAAGAGAAAAGTACACAGAAACTGTATTGGAGAGGACCTAAACATTCCCTCTAATGTGTTATGTGTGATTTCCTCCGAGGCTAAGGGACTCCTTCTTCCAGCCAGAGGTGGTACTCTCGATATATTTGTATGTCTGTGTGTGAGTGTGTGTGTAATTATCTAAATGTAGTTACAGGATGAGAGCTACGCTCGTGGTCTCCCGTCTTCCCATTCACCATTCTTTGTCATATAACACTTTGAAACTACTGACGGTTTTGGCCTCCACCACCCTCTCACTTAACTTGTTCCAACCATCTACACTCTGTTTGTAAAAGTTAATTATAATATATTCCTCCGGCAGCTTTGTCTCATTAGTTTAAATCTATGACCTCTTGTTCTTGAAGTTCCAGGTCAGGATTTCTTCCCTATCAATTTTATCGATTCCTGTCACCATTTTGTCCATAGTGATCATATCGCCTCTTTTTCTTCTATCTTCTAGTTTTTGCATATTTAATGCCTCTAACCTCTGTTCGTAGCTCTTGTCCTTCAATTTTGGGAGCCATTTAGTGGCATGCCTTTGCACCTTTCCCAGTTTGTTGATGTGCTTCTTAAGATATGGGCACCATACAACTGCATATTCCAGCTTTGGTCTAACAAAAGTTGTGAACAATTTCTTTAATATTTCGCCAACCATGTATTTAAAAACAATTCTGAAGTTAGAAAGTGTAGCATAGGCTCCTCGCACAATGTTCTTAATGTGATCCTCAGGTGACAGTTTTTCACCTCGAACTACCCCTAGACCTTTCTTTATCAGACTTCTTTAAAGATTTCTCACATAATTTATAGGTTGTGTGAGGTCTCTGTTCTCCTATTCCACATTCCAACACATGGCAGTTATTTACATTAAATTCCATTTGCCAAGTGGTGCTCCATATACTTATTCTGTCCAGGTCTTCTTGAAAGGTCTGACAATCATCTAAGTTACCTATCTTCGCTATTATCTTAGCATGATCAGCAAACATGTTCATATAATTCTGTATTCCATCTTGTAGATCGTTTATGTAGACAATGAACATTACCGGTGCAAGAACTGAACCCTGTGGTACTCCACTTGTGACATTCCTCCAGTCTGATATACTTCCTCTTATTACCGCCCTCATTTTTCTATCAGTCAGAAAATTTTTCATCCATGTTAGCAGCTTATCTCTCACCCTTGCAATGTGTTCCAGTTTCCAGAACAACCTCTTATGTGGAACTCTGTCAAAAGCCATTTTTAGGTCCAGATATACGCAGTCAACCCAACCATCTCTTTCCTGTAAAATCTCTGTGGCTTGATCATAGAAACTGAGTAAATTTGTTACACAGGATCTTCCAGATCGAAAACCCTACTGACTGTCTGATATTATATCGTTTTTCTCCAGGTGTTCTACCCATTTAGTCTTAATTATTTTCTCCAATATTTTGACTATTACACTTGTCAACGATACAGGTCTATAATTGAGAGGGGCTTCCCTGCCACCACTTTTGCAGATTGAAACTATGCTAAACCTTTTCCCCACACCTGCTACGACTCCTGTACACAGGGATGCCTGAAATATCAGGTGAAGCGGAATGCTGAGCTCAGATGCACATTCTTTCATAACCCATGGTGAAACTCCATCTGGGCGAACTGCTTTGTTCTTACTTAGTTCCTTGAGCAAATTTTCCACTTCGTCTCTAGACACCTCTATGTGCTCTATGATGTTCTCTGGAATTCTTATTCTGTCTGGTTCGAGTCACCCCAGAAGTGACTCGAACCCAGACAGCCAGGGGCACTATGCAACTGGCGTACCTGGTACATTACGTTGCAAAGTATCCCTGGCTGTCTGGGTTCAAGTCACTTCTGGGGTGTGGAGGTTTCAGTTGCATATTGGCTCGGGGACCATTCAAGCTTGTTCGCAAATATATATATATATATATATATATATATATATATATATATATATATATATATATATATATATATATATATATATATATATATATATATATATATATATATATATATATATATATATATATATATTATATATATATATATATATATATATATATATATATATATATATATATATATATATATATATATATATATATATATATATATATATATATATGTCGTACCTAGTAGCCAGAACGCACTTCTCAGCCTACTATGCAAGGCCCGATTTGCCTAATAAGCCAAGTTTTCATGAATTAATATATTTTCTCTAATTTTTTTCTTATGAAATGATAAAGCTACCTATTTCATTACGTATGAGGTAATTTTTTTTCATTGGAGTTAAAATTAACATAGTTATATGACCGAACCTAACCAACCCTACCTAACCTAGCCTAACCTATCTTTATAGGTTAGGTTAGGTTAGGTAGCCGAAAATGTTAGGTTAGGTTAGGTTAGGTAGGTTAGGTAGTCGAAAAACAATTAATTCATGAAAACTTGGCTTATTAGGCAAATCGGGCCTTGCATAGTAGGCCGAGAAGTGCGTTCTGGCTACTAGGTACGACATATATATATATATATATATATATATATATATATATATATATATATATATATATATATATATATTCACTGATTTATTCTTGAATAATGGAGCTATTGACTCTTGGACGACACCTTTCTACTTCTGATTGTCTAATGCAATGATTCCCCACCTATTTTTTCTATCATATCTACCAGGCCAACCTACTGATCATTCCCAGGATGCATCCCGTAATAGTTGTCTAACTGCCAGATACATATTTAATAATGGTGAACAGGAGTATCAGGGGAAAAGAAACTTTGCCTAAATGCTTGTTCTATTGCTGGGACAGGTCACACAATTCTTGGTTGTGACCTGACGACATAGACCACTTTGCTATAGACCCTGTGTGTGTGTGTGTGTGTGTGTGGGTGTGTGTGTGTGTGTGTGTGTGTGTGTGTGTGTGTGTGTGTGTGTGTGTGTGTGGGTGTGTGTATGTGTGTATGTAATTACCACATTGTGTGTGTATGTGTCCATCTTATGTGTTGTGAGGTAGGCAGACAGGAGGCAACTGGCACTTGAAGGAGCTAAAAGAGCACATTCTTCAATCTTAAAGAATCCCTTCTTGCCTTATCATATGTATCACTTGCCTTAATGACTATAGACTGAACACCAACTGACTTATCTTTCAATATATTGGTACAGAATTATAGAGATCTTATATTCCTGGAGTAGTAATCTTATTATGTGCTAACATTCAGGTTGTTATTGGACCAGGCATGGTCACTGTGGATAGTACTCTTAGTTATGAATGTCTAACAGTGTAAAGGACCATGAAATTTAAAAAATAACCTGTGATTAAAGAGAGTATGCATTGAAATGAGAGTTAAGTTTCTAAAATATATTTACCTATCATACTAGGATGTCACTACACCTCCCAAAAAACCATTTGAAATACAAAAGTGTCCTCCAGCAAAAACTTCCCCCGTCATTTTGTTCAACAACTTTATGTCCCTTTGAATGCAGAATATACAAGAAAATAGAAATATGCAAATATACACTACAAAAAAAAACTACGATTCTGAAGGCTAATGGGCATATATTGTAAATGCAAGTGCCCTTTCGTCGTGTTCAACATATATTTAGAAACATCATTGGAGTCGATAACAACAGAAATGAATTTTCTTACAAAAGGTATAACAACTAAGAATGTCATATTTACATGATGTTACAAATGAGATCTTTTGATCGTTAAGAAGGTGCCCCACATTTTACACCTTACTTAAAAAAGGTTATAAGCCTCTTTTCATCAAGTCATGCTCTTAAAGAATTTAAGTTGTGAAGATTTATAATACTTTCATTTTACATGAGCATTAATTTTTTGTGTAAATAATGTGCCTTGAAAATTTGCAGTCTAGATAAATAATTAAAGAGTGAAGAACATGCATGAAAAGATGTAGTGATCAATTGTAGATGAGGCTGCGGGTGGATATTTTACATCTTGTAGGGAGGGGCACTTCTCTATGGGTGGGAGAGGTGAGAAAGTGGTCATCAAAATCCACAGCTGAGGATTTGAGAGGACAACCATAATGATGGTTGGGAGGAGGGAATGGGTCAAGCCTCATTGAAAGCCCTTGTAAGTAGCGAAGAAATAGAATAGGAAGATGAAGTAGCCAAGAGGGAAGACAACGCGAGAGATGACATCAATCGACTTGGCCACTCGGATGGGGTGTGGAGGAGCCTTGTTGTGTGGCTGCAAAAAATATACCTTAGTGAGATTCTGAAGATAAAATGACTATTCTGTTATAGATAAAATAAACATTAACTGCCACCTATAATGTGCTCTGTGAATACCTTGTTCACTTGAAATGAACACCAGTAATAGCAGATCTCAAATAATGTTAATCATTACAAATAATGTATTGAGAAATAACAAGGAATGTTGTAAAATGCAGAGTTAAATGCAGCCAACAAAATGTAACTATGAGAACATACAGTACAGTATTTAGTGCATATTCACACATGTTCAACAAGCTGTTACGGAACTATTACAAAATTATAAACATTGACAAAAGAGGTTTAGAAAACCTTAGCACTATTGTGTGTTACTAAGTTACCATTTAATACAAGAATTTGATAAATAATGCTGCTGAAATAGAGTCTGATTATGAAAATGTAATTCTTAGATTCAAAATAAGTTCTTAAAAGTGTGCAGAGAGAAAAACCCAAGAGTTGAATGTAATGAAACGCCAATTTCTGGGCGAATCCCAGTGGCTCCCTGAAGCTATACACCGAAATCGTTCTCATCTACTAGGGTGTATATATCGAGGAGTTCTGTAGGCCTACCAGCCCTCTGTAGGTAGGTAGGTAGGTAGGCCTACAGAAGCCCCACCAATGAAACACCAATTTCTGGGTGAGCCCTAGTGGCTCTCCGAAGCTACAATGCTGATACAGTGCCATACTTCTAGGTGCCATCAGTTGCAGAGTTATTTTAGGCCTACTGGGAACCACGAGCCAGAGCCTTGCCCCATCTAAAGAGGCAGAGAGACAGTGGCAGTATGATAAAATTGTCAGCAAATTTGAATCATGTCCACCACCACCGGGAAATTACCCACAAAGTCAGCGAGACAAAACATACCACTGCTAGTTAGAAATTAATATCAATGCCTCAAACTCACCAACAATGTAAACAAACGATTGAAAATTTATAATTGTTCCCCTCCCCCCTCCATCCTACTTGTTTTGGGGGAAGAGGGAGACATACTGGGTCAGCCATCTGCTCCACCCTCAGTTCTATGATGATGGTAAAAACCACCCCTGACTCCCTAGGGAAAGAAGAGTGTCAGGGAGCCACTCGGGCTCACCCAGAAATTGGCGTTTAATTACATTCAATGCTGGATTTCTCGGGGCAGTTCCTTGTGACTCCCTGAAGTTACCTACCTACAGAAACGTAAAACAAGGGAGAACTAGGGAGGGAGCACTGCAGGTATCACAACGAAGTAGAAACCATGGGCCGTGACACTCTACCCAAGGCTGATAAGGAGAAACATACCGTACAAGATATCAGGCCGCCAGGATCCTGAACAATCACTAAACCCCTTGTGTGCAAATACTGGACCAAGACAAATTGACAACACAGCCAAGATAGTGGTAAACTTACGAATCAGCAAGGCCATGAGGGAAGACAACAGGCTGGCTAGATGGCATACCACTGTGGATGACCATGAGACAGACAAGCCTTGGAACAGGGGACCAGGGAGTCGAATAAGTCGGGAGTTTACCCACAAGAAACCCTCCGAAGCAGAAGCAGTGACACGAAGGTAGTGGCACATAGCTGCCACAGGACAAGCACCCCAGGCCGAACCAACAAAGCATTAACCACGAAAGAACCCCTCTGGAAACCAATGAACACATTCTTTGCCAAAAAAAGGACCTCGCTGCAGATAAAAAAATCACCCCAAGGCCGAAGGAACAAAAATTCCAGATGCTAAAGGAGTGCAAGAAGCTCACACACACACAACAAATGGAGGCGAGAGAGAGCAAAACCAGAGCCTTACAAAAAACCAGCGTTGAATGTAATGAAACGACATTTTCTGGGTGAGCCCCGGAGGCTCCCTGAAGCTATTGGGCTAATATGCGATACATTAGACCAGGGCTTTAGTCAATGAAAATCAGCCTACTGGGGATCAAGAGCCAGAACCTGGCCCCCTCAGAAAGGCACAAGAAGCAATGGCCCTGGAAACTCCCCCCCCTGTGGATGGGGTTTTTCCTTATCTGCCATCGACTGGGGTTAGGCACCCAGAAAGGTAGGCATAACAAAACAGACCCCACATGGTAAGAAACCGCAACCGAAAACCAAACGGAGAGGCAGAACTCCCTCAATTCCCAAGGAAAAAAAAACCAATCAAACGTCACACCACGCCACCGTGCCGCTCGTCTGCGTAGACCGGGGAAAGCCCCAGACCCACCGTGCCGACTATCCAACCTCAGTTCGGATGTTAAGCATCAAGAGCAAAACAAAACCGCCGACTGGAGGGAGGGTGCCAGGTTGACTCCAGGACTCATCCAGAAAATGGCATTTCATTACATTCAATGCTGATTTTGTGTGGGGAGCCCCTTTGGCTCCCTGGAGCTACATAACCACAGATTAGTAAAAAGAGGGACTTACCTGGATCAACACTAGGACGAGACAACTGGCTGCGACCCAAAGTCACACCCAAACGACTGGGACCAGGAACCTTTACCAAATAACAGACGGCCAGGAGTTCGACCTGGCCGTCTGGTCGAACTCCGAACTGGTTTGTTCGACCTCCAAATCCCCTGTGCCAAAATGTCAACCCAGGACAATGTCGACCCCAGCCATGTACCACACTGGCCCGATCTGCTGGAAGAGGCGAAGCCGCGGAAAACACCCCGGGTTCGGACTCCGAGCAAACAACCCCTGAAACAAAGGCTGGGCTGGCCACCACGGGCTAGAAGGACGACTGTCCCACGAGAAGACTCTAACCAAGCCGGAACCCGAGGCAACAACTGGTCTGGGGGGGGGGGAAGAGGTACAGAGAACCCCACCTCGACCACTCCTGCCGAAAAGCGTGCAACGCGATGGCTCCGCAGCTGGGGAAGAGCACCTCATAACTCAGTGAAACTCCTGAACCATGCTTACGCGAAGAGTTTCATCTTCGGGGGGCCCGTGCGACTGGCAGAGCCAACTGAAGGAGTCGGCGACGACCGTCCATTCCATGGACAGGGAAAAGAAGTGGAACAGGCCTTCCACCAGGATGTTGGACACACCCCAGATGTGAACTGCGCAGAGAGCTAAATCCCAAGAAACCAGCAGATGAGTCATTCAAAGAGACCAGCCCCAAAGAGCCAAGGATTGACGGGAACCCCCACGGTTCAGACAATAAATCACTGGAGCACAGTCTGACGCGAGCCTGACTGTAAAGCCCTGTGTGACTTGAACCCCCCGCCCCCCCCTCCTCCGCAGCGAAAGCCAGACCACCGCAAACTTCTGCACCGCGCTGTGAGTTCTATGGAAGGACAGAACCCACGGCCACAAAACTTCAGCTGAGAAACAAGGTTGCCGGGAACACAACGAGTGAAGGCTTGGGGAGGTGCCCAGGCACCAAGCCCCGAAAACCCTGAAGAGGAAGCTGGTGACGAGCACCGGATAAAAGGCCCACTGGGTTCGAACCCAGTGGTCGCAAGAGAGGCAGACAGAAAGCCCCCGAAGGAACTAGAACAGGCACTGAAACCCGACCCGACAGGAAAGCCAGCCCAGCAAAGTGCAGACTTCCTCACCTACTCGAGAAACTGCCGAGTGACAAAGGACACTCCCGCCCTCCTACCAGGAACAGCAGAAGGTGAGAGTGCAGGCGCCACAACACCGCAGGAGGGAGGGGGACACGGAAGTGGTCTGATTCATACAAGGCCCAGCCAGGTCCAATCCCAGAGCGGAACCAGATGGGACTTCCCCCAGTTCACCTGGAACCCAAACCCGAGAAGCTGGGAAAGAACCACCCCTATGGCGAGCAGACAAGCAGACTGGCAGGGAGCCCACACCAACCAGCCATTGAGGTAGGCCAAAAAGGGAGGCAATGAAACCAAGAAGCATGCTGTCTCACCACGAAATCTAATCAGTCCCTGAATCAGGATGAAGCAGGACGTGCCAATCTGCATCCCAGAGAGCCAGAGACACCACTCCATCAACCTGGCTCCAAAAGAAGCCGGATCTGGGACAGAGAGGTCACCTAAAAGGAGGGGCAAGGAATCCAACGGTGCAGATGGGACCAGTCCAGAAGAACCAAAGATCCGCACAGTCCTGTGATGACATCGGAACAAGTGAAAAACCCACCTAATGGACGAGGTTGTTCCGATCCCGCTCACCCACTCCAAGATGGCCTGATGGGTTAACCTACGAAGGGGCCAAAGCCCCATCAGAGAATCTGACCAGCAAGCAGAGCGAGCAATACACCGACCAGGCGAAAATACCTCAGAGAAGCCACTGACACTGAAGCAAGTAGCAAAGGCCCACCTTGACTAACAGAAGCTGCAGCTCTGGCACGACCACCAAAACCAATGTCAAGCCCCAAGAAGAAAAACCGTCTGCAAGCCAGGAAGACCCAGGAACCCCATAACGCACCCAAAATGGGGATGGCGACTCGAACGCAAAAGATGTCGGGTCAAGCTGGGCAAATTCCGGGTCGTACAGGAGGAAAACACCAAGGGCGTCTAGACCCTTCACAGGGGAAACCCGAGAGGAAGAAAAACTGAAGAACGCAACTGAAGAACCCAAAAGGCCCCGGAAACGAACCCGGGGGGAGGGGGGTAGCCCAAACCCACATTTGCTAGGGAAAAACATACCACGGAAAGGAAGGGCCAGACACACGACCCTGAGCAAACTCCTGGCAAAAACGGCCGAAAAATGGACCGAAAACCGAGAGCCGAAAGCGTAGGAGTTAGCAGAGCATTCAGGTTACAGACACTGGGCCCAAAACTAGGGCCCAGAACCCAAACACAGAAAACAAAAGACCGGGTGAAAGACAAAAACACCCAAACGTTCCCAGAGGAGCAGCAAACAGGATAGGAAGCCTCTAAAGAAAGGACAAAAACCGAGAGACGGCAATGGGAGGATAAAAAACTCCCATCAGAGGCAAAAAAATGCCCCCAAAACGCGAGCTTACACACACCTAGCAGTCACATGTAAACAAACCACAGCACCACCCTGGTGGCCAGGCGAGGAAGTGTTCACCGAAATGCAAGATGGCCGCCAAAACAAAAGGAGAAGCTTCCGCCGAAAGTGGAAATCATGCTAGCAAATAGGGAACAACAAAGCAGATGGGAAGGGGGGAGGAAAAAGTATCCCCGTTTAGAAGGAACAAGATCTAATAAGGGGCAAACAGCCCCAGAACTGCTAGCAAGATAATCATCTCAAGATAACCTCAAGAAGATACCCCCACAGCCCCGGGAACCCCCAACAGAGTCCCCGGGGCAGGGCCGCACTCCATGCCCACCACCCTAGATGAAAGGCAGAGTCCAAGGGAAAGGCAACCGGAAGGAGGCTTGCTGGTAAGGCAAAGATGCCTTGGCAGGAGGAGCAGGCTCAAAGGCCTCCATCCCTGCAACGAACGGGGCAGCTCCAGGAGCCGCCCGAGTCTCATCCCCAACTAAACCCCGAGCCGACTCCGAAACCCTCAGACGGTGGAGAGCCGGCAGCAGAGGGAGGAAGGGGCGGAGGAACCACAATGACAAAGAAAGGACCCAGGGGTGCGGAGTGAACCAAGGCCGAAGTGACCAAGGCCCCCCAAGTCTGAAACAACGAAAATGGAGCAGTCCCGGGGCATTCGAGCCGGCAACCAACTTAGTGCATAGCAACAACCAACACCAAGGATGTAATGCAGACACCGCCTGGCCTCGAAGAACTTCCTTAGAAGAACGGGAAAATTTGAATACGAGCTGGTAACATATCTCGCAAGACTCTGGGTCCTAGGTGTCATAGACCCAGCAGGCAGCATGATGGAGGCACAACAGGTGACCGTCACCCTGAGACAAGGGCAATGAACAAACAACCTTCAACCTTGCACTAGGCGAGATTGGACTTGGAAGATGCATCCATGGGTCTGCCATGCCCCGACGGGGTTTTCCAGGGCCCGTAGGGGGTTCAGTCTACGGGAAGCCCAGGCAATGATGCTGCAAAGCTGGTTGAGTTCATGTATGTCAACAAGAGGTAATAGGATTATAACTGTACCCATGAGAAGTGTCCAAGCACGGGCCAGGAGGAGGGCCACCAACTCCGAGAATCCAGCAGATGAGTCATCCAAAGTGAATAAGCCCCAAAGAGCCAAGAACCGAAGAGAGCCCCCAGAATTCAGACAAGGAACCACTGGAGGGCAGACCAAAGGGAGGGGCCAACTGCCGCAAACTCCTGCACTGTGCTGTGAGCCCAACAAATGGATGGAGCCCTCCTCGCCTGGCCAGCCTGGTGAGCACTGGTCACAAAGCCCCAGCTGAGAGACGAGGCGTCCGTGAGCACATCGAGCGAGGTATTGAGGAGGCGCCAAAGCACTGAACCCAGAAAAATCCGAAGAGAAAGCTGGTGACGCAGTAACCGACACAAGGCCCACGGGGTTTGAACCCAGTGGTCGTGAGAGAAGCGGAAGGGACATCCTCGAAGGAACCAGAACAGATGCTGAAGCCAGACCCGACCTGGCAGATAAACCAGCACAGCCAAGTTGAGATTCACGCACAAATGTTCGAACAACCTCTGAATGACCTGAGACCCCCTCAGGAACGCCTGGAGGCGGGACTGCAGCCATAGCAACACCGCAGGGATGAGACGCACAGATGTAGTCCGAGAGTCCCAAACGAGGTCCAGCCAGGTCCGAACCTGGGACAGAACCAGGTTGGACTTCCCCCAGTTCACCAGAACCCAAACCCGGTGAGCTGGGAAAGAACCACCCCCTCCGGCGAGCAGACAAGCAGACTGGCTGGGAACCCACACCAACCAGTCATCGAGATAGGCCAACACCCAAATACCTAGCAGATATAGATGGGCCACCACGAACCGGGAAAGACACTTGAAAATGTGAGGTGCCAAAAGCCGGCCAAATGGAAGGCAATGAAAAAGAGGAGCACGCTGCCCCACCACAAAAGCTAACCAGTCCCAGAACCCCGGATAAATTGGGATGCACCAACACGTGTCCCGGAGGGCCAGAGACATCATCCAACAATCCAGCCCCAAAAGAAGCCAGATCTGGGACAGAGAGGTCATCCGGAAGGAGGAGCAAGGAATCCAGTGATTCAGACGGGACAAGTCTCAAATGAACTGAAGATCTCCAACAGTCTTGTTTCGCCACTGGAACAAGCGGGAAACCCACTTGAGGGATGAGGTCGTTTCGACCACGCCCAGGCACTCTCCAAGATAACCCGAGGACATAGGGGAAGAAGCCTGCCCTGCCAACCCCAAGCCTCCGAGAGGAGGAGGAGGAGCAATCTAACGCCACCACAGGCAGCAAAACACGACCCGAAAAGCCCACAATTTGAGGGACCAAGCATGGGCAAACTGAGCCAGCCTCCCCCTCATCACCCCATCAACATGGCCGGCGTTCCCTCTGAGAAGCCAACCAGCGAGCAGAGCGAGCACTGAGCCGATCAAATGAAGACGGTCCCGGAGGAGGCACTGGCACAGAAGCTGGCACCAAAGGCCCACTTTGACAAATAGAAGCTCGAGCCCTGGCACGACCACAAAACCCGTGCCAAGCCCCAAGAACAGTCTGTAAGCCAGGAAGACCCAGGTACCCCAGAACGCACCCAATATGGGGACGAGGGGCACATGCCAGGTCACACAGGAGGAAAACCACCAAGGGCCTCCTGAACCTCCACGGGAAATCTAAGAGGACGAAAACCTCTGGAAAGAAACCAAAGAACCCAAAGGAACCCAGAAACGAATCCGGGGGAAGCCCTAACCACCACATTTGCTGGCGGAGCGGCACCACGGAAAGGGAAAATTTTAACAGGTGTTCAGAAAGGTGCATGAAAGGAAGGGCAAGACACATGACCCTGACAAAACCTCCAAGTAAAACGGTCAGAAAATGTATCGAAAACCGAGGGCTGGAAGCGTGGGAGCTAGCAGAGCACACAGGGCAAGGACACCAGGCCCAAAACCCAAACACAGATAGAAAACACAGACTGGGCAAAAGATCAACACCCAAACATTCCCAGAGGAACAGACAGGGTGGGTAGCTGAGTGAACAGCACTCGGAATTTGTAATCCTAGGGATCGGGAATTGATTCCTGGTGATGGTGGAAACAAATGGGCAGAGTTTCTTTCACCCTGATGCACCTGCTCACCTAACAGTAAATTGGTAATTGGGAGTTAGACAGCTGTTATGGGCTGCTTCTTGGTGCATGTGTAATTACCTAAGTGTAGTTACAGGATGAGAGATACGCTCGTGATGTCCCG
The DNA here is from genome assembly GCA_020271785.1 of Procambarus virginalis. NCBI lineage: Eukaryota > Metazoa > Arthropoda > Malacostraca > Decapoda > Cambaridae > Procambarus > Procambarus virginalis. Next base: position 13,411,029 of record WNGS01009202.1, read on the forward strand.
TCTATCCAGCACTCTTTGTCATATAACGCTTAGAAACTACTGACGGTCTTGGCCTCCACCACCTTCTCACCTAACTTGTTCCAACCGTCTACCACTTTGTTTGCGAAGGTGAATTTTCTTATATTTCTTTTGCATCTTTGTCTAGTTAGTTTAAATCTATGACCTCTTGTTCTTGAAGTTCAAGGTCTCAGGAAATCTTTCCTATAAATTTTCAACCCGTTCTCGCACTTGCTTACAGTCAATATTGGCTTATTTAATAAGTGCATATGTGACATACTAATTGATTGTGAATATTTTAGTTTACCTTGAAAAGCGTCATAGAAAACACCGACCTCACCTAACCTTCTTAGTATGTTAAGATAAGCATCTTATTGCTTTTTAATTACAATTATTACTTAACCTATACCGTTGATAGGTTAAGGAATAATTGTAAATAAGAAGCAATAAGATGCTTATCTTAACATACAAAGAAGGTTAGGTGAGGTCGGTGTTTTCTATGAAGCTTTTCAAGGTAAACTAAAATATTCACAATGAATTAGTATGTCACATATGCACTTATTAAATAAGCCAATATTGACTGTAAGCAAGTGCGAGAACGGGTTGCAATTTTATCAATTCCTGTTACTACTTTGTACGTCGTGATTATATCACCCTTTTTTCTTCTATCTTCTAGTTTGGCATATTTAATGCCTCTAACCTCTCATTGTAGCTCTTGTCCTTCAGTTCTGGGAGCCACTTAGTGACATGTCTTTGCACCTTTCTCAGTATGTTGATGTGCTTCTTTAGAGATGGGCACCATGCCACCGCTGCATATTCCAGCTTTGGTCTACCAAAAGTCGTGAATTTCTTTAGTATTTCGCCATCTATGTATTTAAAGGAATTCTGAAGTTAGTGTAGTGTGTGTGTTATGGGGGGTGGGGGGGGACTCATTTACAACATTGTAAGAATTTTTTTTTCAGTGATCAAGAAACACAAATGAACACTTTTATAAGACAAAATAATTTTTGTTTTTAACTTTTTTCTTGTGCCTGGGCGTACGTGTTGCAGGCGAAAATCGCGAGCAGCCTAGGGGTTAACTGGTGCACTGTGCTCCATGACGCGCTCGATCGGTGGCAAGGCGCCTTAGAGCGCTTGTAGGTATAGCGTAGTATTCAAATCTCCCACGGCTACTTGGAGTTGACAATAGCTTCCTCAGAGCTCTCGTAAACAGACGCCATTTTTTTTTTAAATCGTGGGCAACATTCCCGGGTGTGAGAGCCTCACTACTGAATAAGCAACCAAGGCTGACGCATGCAGCATTAGCTAACAGCACTGCTGTTCAGCTTGTGACCTCACAGCATTGCCTAAAAATGGCAAAATATATATGTAACTGGTATCATTTATAATACCAGTTACATATAGTATTAGGGAAGAACCTCACTGTGATAAACACTGTGTATAATGTCCATATATCAGTGAATCAATGCTATTTAGGATGTTCACAGCGCTACACAGGTAGCCATAGCACACTGCCATTATTTCGTCCATCTAAGAATCTTCAAACGATTTCTCATGTTCCTTTACAAAATAAACTTGTGGAAAATTATTAATTTACAGGATTCAGTGAGCAGGATTCTGATAATAGCAGCACTGTGGTGAAAACTAGCGATGCGCATAGTATAGTGGAAGGAGTAATCTTGGTGAGGAACGAGGGAGAGTTAGTGTCATCTGGTGGCTGCTGTGTGACTTGTCATGCAGTTTTTTGTTGCCACTATGTTGTTTGGACACCATACCAGCTTAGTTGTACAGTTATGGTGAACAAAACATGCAGATACTTATATATAATATGTGTATATAGTGTAATAAAAGCACAAACAGTATTGTGGGAAAAGGAATATGGTGAGCTAGGAGTTGAAGGAGTGAGGAAGGGCTGGCTGGGTGTAGCAGCCTACTCTTGTTTTTTTGGGTTCACCATACCAACTTCGTGATTTGTTATGGTGAATACATATATAGATGGGTATACACAATGTGTGTATATATAGTGTAATAACAGCAAAAACACTGATTGATCGTAGAATATAATATATATGTCACATATATCAGTCCCATAATTTTGAGCATAGCGATGTTCCACACATTGAACTATATAAACTCCACACGTTTGAATAATATTACAGCAAAAACCCAGAGAGGAAACAAATGAGAAACATCAAAATAATTGTGAAATATTATGTTGGTGGCAACTGCCGCCCCACTGGGGACCACGCCATCGCTCAGCGCCCATAATTTGCTCAACTTCCAGCTCCATTACGGCCAGAGTATGTCACATACAATATTTTTTTAGTTTTCCGTGATCAGAGACTGCATTTTAACAATATAAGAAGTGAAAATAATTTTTGGAAAGAATTTATTTTCGGTGCACCAGTGGGGGAGGGGTCGTTCATATTTTAATGCAGAGCAGTGCAGTGGTTAAAGGATAAGCAATACTTATAAAATTATTTAAAATATTGTTTTACAACAGTAGGCCTACTTACTATCTTAGCAGAACTTTCATATGAGCAGAAATTATATTTAAAATATAAAATATTAGACTGCTTATGCCTTTTTCCCATAAATACATTATACAACATGAAAGAGTCAACAAAAGAAAAAGGAGGGAATCATTACCTTGAAAGTGTACTCAACCTGACTGACTTCTGCTGTTTCCTGTAATGAAGAAGCGGCATATCAATTAAGCGGTAATAACTACTGACAGGCGATAATGTGGAGATCTACGATGATTAACAACCTTGTTATAAAACTTAAATTTATATATATGTACAGTATTATTAACAATATCTTCAGTATGCGCTCATGTTATATAACGTGAACTGGTAATCATGCTGGTGATAAACAAACTAGTGCAGTTACCGCATAAACATGGTAAATAAATTCACAAAATCTGGCAGGGGGGCAAAGGACTTCTTAAGAGATAACCAGTGCTTAGGGACCAGCATCAGCTTGTTTTCTTATTATTTCAACATTCATAATTTCCCCGAACAGTTACCCTGGTCTGAATGGTCAACTTAATTAGTCCTGGTGTTAACAAAATTTTCTACAGGAATAGGGTGAGGGAGAAATAATTTAAAGTACGAGAGGGAATGACAAAAGTTTTTGGAAGAGCATCGTGAAGATTTGGGAGGGAGCTGGATTAAACCGAAGGAGCTAAGTATGAGTAAGACACTTATTCCCACTAAAAGTAGGTGGGGAAGCTGAGTGAAAGTGTGCTAAGAATCGGTGAGGGTGCTGAGTGAAAGTGTGCTAAGAATCGGTGAGGGTGCTGAGTGAAAGTGTGCTAAGAATCGGTGAGGGTGCTGAGTGAAAGTGTGCTAAGAATCGGTGAGGGTGCTGAGTGAAAGTGTGCTAAGAATCGGTGAGGGTGCTGAGTGAAAGTGTGCTAAGAATCGGTGAGGGTGCTGAGTGAAAGTGTGCTAAGAATCGGTGAGGGTGCTGAGTGAAAGTGTGCTAAGAATCGGTGAGGGTGCTGAGTGAAAGTGTGCTAAGAATCGGTGAGGGTGCTGAGTGAAAGTGTGCTAAGAATCGGTGAGGGTGCTGAGTGAAAGTGTGCTAAGAATCGGTGAGGGTGCTGAGTGAAAGTGTGCTAAGAATCGGTGAGGGTGCTGAGTGAAAGTGTGCTAAGAATCGGTGAGGGTGCTGAGTGAAAGTGTGCTAAGAATCGGTGAGGGTGCTGAGTGAAAGTGTGCTAAGAATAGGTGAGAGAGCTGAATGAGTGCAAGCGTTGTAAAAAAAAGGTAAGGGAGACACTGAAGCTCTCCTACTGGAGATGCACAACTATGAGGAACACTTATGTAAGGTCATCATGAATAACTAAAGGTATTAATGTACTCACTGTCACAGTAACTTCCTGAAAAAGATACAAAAGACTTGGGTTACTGCTGACGCTCTTTCTAAAGTATATACTGTATCATATGAATCACTACTCTAAAATGCTCTCGTGGCAGCCAATGAACTTAAACTGAAGTAGTTAGAATTGCAAAATACTTTCTGTAGTTTCAATGTATTACATAATATGGCTTCAAAACTCTAAATGAGTACTAAATGTTTCAGGAGATTAAGACCTTCAGAAGAATGCAACTAATACCTGTTCACATTTGTATTTCCATTTCAATATATTTGTATTTATTTTCAAGATATAACTTCTCAAAAGTACAAAGATACCTCGGCTTACAAATGCCCATCTTTACAAAATTTTTGGGTTACGAGCCCAATTTCTTCATAAAATTTGAATCGGGTTACGAGCCCTATTTCTTCGTAAGATTTGAATCGGGTTACGAGCCCAATTTCTTCGTAAGATTTGAGTCGGTTACTAACCAAATTTCTTCGTAAAATTTGAATCGGGTTATGAGCTTTGCCTCAAGTTACGTAGTTTGTTGATACGCGTATGGGCGACCTAGCGCATGGTTCCTGGTGGCACGGCCGTCCACGCTTCAGTTTACCAGTGCCTCCCGCTTAGTGATGATCGCGCTGGAATTCCTTGTAAAGAATTTCAGTGTTTTTCTGCTTTTTGGGGTTTTGAACATAAAAGCAATTATTATATATCATGCCATGGGTCCCAAGAAAGTCAGTGGTAAGGTTCAACCTACGAAAACACATGTGAGAATGACCGAAGAGGAAAAACAAGAGATCATTCATAAACATGAAAATGTCCATGGGTTGCTGAACCAGCTAGGCAGTACAACAAATCTATGTCAACGATATGCACTGTAATTGCTAAAATAATGGACATTGTGAGTGCTAAAGTAGCTAAAGGCATATCAACAATCACGAAACAAAGAACACAAACACTTGAGAATGTTGAAAAGTTGTTATTAATTTGGATACCCAACAAGGAGTCTGCAGGTGATAGCATTACAAAGGCCATCATTTGTGAAGAAACAAAACTATTGTTCGAAGATCTTATAAAGAAAACCCCTGGAACGAGTGATACAGATACGAAAGAGTTTAAGGCGAGCAGGAAATGGTTTGAGAAATTTAGAAAAAGAAGTGGCATTCACAATGTTGTGAGAGTTGTGAGTGTTGTGTGTTATGAGTTGGTGGAGGAACACAGAGAAAAACTGACCACTGAAGAACTCTTAACCCTTCACAAGGAGCAGCAACAAGAGGCAGCCGAGAAAATTTCTTCAGGGGAGGAGGAGGCAGTACAGAATGTCCCTTCCTCAACAATTAAGAAGTAGTGTAGACTGTGGGAAGAAATGCAAACTTTTGTTGAAACGACTCGCCCACAGCAAGCAGACGTAAGCCGTTGCCTTAACAACCTTTTTTAATGACAATGTGATGCCTCACTACAGACAAGTGTTACAACACAGGGAACAACAAGTCTCTATGGAAAGGTTTTAGTGAGAAAAAATCAGTGAGCTACAACCAGATCCTAGTGATATGAAAGCAAAGTAGGGAGAGAGAGAGAGAGAGAGAGAGAGTACCCCAGAGAAGTTATCACTGCCTGATGTTATAATGGAAGGGGACTCCCCTTCTAATCACTAACCCCCTCTCCTCCTCCTCCCCCCCCCTCATCACTGTCTTCCATACGCCAACAAGAGTCATCAATAAAGGTAAGGTATGACTTGTACATACTATAGTACTAAATATTTGTGTTTATTAGGAATTAAATGTATTTTGAAGTTAATATTTTTGGGAGTGTGGAACGGATTAATTCAATTTGAAATATTTCTTATGGGAAAATTAGTTTCGGATTGCGAATTTTCGGGTTACGAACCGTCTCTGGGAATAGATTAAATTCGTAAAGAGAGGGGGGCTTGACAGCTGAGTGGACAGCGCTTCTGATTCGTAGTCCTCAGGTTCCAGGTTCGATTCCCGGTGGAGGAGGAAACAAATGGTCAAAGTTTCTTTTACCCTGATGGTCCTGTTCACGTAGCAGTAAGTAGGTACCTGGGAGTTAGACAGCTGCTACGGGCTGCTTCCTGGGGGTGTGTAACAAAAAAGGAAGCCTGGTCGAGGACCGGGCCGCAGGGATGCTAAGCCCCAGAATCATCTCAAGATAACCTCAAGATTGCCACTGTACATCTTTTCCAGCAAATTAAATTAAAAGAAGTGGATCCTAGGAAATGCTGGCAATGAGGAGGAAATGTCTTTATATTACAAAATACTTTCTTCAAGTACTTGAATAATTAAATCAGGCCAATTTAGGACCGTTTATCTGCAGGGCATTTTTGCTTTGAAACATCAGATAGACATTTAATTTTTGTATGGTGTCTATAGCTTTTGATGCAGACCTCTAAGAAGCATCTGAATTTAGGATCAGTATTGCACTTACGAGTTTTGAAGATATAGAAAACATTAGTGTGTGTAGTACTATTATATTAATTATGTTCAAGGATTTAATAAAGATGCTGCACGTTGTCTGGGGATTACTCATCATATATTGTGCTAAATAATCATATGTGAGGCAGTTTCAAGTTGAAGATTCCTAGGTGCAGATATCATAGATGAGACAATGCAGCGTGGCACCTTGGATTATAGTGTACACCAAAGGTTAATAATTACAATTCAGCTAAGATAACCATTTTGATTATTCTATGGAAGTTGATGATAATTATGCATTAATGGCAACAATCTTAAGCTAGAACAATTGAAATCAAGTATTGCAATTGTAAATTAATATTAATGTGACTTTGTGAACTAGGAATGAGGGAGATGAATTAATTAGCAAAATTGAATGATATGAAGAAAATATTATTTTAAGTAATGTAGAAACACAAATGATGATGATAACTAATAGTTATGGACAATTAAATGGTTGTGATAGTGGCATTTTCAAGTTAAATTTTCTTTCTAGAGACCCAACCAACACGACGTGTTCTTGAGGAATGTCTTGTGCTGTACCAATCACTTCCTGCTGGGTAACCAGGCAACATCAGTGTGAGTAATTACCTAAGTGTAATTACCTAAGTGTAGTTACAGGATGAGAGCTACGATCGTGGTGTCCCGTCTTCCCAGCACTCTTTGTCATATAACGCTTTGAAATTACTGACGGTCTTGGCCTCCACCACCTTCTCCCCTAACATGTTCCAACCGTCTACCACTCTGTTTGCGAAAGTGAATTTTCTTATATTTCTCCGGCAGCTTTGTTTCGTTAGTTTAAATCAATGACCGCTTGTTCTTGAAGTTCCCGGTCTCAGGAATTCTTCCCTGTCAATTTCATCGATTCCTGTTACTATTTTGTACGTAGTGATTATATCACCCTTTTTTTCTTTTATCTTCTAGTTTTTGCATATTTAATGCCTCTAACCTCTCCTCGCAGCTCTTGCCCTTCAGTTCTGGGAGCCATTTAGTGGCATGTCTTTGCACCTTTCCCAGTTTGTTGATGTGCTTCTTAAGATATGGGCACCATACAACCGCTGCATATTCTAGCTTTAGCCTACAAAAGTCGTGAACAATTTCTTTAGTATTTCTCCATCCATGTACAGTATTTAAAAGCAATACTGAAGTTAAAAAGTGTAGCATAGGCTCCTCGCAAAATGTTCTTAATGAGGTCCTCAGGTGACAGTTTTCTATCTAGAACCCTCCATAGATCTATTTCTTTGTCAGAATTCTTAAAAGACTTTTCACATAATTTATAGGTTGCGTGGGGTCTATGTTCTCCAATTACACACTCCATAACATGGCATTTATTCACATTAAATTCCATTTCCCAAGTGGTGTTCCATATATTTATTTTGTCCAGGTCTTCTTGAAGGGCATGACAATCATCTAAGTTTCGTATCTTCCCTATTATCTTAGCATCATCAGCAAACATGTTCATATAATTCTGTATTCCATCTGGTAGATCGTTTATGTAGACAATGAACATGACCGGTACAAGAACTGAACCCTGTGGTACTCCACTTGTGACATTCCTCCAGTCTGATACCTTGCCTCTGATTATGGCCCTTATTTTTCTATCAGTTAGGAAATTTTTCATCCATGTTAGAAGCTTACCTGTCACCCCTCCAATATGCTCCCGTTTCCAGAACAACCTCTCATGAGGAACTCTGTCAAAAGCCTTTTTTAGGTCCAGATAGATGCAGTCAACCCAACCATCTCCTTCCTGTAAAATCTCTGTGGCTCGATTATAGAAACTGAGTAAATTCGATACACAGGATCTTAAAGATCGAAAACCATACTGTCTGTCTGATATTATATCATTTCTCTCCAGGTGTTCTACCCATTTAGTTTTAATTATTTTTCCAATATTTTGACTATTACACTTGTCAATGATACAGGCCTGTAATTGAGGGGGGTCTTCCCTGCTGCCACTTTTGTAGACTGGAACTATGTTAATCTTTTTACACACATCAGCTACAACTCCTGTACACAGGGATGCCTGAAAAATCAGTTGAAGTGGAATGCTGAGCTCAGGTGCACATTCTCTCAGAACCCATGGTGAAACTCCATCTGGACCAACTGCTTTGTTCTTACTTAGCTCCTTGAGCATTTTTTCCACTTCGTCTCTAGACATCTCTATGTGCTCTATGTTGTTCTCTGGAATTCTTATTGTGTCTGGTTCCCTGAAGATCTTATTTTGTACAAACACACTTTGGAATTTTCCATTTAATGTTTCACACACATTTCCTTTTCATTTCCCGTGAATCTGTTTCCCATTTTTAACCTCTGAATATTATTTTTCACCTGCAATTTATTTTTATGAATTTATAGAATAGGCCCAGTTCTGTTTTACATTTGTCCGCTATCCCTTTTTCAAAATTTTTTCTGCCTCCCTCCTCACTGCTGTGTAGTTGTTTCTCACATCTTTGTATCGCTGGTATGTTTGGGGGTTTGGCCTCTTCCTATATTAATTCCCTTTTTGTGTCTTTTGGTCTCTGACCCTCTCGCTATTCCTGTTGAACCAATCCTGTTTCCTAGTTCTGCATCTCTGCTTTGGTATAAATTTTGTTGTGCCTTTATCATATATTTCACAAAACCTGACATAAATCTCATTTACTTCATGTCCTAGCAACAAGTCTTTACAGTCAAATTCATTAAAGAAATGTCTGAGTTCCTCATAATGACCTCTCCTAAAATCAGTTTTTTCAACTGCTTCAATCTCATTTTCTTCCAGATTATAATGCATTGCAAACTTTATTCCCAAAAAGACATGGTCACTTTTACTCAAGGGAGGAAGGTACTGAATGTTAAATATCTCTTCCTCTTTCCTGATAAATATCAAATCTAGCATGGACGGAACATCCCCTTCCCTCATCCTCGTAGCTTTTTAATATGTTGAAACATGAATGTTTCCAGGATGAGGTTTACAAGTCTACAAGTCCAAAAATCCTCCGTTCTAACTTCATATGCCTCCCAGTCTATGAATTTCAAGTTGAAGTCGCCGACTACCAACAGTCGTGATCTATCTTTATCCGCTCTCGCTGTAATCTCACTCATTATTGTTATAAGACCTTCTCGTTTATTATCCAGCTCCTCCTTTGACCATGTGTTGCATGGCGGTGGACTATAAGCATTTATGATCGTTAGTTTATCATCCTGATTGCTGATCTCTAGTGCTATTATGTCAACTTCTCGTGGATTGGCAATCATTATTTCGTTTATCTTTAAGTGTTCTTTAACCAGCACAGTAACGCCACCGCCATTCATAATTTTTCTGTCCTGTCTCCAAACTGAGTAGCCCCTTGGGAATATGACCTCATTTAAAATATCATCTTCAAGTTTTGTCTCCGTGAGTGCAACAATGTCTGGTGTGTGCAGCTGTATTATATCACTTAATTCCAGCATCTTTGGTCTCACTCCACCTACGTTGGTGTATACAATTTTCAGGCACATGTTCCCCCTTTCCTTACTATTCAATACCCCTTTCTCTAGGGATTTTGTTGGTCTGCTTTTTTGTACCATTTTACTGGTCTGCCTACCCCTATCACTTTGAAGAAAAAAGATTTTTTTTTCGCCTTCATTCCTCCTCTCATTTAAACGTTGTGAGGGATATCTAGTGCTGTAACTACCACTTCCTGCTGGGTACCCAGGCAACGTCAGTGTGTGTGTGAGGGATATCTTGTGTTGTAACTATCACTTCCTGCTGGGTACCCAGGCAACATCAGTGTGTGTGAGGGATATCTTGTGTTGTAACTATCACTTCCTGCTAGGTACCCAGGCAATGTCAACATTAGTGAGGGTTAATTTGTGTCATACCTGTCACTGGTGCGAAGAGCCTGGAAGCATCAGTGTTAGTAAAGGTTGTCAAATGTCGTACCTCTCCGTTGGGACAGTTGTTAGGCGCATTGGCGTGGGAGCACTGCGAGTTGCCACAGTTGGCACAAGACATCATTTCATGTGAATTTCTGTTGCTAGGAGGGACATCCCCAATGCCACCACAAGCACTGCCGTCTGAGCCCGCAGGACCACCAGGCCGCTTTCGTTCCGTCTGTAAAAAAAAGCTCCAGGATGATGCTAAGGCTGATGGACAAGGTCTAATGCCATGGTCATGCAAGCCATCTAAATCTATGCGACTGATGAAATTAATCAAGAATAAATGTGCGTGGAAGCTTAATTGGTTGAGGGCTCAACCAGCTTTCAAGCGTTGTTCTAACATTACTTAACATAATAAAAATATTTATAATGAAAACAGTGCAACATAAACCTGAAATTTTAATTAAAAGCTGGCAGTGAATTTTGAGAGCCTTTGTCGTAAATTATGATCCTGCAAGAAGGTCAACAGATTAACATTGTTATACTATAATGGCATAAAAGATAAACACAATGAGTGAAACAGGTGGTGCAGAATAATTAGGGCTGCATTACAATGATGATACCAGATAACTACAGCTTTATGCAAATTATATGAAAGACACGATGCATTATAATGGTGCTGCACATCAGCTAGTGCTGGAGAGAGGTGAAGCAAAACAAACCAGTGCTGGAGAAAAGGCACAAACCAATGAGGATGGAACAGTCTATGAGCCACTCACGCTAACACCTTCCAAACGAAACACACAGTTTCATGCAGAGATGTTGGCATTCACACAGCCTAACTGAAAGGTAAAACTATCATTTATATATTTCATGTACTTTTACTGTCTATTTGTCTAGTCAGTAGCTGTTAATCCAACTTATATTCACATAATATTGGAATGGGTTATCATCTATGAGCATCTATTTCCTTGTTACAAGTGCAGTAACAAGGAAAGCATAGGCTACTCCCAGCATATAGAAGCTATAGACATCTACTGCCTAACATGAAAATATACAGTACTGTACCTACATTTTGAACCTTAACCCTTAAAGTGCTGCTTATGCTTAATTCATTTGTTCTTAAGAGTTCAGAATTGCGTTCAGCTTATATATCCCAGAAATTGACAAGATTTCATACATCTATGGCTATTATTACTTAACCTGTGTACTGCACACCCATTAAATAAAATAATCATGTGTTGCAAATAAAAAAATTATTCCTGCCTTCCAATTTTGACAATTCTATATTGTCATAATGATCATTGGAAACGAAACAAAATATTGACGTGATGTAGCAAGGAAGTTCCACTATTGATGGTCACTGTGAGATTAGTCACCCCCTCTGGCTCTTGCCGTGGCGGCTCCGTGGGGTCGGGAGTTGACACTAAGATAATTTTACTTAATTATTTAAATTTCTCTGAATTCTTTTTATCAAGTTTTTTTGCAGTAATATTATTCAATAGTGTGTAATTTGAGGAATTTATATAATTAAATGTATGAACATTACTACGCTAAAAATATAGTTAATTTTTTAGTGATATATTATATTATTAGAACAATAAAACACAGTGCTTTTGCCATTATAATCTCATAACCAAGATCAAAGGTCAGCCTAGCACCAAACACATCTTGTACTAAGTTGTTAGTACATGCGATGAACCTATTTTATTTTCTTCATATTTCTATCAACTTTACCTTATTTTTCAAGTGCAATGATGCACTGGGCTGTCAATAACAGTTTTTGCTGTTCTTACACTAAATACACATGTCAAATACAGTACTGCATAGGTATATCTTTATAAAACATAATGAACCACCAATTAATTATGGTGAGTGTGGTCTTAAAATCTTAGCACAATACAGAGTCACATGCTACGAACAAACGATGCCAGCAGACGACTTCACAATATGCAACAGAATACTGTACCTTCAGTATACTATGCACATCTTTAAGTCTAGCTAGGTGGCCACAACACTGCTATTATCATAAGATTTCTATTACTAGATTAGGAATATGAATAATTTTCCACAAGATTAGTTTCTAAAGGAACATGAGGTCCTTTTGTATGATGCACAAAACGTCAGCTGTGTGCTGTGAATATCTGCCTCCTGCTGTGAACATCATAATTAGCATTGTGTTCGCTGATATCTGAACCTTGAGCATAGCTTTATTACAGGCAGGATCATTTATGACATTATCATAAAATAATTGCAGTTACCCATTTTATTCATCATTATTAAATGGTGGTGTAGCCCGGACCTACACCGCTGTGCTGTTGCATACACCACCAGCCTTGGTCACTCTAGCAATACTGAGCTTCTCATAGTCAGGAGGTATGCAGACAATTTTTTTTAAGATGGCGTCTCTTGACCACAATACTGACAAACAGGATGTGAGCCCTGTGTACCCAAACAAGTTTTAAATTGCTCCCTATACTTAAAAATGCCATATCTTGTTGGGCTCTACCTATCAACCATGATATATTGGTTTGCACAGTTTATGTTCTTGTTACACACAGTATAATAAGAACATAAAACTTTTTATAATATAGCAATTCATCGATTATACTTTTTTGGAACAATTCATTAATTTGAAAATGTTCGGAACGTGTGATATCGTCGTTCCTCATAATATTTATATACACTCCTAAAGTTAGATAATTTTTGGTAGGTTTCTTCATTAACCCAAATTATTTTACACTTTTTCAAACATTAGAAAATATAATTATGTCATTATTAGTATTTAATTAATATGAAATTTTATACATTTAAAAATAGAATACCGAAAATAACTTGTTCTTTTATTATGTTTGCGCCATATTTGTAATACATACACACAAAAATAAATTGTGATTATCTAAAAATTTGCAAATAATGTACACTGTATATTATACAGTGGATAATAGATCACAAACTCATCTAATTTTATAATAAATATGCTGCAGCCATGTAAGTTCTTTGTCCCTCAACTTCAGATGTTTTACATTTGCAAAAACATCTTGGTTTCTTGGTATGAAACAAACACACACACACACACATGCACACATATATGTAAATAAAATATATGAAAATATATATATGAAAATAAGAAAAAATCTATGAATTCGACTACATCTTATGACTATATGCCTACCACAGTGTGCATAGAGTAAGAATGATACACAAGTACATTACATTGCAAGTGAAATTTAAGCCAATGATAAATAATGTGAGTTGAAAGCACAACTTTGGTAACAATACTGTATTCCTCAAATTTGTTCTATCATGCAGAACTTGTTCGTCAATCCATTAACGAGCTGTTACTGAGAGGTGATTTGCTCCATTGCTAAGTCACGACAACAAACATGCTTTTGTGCAAAAGTACCTGGATATACTGCACCTTCCTCTACATTTGCCCAAGTTGCTATTTTACCTGCCATTAAAAACTCTTCTAATACAGTATCACTGTTCATTCAAATATCATGATAACATTTAAAAACTTTTATCACTTAATTTTCTGCATATTTGCTCCAAAAAATATGAACTATAATTGGCCAATTAAGTAATGTGGTGTGGTAACAGCAGAGTGGAGGCTCATGGCGTGGTAGGTGCAGGAGAATCAGCTGGGGGAAGGTGTGAGTGGCCAATGAGCGGCCTGGACCTGGCAACCAAGCCATGGTGTGTCAGACGTTAGTACGGGAGGGTGGCAAGTGAAGGGAACCAGATGTGGCATGTTGAACGTTACATTAGGAGGCTGATTAGATAATATTAAAATAGTGTATTAAAAATACATACTTGTTAAATTTTGGGGGACATTTTTATTTTGTTTCATAAGTCTTATTATCAATAGTGTTCTATATTTATTGATTTTGATGAATGTTATAGTTACAATACTTCAAATAAAGCAAGTTGTCTCATAACATGAGATGAAATGTTTGCATGTGTGCATGTATAAATGTACTGTATAAATAAAACTATCCAACATTAAGAATATAGACTCCTTCATACTGTCTTCCACACATCAACATGAACTCACACCAACATACAATAATACATGATAACTACGCAATGTGAAAGCAGTACTACCTGGTGAACTGGCCTTTGGAAAACATTCATTTGTGAATGTGCATCACAACCAGATGTATTTTTCCTTCTTAAAAATCATCCACTAATATGTGAGACAGTGACAATCTATATGTTGCACAATACCATGCAACCAAAACTGGCAAAGGCAGCTGCTTGCAATACCTTTTATACTACACAGAACTGATGCAAAGGGCAGTGAGCCTGCTGCTACTTTGTGTTGGAGGGGCCAAGGGGAATAATGAAATTTCTAAGACACTAAAGAACGAAGCAGAGAGCTCAGTGATGCAACACTAAGGACTAGATTCATGACACTAAAGCATTAGGTCAGGGTCAGCTGGTAGTGATGACAGGGCTGTGGGCTCCCATGACTCCTCTACTGCACCAGTCTGGCCCATACTATCAAAGGCTGGGGTTCATATGGGTGTTACCAGCTGGTAGTGACTCAAGTAACTGTTCCTCAAGACTATCATGGATGCATGGAACACCCAGTTAACAGACCAACAAGTGCAACAGACCCTGACATAACACTCCAGGCCATTCCTTTAACAAGGTGTTACTTACAAGGTAATCCCTCTACACAGGGAGCCATAATCAAGGAAATAATTTTAAATTAATTGAAATGTATTCCGTATAGTATGTTTGAATATAGTTCATGTATTCATATATGCATGTGAAGATATATCAGCATGTTTCATTCAGGGAATAGTCAACTCTAGAACTAACTTGGCTAAAAATTACTCAGAATACAATAAGGCACAAAATGGGCATCGTGGACATCTACTCACAGCGACCAGGCACTAGTAGGGGAAGCAGTATCTATCTACTATATTGTTAGGTTACACTGGAAGCACGCCCACCATGGCTCACAAAATGAATGTTCACTGCCACATTACCAAAGCTCCAGTAGCTATGGCATATTAAACTACACTGAGTTTTAGACCGTACTTCTGCAGGGACAGTTTTTCGTTTGAATACTTTAATACCAGGATAAAAAACTGATAAGACGTTTCTTGAGAATACTGTATATGTAAAAACTCCATAAAACTAAGCTGCCCTCTGTTGATGAAGGTAGCCTCATATGCTGGTGAAACTAGCCCCATATGCTGGTGAAACTAGCCCCCATATGCTGATGAAACTAGCCCCCATATGCTGGTGAAACTAGCCCCCATATGC
>WNGS01009202.1:13431481-13434704 GCA_020271785.1 Procambarus virginalis
TCGTCTATGCCTTCAAATGCCCACTTGGGGNATCTGCAGGGCATTTTTGCTTTGAAACATCAGATAGACATTTAATTTTTGTATGGTGTCTATAGCTTTTGATGCAGACCTCTAAGAAGCATCTGAATTTAGGATCAGTATTGCACTTACGAGTTTTGAAGATATAGAAAACATTAGTGTGTGTAGTACTATTATATTAATTATGTTCAAGGATTTAAATAAAGATGCTGCACGTTGTCTGGGGATTACTCATCATGTATTTGTGCTAAATAATCATATGTGAGGCAGTTTCAAGTTGAAGATTCCTAGGTGCAGATATCATAGATGAGACAATGCAGCGTGGCACCTTGGATTATAGTGTACACCAAAGGTTAATAATTTACAATTCAGCTAAGATAACCATTTTGATTATTCTATGGAAGTTGATGATAATTATGCATTAATGGCAACAATCTTAAGCTAGAACAATTGAAATCAAGTATTGCAATTGTAAATTAATATTAATGTGACTTTGTGAACTAGGAATGAGGGAGATGAATTAATTAGCAAAATTGAATGATATGAAGAAAATATTATTTTAAGTAATGTAGGAACACAAATGATGATGATAACTATTAGTTATGGCCAATTAAATGGTTGTGATATTGGCATTTTCAAGTTAAATTTTCTTTCTAGAGACCCAACCAACATGACGTGTTCTTGAGGAATGTCTTGTGCTGTACCTATCACTTCCTGCTGGGTAGCCAGGCAACATCAGTGTGAGTAATTACCTAAGTGTAGTTACAGGATGAGAGCTACGCTCGTGGTGTCCCGTCTTCCCAGCACTCTTTGTCGTATAATGCTTTGAAATTACTGACGCTCTTGGCCTCCACCACCTTCTCCCCTAACATGTTCCAACCGTCTACCACTCTGTTTGCGAAAGTGAATTTTCTTATATTTCTCCGGCAGCTCAGGCTATGGTGCCAATGTCAGAATTGTCAAAATGATGTACCTTGCATACATCAGATCTTTAGTGGATTATGCTGCACCTCTGCTTGTTTTGATGCCTGAAAGAAAGCTTGGAGGGCTTGAAAAATTGCAGAACGAAGCCTTGAGGATAATCCTTGGGTGCCCTCATACCACAAAGATACTTAATATGAGAAAGGAACTTAATATTCTGAGCGTTGTTGATCGTGTTACTGAAATTAACTGTCAAATTGGTATAAAAATGCTTAGGCTAACTCATCCTAACCCTTGCACAGAAGCCCTCCAGACTTACTTTATTGAAGATCAGCATTGTTCCAAATGGATAACAAAAACTGGAACTCAACTCAGAATGTATGGGGTTCATGATTTGTACCAAGAGAAACAACAACGGCACTTTCCTGCACCGTGGGAGGTTACACCGTTTCCAGTTTTAATCCCTCCCTTTCCACCCAAGAAGCAAATTAGAGATAAGCCCAAGCTTCGTCTTGAGGCAAAGCTCAACGCCTTAAGCCATATTGATGCTCTGTCCACAGAGCATTCTCTCTCTCAAATCATATACACTGATGGTTCCCTACACCGCACCACGGGTGCAGCTGGAAGTGCAGTTGTTCTGACAATGGGCGATGGCTTGTACTTTGAGTGGGGAGTCCGTATAAACAATTGGGCCTCTACCCTTCAGACCGAACTATTTGCCTTGATCCTTGCACTGAAATGTGTACAAGTCTCCAAACTTGATACATTAATTGTAAGTGACTCCTTATCATCCTTAAATGCTCTCAACTCTTTAAGACATAACTGTAACATGCTCGTGTCCGAAGCTAGACACAAATACAACAAAATTATTAAGGATGGTAACAGAGTCCATTTCATGTGGTCTCCATCTCATGTTGGCCTCCGAATGCATGATAGAGCTAATAAGTTAGCCAAAGAATCTGCCTTTAAAGGAGCCGTTGAGTGTAACCTTGGATTGTCAATGAGCAATCTGAGAGCAGAAGTACACCGAGAACTTCAACAAGATCTTGTAGATCTGAGGCAAAGTGAAATTGACACCAGTAATTCCATCTATCATCATACTATCATGCAAGAGGAGCCACACATCTATGGATCATCCAATAAAATCAGCAGACTTCTAGATGTTACTGCTGCTCGGCTTAGACTCGGTTACAAGTATCTCTGGGAATTCTCATTATCTGCCGATGTAGACCTGACCAAATGTAAACTGTGTCAACAAAATTATTCGCACACCCTCCGTCACTATGTGATGGAGTGCGAAAAGATACGTGAATTTAGAGACAATTCTATAACCAATGTTCCAGCGATGTGTAAATATTTCATTCAAAATGATCTGCTACCAGAAATTTTAGCCAAATATCCCCAGTTTGCTAACTGTAGGTAGTAACTGAGTGATTGTAACCTATCCACCGCTGCCCACTGGATGGGAGGCGGTGTGCAGGACAAACATATAAATTTTGACACTAGCTCTCCACATATGTCAGTTGCTTAATTTAGAACCTGTACTTGAGGTCGATCTCGAACCCATTGTTGATGTGACGACCTATATTGAATTTTGTAACTAGCTCATCAAGATTGTAACTTGCTTAGCTAAATGAATTGTGGGGTTCAGTCCCTGAGCCCATTATGTGCCTCTGTAACCCTTTCCACTACCGCCCACAAGATGGGTATGGGGTGCATAATAAATGAATTAAACTAACTCTCCGGCAGCTTTGTTTCGTTAGTTTAAATCAATGACCTCTTGTTCTTGAAGTTCCCGGTATCAGGAATTCTTCCCTATCAATTTCATCGATTCCTGTTACTGTTTTGTACGTAGTGATTATATCACCCTTTTTTTCTTTTATCTTCTAGTTTTTGCATATTTAATGCCTCTAACCTCTCCTCGCAGCTCTTGCCCTTCAGTTCTGGGAGCCATTTAGTGGCATGTCTTTGCACCTTTCCCAGTTTGTTGATGTGCTTCTTAAGATATGGGCACCATACAACCGCTGCATATTCTAGCTTTAGCCTACAAAAGTCGTGAACAATTTCTTTAGTATTTCTCCATCCATGTACAGTATTTAAAAGCAATACTGAAGTTAAAAAGTGTAGCATAGGCTCCTCGCAAAATGTTCTTAATGAGGTCCTCAGGTGACAGTTTTCTATCTAGAACCCTCCATAGATCTATTTCTTTGTCAGAATTCTTAAAAGACTTTTCACATATTTATAGGTTGCGTGGGGTCTATGTTCTCCAATTTCACACTCCATA
>WNGS01009202.1:13435704-13477969 GCA_020271785.1 Procambarus virginalis
TTTCCCCTCCGATCCCATTCTTGGATAAGTTATCCCTACCTCCACCAGATACTCAAATGTCAATACACTGTGGTCATTCATTCCTATGGGGCTTCAATTTTACTTCCCTAATTTTTTAATCATTTAAGGTGAATATCAGGTCGAGTCTAGCTGGTTCGCCATTTCCACTCATTCTTGTGGGTTCCCTGACATGTTGGCTCAGAAAGTTCTTTGTTGCAACTTCCAAGAGTTTAGCTCTCCATGTATCGTCACCACCATGTGGGTCCCCATTTTCCCAGTCAATCTTTCCATGTTGAAATCGCCCATGAGTCTGGATCCATTCCTGCAGGCAACTGAAGCTGCTCTTTCTATTATATTATTGGTTGCCATGTTGTTCTTATCAAACTCCTGCCTGGGTCTTCTGTCATTTAGGGGAGGGTTGTAAATGACTGTCACTAATCTCTTAGGTCCACCCATTGTCATAGTTCCTGCTATGTAATCTCTGAATCCTTCACAGCCCGGAATTTCCATCTCATTAAAACTCCAGTCCTTCCTTATCAGCAGGCCACTCCTCCACCTCCTCTCCCTTCCCTCTCTTTCCTTATTATATAGTAGTCCTTTGGAAACACAGCATCTGTTATGACTCCTGACAATTATTTTTAGTGAGTATTATTACATCAGGGTTTTCTTCCTGTGCCCTTTCTGCCAGTTCACTTGCTTTATTGGTATTCCCATCAATGTTTGAGTACATTACCTTGAAGCTCACTTTCCTATGTCCATTTTCACCTCCCCTCCCCACAAGTGTAGGAAGTTGTTCCATGGGCATTGCTGCTTGGATAGGCTCATCCTCCTTTGGAGTAGTTACCAGGGGTTCAGGGGGAGGTGGGGTTGGGGGTGGAGGGCTTAGGTTTTGCCCGGGCCTGCTTGGGACAGGAAGAAGTCCTGGGGGTGGGGGACAGGGAGTGCTTAGGGTTGGGGGTTCAGGGATTTCCCGGGGTGAGGGCATGCCTTCCTGTGGTGTAGTTAACAGGGGTTTGGGGGGAGGCGGGGTGGGGGATGGTGGGCTTAGGTCTTGCCTGGGCCTGCTTGGGGCAAGAAGACCAGGGGATGGGAAGGCAGGGGATACTCGGGGTAAGGGGTAGGAAGGATTTGGGTGGTATGATGGGCATTGAGTAGAGGCAAGGAATGATTTGTGTTGGGGGTGAGGGAGGCCCCTATGGGGTAGTGGGTTGGGGTGTAGCAGTCCCCTCTGGTGTTCCTGAATTGGTAGATTGGGGTTCCCCACACCCCACTGGGATTGCTGGGTTGGAGGTGAGGTTCCCTGGCTCCCTTCCCTCTCCTTGCGCCTTTTTCTTGCACCTGCTGCTCTTATTATCTCGTCCCTGGTCATGTCCCTCTGAAGGTATACCTCTCTGTAATTTCTTCCATTTTTCAGTTTGCTCTTCTTTACTAGAATGTCCTCTTTGACGGCCTCGTTCCTGAACACTACCTTGATCAATAGTTTTTTTGTCTTTGTTGTACTGGCCACTGTTATACTGTGTGTATGTGTTTAACTACCTAATCATAGTTACAGAGAAAAGATAGTAAAACTCATGATATACCATCTTCCTAATACTGTTAATCATACAAGTTTATAAAGTGCACACCAACGCCATTCAATGGTGTTGGTGTGCACTACCCTCTCATAAAAGTTATACTCCTTGTTGACCACTCTGTTAGCAAAAGCACAGCTTTGTATGATTTTGATTTAAGTATCCGAAGCATGTAACAGTGCCCTTTACACTCTCAATGTTGTGTCAAGAAATCCATCTTATTAATTTTGTTGATTCCTATATTTATTTTGTGTTAGTTACCATTAACCTCTCTACCTGAGAGCCACTAACACTAGTGGCCTCGACGAGGACAGTAAGTCTGCAGCATGTCGAAGGTCCTCCCATTTGACTTGATCTTTTCCAGCTATACTTTAAAGGTTAACAGTTTTGGCATTAACGGCTTTGGTTTTTCATGTCTTCAAATTTTGGCATGTTTAGAGCCTGCAAACTTTCCTCATAATTCACATTTAGCTTTCAAAAGTCATTTAGGAGTATGATGTTAAATACCTTTCTGAGGGGAGCCCCCTGCAGCTCCTCGGAGCTATCCAGACTGGTATGGATATATTAAACTTTGGCATCAGTCAATGTGCATGGAGTTCTAGACCTACCGGGGACCATGAACCAGAACCTGGCCCTCCCCCCTCAAAGAGGCACGAGGAGCAATAGCCTATAGAAACCCCCATGTGGTAGAAAGCGTTCTATGTCTGCCATCGACAAGGCCAGGCACCCAGAAAGATAAGCACCCCAAAACAAAGCCCTATTCTGGTTAATATTGCTACTGAAAGTCGAATTAGTGGACAGAGCTCCCCAAAGGAAAAGGAGCAAACGAGCATGACGTCACCCGCTGCTGTCTGCGCACCTCCCCCTCTCATCCAACCATGGAAGGGGGAACCCCAGACCCTCGTGCCAGCCACCCCACACCCCAGTCCTCCGGCTGATGTGATTGGCAACAGTCGAGTGTCGCTGGACCTCAAGGACGCTTATTGGCACGTTCCGATTCATGTAGGATTCAGGGACTGGCTTAGTTTTGTTGTGGGGCGTCAGGGTTACCGCTTTTGTTGCCGTCCATTCAGCTTGAATCTGGCACCTTGCATTTTCACACGTCTTACCCAGGTTGTGGTGGCCCGTCTGCTTCTTTTAGGTGTTCGGGTTCTGGACTACCTCGACGACTGGCTGGTGTGAGCTCCCAGCCTGTCCTCGTGTCTGCTCGCCAGGGATTTGGTTCTTTCCCAGCTCGCCAGGTTCAGGTTCTTGGTGAACTGGAGGAAGTCCAATCTGGTTCCCTCTCAGGTTTGGTCTTGTGTGGGACACTCGAACCGCTTCCTAGTCTCTCCCTCCAAAGGCTCTGTTCTGGTTGCGGTCCCATCGTCGTCTGTTTCTCGGGACCTCCCGGGTCTCGAAACGGCTGCTCGAGAGTTTGTGCAGGAGCCTGAACTTTGCCATGATGGTTTACCCTCCGGGTCGGAATTGGCTTCGTCGGCTGTTCTGGTTCCTTCAGGGACGTCCCTTCTGCCACTCTCACGATCGTTGGGTTCGGCCTCTGCCGGCCTTGCGTCGTTGGCTTCCTCTTCGGGTTTTTCGGGGTTCAGTGCCTTTGCGCCTCCCTGAGCCCTCCCTAGATGTGTTCACGGACGCGTCGTTCCTTGGCTAGGGTTTTGTGACCAGTGCTCACCAGGTCGGCCAGGGACAGTGGGGTCCGTCTTTCCGTCAGTCTCACAGCATGGTATGGGAGTTCGTGGCTATGTGGATGTCGCTTCGGAGGGTTCGGGTTGCTCGCAGACCGAGCAACCCGTCCTGCCTGAGCCGTCCTGGTCGTTGGACCGGGTGCTCTCCTTTCCCTCTTCTCGGTTTGTGGTGGCCCCATCGGTTCAGGATTGCTTTCCTAAAGCTCTTTTCCTGTTGGCATTGTCCTCCAGGGGTCGGGTCGGGAAGCTTCATGCTCTCCTCCGGCACAGGGGTTTCTGCTCTTTTGGTCCTGGTGGTAGGTTTGTTCGTTTGCAGCCATCTCCTTTTCTGGTGAAGAAAGAGTCTGCTGCTTTCCGGAGGGGTCCTTGGGTTGTTGATGCTTGCCGGAGGTGCATCATGTATTGTGACTGGTTCCGGCTTTCCGCCGTTATCTGAGCGCCATGGCTTCGGTGGCCAAGGACATGCTTTGGGTTGTTCCGGTTTCTCTTCTTCCCTGTTCCAGGGCTCGGGTCTCTCAGGTCGTCCATAGGGTTATTCGGTCCAGCCAGCTTGGGGTTTGTCCTCGTGCCCACGACGTTCGTAAGCTTGCTGCATTGGCTGCTGTCGTAGGTAACATGTCTTGGGGTGACATTCGGGCACGGTTTTTGGAGGTCAAACAGAGTCATGGCCGCTCGCTACCTTATTAATGTTCCTGGGTCCTGTCAGGCCTGTGTCGCATTAGGTCGGCTGTTGCAGCCAGTTGTCTCGATTTCGAGTTGAGGAGCAAGAGCCAACTGCCTTCCAGGTAAGTCCCTATTGTTTTATTTTGTCTTTTGGAAAGTGGCTCCAGGGAGCTGCAGGGCCCCCCCACCCCCCAGGAAACCAGCATTGAATGTAATGAAACGCCATTTTCTGGGTGAGACCCGGAGGCTCCCCTGGCAATCCTCTCTCCCTCCCTCCAGTCGGCGTTTTTTTCGCGTGTTTTGACATCCAGCCTCAGATCTGGGGTGTGGGTAGCCGGCGTGAGGGTGTAGGGCTCCCCCCTTCCCCTTCCCGGGAAGGAGTTTGTTTTGGAGCGCTTATCTTTGTGGGTGCCTGACCCGGTCGATAGCAGACACAGAATACTTCCAACCACACGGGGGTTTCTATAGGCCATTGCTCCTCGTGCCTCTCTGAGGAGACCATGTTCTGGCTCGTGATCCCCGGTAGGCCTAGAACTCCATGCACATTGACTGAGGCCAAAGTCTAATATATCCATATCAGCCAGGATAGGTCCGGGGAGCCTCCGGGTCTCACCCACAAAATGGCATTTCATTATATTCAACCTGTTTTTTTTTTTTTTACTTCAAGACATGTTTTAGAAAATAAAATATCAAACAATAGCTGCAGATATATATATATATATATATATATATATATATATATATATATATATATATATATATATATATATATATATATATATATATATATATATATATATATATATATATATATATATACATACATACATGTAGCATTCTAATTCAGACCTTTCAATTCATGAATAGTTGCATAAATAATTCTCCATCTATAAACTTGAATACAATCTGGAAGTTGCTAAGTATGGCGTAGGCCCCTCAGATGATACGTTTGATGTGCACCTCTGGTGACAGTATCCCATGAAGGATTACCCCCCCCCCCACCCCTAAATCTCTGTCCTTGACTGATTGCTTAAAAAACTTTCCCATAACTTATATCTATACTAAGCATGGTTTTGCCATGCCTATCCCAAACTCCATAACATGGCATATGGCAACATTAAATTTTAATAACCATATATTGCCTATTATGTTGAAATTACTTTGAAGGGAGAGGTAATCATTTTGGCCTTTTAAGCCATCTTGGATCTTAGTATTTTCTACAGACCTGTTCATATAGCTCTGAATTTTGTCAATAAAGATGTTAATAATAATAATCTGTATTCCTGTACATTGATCAAGACATGGAGAAGTAACATTATTTGTTCTAAAATTAATCATTGTGGAATCCATCTTATGACATCCCTACAGCTTGCCTCATGTCCCCTGTATGCTGCCCATATCCTGTTTATCTAAGGAAGATAGAGATCCATACTGTACTTGTAATCAGCATGCTATTCCTTCAACATGCTCCAGTTTCTAAAACAATCTCTCGTGAGGGAAGGTATCAAAAATTTTAAAGGTCCAGATACATTCAGCCTGCCCAACCAGTTCTCTATTGCAATATTTTAGTGACCTTGTCATAGAACCTCAGCAAATTGGACACACAATACCTTCCATCCTAGAAACCAAACCACCTGTTTGTTGTGACATCATGTCTTACAAGAAACTTCACCCATTTCATTTTAATCACCTTACCATTCCTTTTGCTACAACACTACTCAACACGACTGGTTTATAATTTTATGGAATTTTCCCATCACGTTTCTTATAAATTGCGATCTTTGAGATCTTCCGGGTGTTAGTCAATTTGTTAGCAGATTTCCAGTAATGGGTAGCTGAGTAATGATCCATCTGGTTCTAGCATCTAGTACTGCCCAACTCCAGTAGCAACTTCCGCGCATCATCTCGGGACACGGCTAGGTACTCAATGTTGTGTTTTAGATACACAGTGTTTCTGTTGCTTGTAATTCTTCACCCCTCTAGAAACACCCATTGAAACAGTCCAAGTCTTCACACATTTCATCTTGTGTCTCCATGGACTTTTTTCTCACTTGTATTCTCTGAATTTTGTTCTTTACATGAAATTTGCTCTAGCATTACATATGACTTGTATCTCTCTCCTTGTAAGAGCACAGGAGAGGTCTGCTGCACCAGGCACATGTACACGTGTACTGTGTTGAGCTGGCCCTCGCTGCCGCCATCTTCAACTCCACTACTGACATTTGTTTGTATTAGAATTCATTAATTATTTTGAACTGCAATTCCCGAGTTGAGATTGCTTTCAAGGGTGAGACAATCAGTGAGGTCTGTAATGCAACGCTGGAGCTTAGAACAACGCTGAACATCTGCAAACATGTTCATATGGCTTTGAATCCATTTAGGCAGAATATTGACATAAACAGTAAACATAATGAGGTTCAGTACTGAGCCCTGTGGAATTCTGTAGTAAACACCCTTCCTCTTTGATTTACAGCCCTTGAATACCATTCACACCTGGTGATCAATAAGAAAGTTACGTGTACATACTAGGCATTTGTCCATCACCTCTCCAATTTGCTTCAGCTTATAAAGCAATCTTTTATGTGAAACTGTATCAAATGCTTTCTGAAGATCCGTCACTGAACTTGTTTAGATGCTATCTAGTAAATAATGCCCTGCGCAGTGGAATCTGGCTACACCGTTGTTTGTCACTTTGAATATCGCAAAGATAATAGTGAAATACACTTTTCTGGTAGTGGGTATTCTCCTTTAAATTAATACTGTTGTGGTAATGCTAGAAGATTGATATGGGACACCGCTCTAAGCAACAGACTGTTGGACCAAACTCTCACACCAACCCGTCCTCTTAAAAAGAACGTCACTTTTGGCTCGTTTGCGTGATATGGCCAAATTTCGACGTAATTTGAAATGAAATCGACTCACAAAAGTGACGTTCTGTTCCGTTTTCTATTTGAGTCGTCCGGGCGTACGCGCAGAGGTTATGAGAGGACACTTTAAATTAACGTTTTTCATAACGTTTTGAAACGTTAAGAGAATTTCCTGCCCACCTAACCTATCAGAGGACCCTTAACTTACTGTGGTTGAAAAAAAAAATCCCAAATTTATTTTCATATTTTTTTCATTTTCAAATTACGCCCAAATTCGGTCATACGAGCAAACGGCCAAATGCGACGTTCTTTTTAAGAGGACAGGTTGCTCACACGTCAAGCCTGGCCTCGGGCCGGGCTTGGAGAGTAGAAGAACTCCCAGAACCCCATCAAGCAGGTATCACTAACTATGCATCATTTTACACCTGTGTAGATAGACTTTAGAGTTTATTGTGTGTGTATGCACACATGTGAGTGAGCATGTACATTTGCGTGAATGTGCATGCATATACCTATGAAAAGGAGCATAAAGACACCTCTTTTCTGAAAATTACACACCACACTCTCACAAGACACCTCAAAAGTGGTGTGAACTTTTGCATTTTCATTTGAATTCCAAACCTGGAAACACTGGCAAGAGTCAGTTATTTAAATGAGTACTATACACTGGAGAAAATGTATGCATCATATGCATATTATACTGATAAAGGATCAGCGAGGGAGGTGCCCTCTGCCATTGTGTGAACACCAACTTGAGCAAGTTGGTGTGTGTTCAAGGTGATGAGTGACTAATAAGGGCAAGAGTGGCATATGGACAGTGGCTGAGGCATAGCCTTAGTATTAACAAATGTGAATAATTACCATCTCATACCATCATTATAGTACCATCTCATACCATCATTCCCATCATTATAGTACCATCTCATACCATCATTATAGTACCATCTCATACCATCATTCCCATCATTATAGTACCATCTCATACCATCATTAGCATGTATTGAATAACAAATTTTCCGATAATTTATCTTGTATTGTATGTCTTTTACATTTTAAGCTATTTTGTTTTTACTTCCTATCCATTGTAGAATTAAGTGATTATACTTAAGCAGTCAGAAATACTGTACAGTACTTGTAATTTATTATTATTATTATTATTATATATATATATATATATATATATATATATATATATATATATATATATATATATATATAATATTAAAAAATCTGTAATGTGTGTGAAGATATACCCCTAATATTCAATATGTATTTTTCCCCCTCTCAGGGGTATAAGGTGTAAGGTGCACATTGAGCTGACCTCTCTAACAATGTTTGCTTTGCCTCTATTCCAGCGCATCCCGCAGGCCATACACCGGATTGGCCTCAGTTTGGTAAGCGGCTGGGTAGGTTCAGGCTAATGTGTGGCCTACTGGTGGCCTAGTGTGATCCTGGTGTGGACTTGTGACGTGTTGTAAGCGCCACCCTCCCCCTCAACCCGCCCCGCCCTCAAAACAGCGTCCAGTCTCATCAACGTGGCACTAATGGCACAACTACCACTGCTACGCATTATGCGGCTGCCTCCTATCCAATGTCTCCCTCACCACTAGCTGCCCACATTCCTTACTGATCCTGACCTTCCTTGCCTACTTACATCTTCCCTGCCTTAAAATCATTTCTTGCCTATATCTTTCCTGTTGGCTTCATATTTTCACTCTTTGTCATGTTCTCACACAGTTTTCTGGGCACTGTCTGCTTTTCTCTTATATCTGCCTACCATTCTTCTATCTATTTCCTGTCATCCATCTTGGCCTCCCAGCCATCCATTTACCATACTTAGACACATGCCTTCTTCCTCAGTTAACCTACCAACTGCCTACCACCAACCTGCCTAATACCTACCTTCTATTCACTCTCTTTTCCTATTCATTTATATTTTCTCTATTATACATCTGTCTTTTCTTGTTATCCATCTATGAAATACTTAAAACCCACCAACTTTTTCCTTTAAAGACATGAACTAGTTACATTGTTACGCTCACACTGTTTGGGTACAAAATGAGCCAACACGTCAGGCGTTCGAGCTCCAAGTCAGAAATCTGTCTAACATCATCTCAGCTGATCTATTTGTCACTTAGGTTGTTCAGCAACTAGTGGCACCTTAACTGTTCTGCCATTAGTGATACACCTTGGCTAAGCAACCATTAGTGACTTGTTTGTGATCTAGTTTGATGACTTTGAGCTAATGTCTGATGTACAGATATAACGTTTTTAACTGTTCATGTGGTGACTTTAACTATCCACCCTTTGCCTAGATAATAATCCACTCTTAACTGTCCAGCCACTGATATAAACACCTCTGTCCAACATCCCAACCACTGTTGTGATGATTGTCCAAGTTCTGATGGAATGACTTCTAATTGTCTTGCTTGTGGCATAGAGACTTTCCTGTTGCAACACTTATAAATCTTCATAAACAATAACACACATATATAAATTCTATGAACTAGCATTCATAGATTTGGTGACAAGCTGTTCAACCTCTGGTCCGACAAGTGTGAGTTATGACTTGACAGTTTGGCAACATTGTGTTGACTGTCTATGAGAGTGATGACTGCATGACCATTAGCATTATTGTCCTAGGCAATGATGTGATAACTCTCCAGCCATTAGTGTGATGGCACTCCAACCAATGACTTAAGTGTCCAAATACCAGTGTGAAGATTAAGTGTAAATCACTTGCATGAGGCTTACCACAGGTGTGATTTTTTTTTATCGTTAAAAGTCACAACAAATTGAGAAAAAACTTACATATTTGAATAGAAAAACATAAAACATCAACCAGTGTCCAAAAAGGGTTTCACATTAGAATCATAAATTGTTGTATACCAAAGATGCAACATAATAGGTCAGTCATGTGCCGCATATGTTGGCCGAAGAATAGCAAAATGAGACAGCATAAGGTTAGTGAGTGTTATTACCAATTCACTAGATGGTGTAATTACCTGACTGTCCTTCAACTTTCTTAATTATGTAACACTTTAATGTTTTGATCCTTTGACACATGGGTGACCGTCAACGTCCCGGGCGTCTCCAGACTCCTGCTCGCTGATTCACAAAGTATTTACTCTATTCTTATAGTCTGTGTTTTTAGGGTGTTATACAAATATAGTTGGTGGCAAAATGTTAGCAATTTTTTTTTCTAGAGAATAAATGCAAATCAAAAAGTGTATTGATAATAGATTGTGTGACGACACTGAATATACAGTACTAGTAATTGTGAACATTTCAATATTGCTCGTGTACTTTTCAACATTCCTTATTTATTTTCAATTTAAATAAAAATACACAATATGGAAATGTGCACTCATGATCAGTCTATATTGCTGTAAAAAGAAAAGAACCATAACTCAATACTTTTCCAGCAGGTAATTACTAATCATTGTGGAAAATACTCACAAGCTTTATACTCTTATACTCACTTATAATTTTTTTGTGATTGGTGCTTAGCTGAGGTGATTTCTAGATGATACCCTAACAAACTCTGCCCACACTGCTCTAATCAAAACAAAATTCTTGGAAATTCTGGGAAAGATGATGTGTTTTAGCATCGTCCGTCCCTGGGGGGTGACTGATTTTTTTTTTTTTTTTTTGAGATATATAAAGAGTTGTTACATTTTTGTACAGCCACTATTACGCGTAGCATTCCGGGCAGGTCCCTGGAACACGACCCCCGCCGCGAAGAATCGTTTTTACAACCAAGTACACATTTTACTGTTGAGTTAAACAGAGGCTACAGTTAAGGATTTGCGCCCAGTAAATCCTCCCCGGCCAGGATACGAACCCATGACAAAGCGCTCGCGGAACGCCAGGCGAGTGTCTTACCACTACACCACGGAGACTGAGATTCTATCAAATTATTGTATCAAATCTTCGGTGGCACAAATAGAGAAGGAAAGTTGTACTTGAAGAGGAGATGGAAGCGCCAGACTGTTTAGTGCACACTGCCCATCCATCTCCCTAGCACCTTGAGTGGTTGTCTTGCTGTGCAGTGTGTAATGTCTGAGTATTTACATACTTGGTCCAGAATAGCTGGTCTGTGCGTGCTGTTTGCTTACAGTGCAGATCTTCAGTTCTATTTATGTGTTTAGCAAATAATTCATCACCATCATTTTCTAAGTCAAGGTAGCAGATTTTTCCCAGTAAAATATAAAGGTAATTTAATAGACAATAAATGAGTTGTACATATTTAAGTTTTCATGATCGGTCCTCAACTCGAGGATACTCGCATGCAATTGACGCCGATTACACGATGCTCGCACATGTCCATTACTCCATCCTGCTACTCATCAGGCTATCTTCTTGAGGTTATCTTGAGATGATTTCGGGGCTTTTTAGTGTCCCCGCGGCCCGGTCCTCGACCAGGCCTCCACCCCCAGGAAGCAGCCCGTGACAGCTGACTAACACCCAGGTACCTATTTTACTGCTAGGTAACAGGGGCATAGGGTGAAAGAAACTCTGCCCATTGTTTCTCGCCGGCGCCTGGGATCGAATCCAGGACCACAGGATCACAAGTCCAGCGTGCTGTCCGCTCGGCCGACCGGCTCCCGCTAATGTAACCCCTACTCCTACACCTACCCCTTCTGATAAAGAGGGCTAAGGATAAAAGCTAACTCCTAAGGCTACTCTCAATTCCCCTTCCTCTTATTCCAAAACATTTATCGGTACTATGTACTATGTCCACTACACTCCTTCCCATCTGAAAAGTACTATTAATGTTAGTCTCTCATAGCCCTACAATATCCCATTTCAATTAGTTTTTTTTACTTTTGTTATGCCACTCATATTTCCACCGCATCATGCCTCATCTTTCCCAATACTGAATGATACCTAATTACGTAATCCAACCCCCACACACTACTGCCTTGATCCTACTTCCCTTGAGGTCTCTGCCTTTTGTTCTCATGACCCACTCCTTTCCCTCCCAATTAGCTTGCAACTTTGAAAGGCAGACCTTTCTCTGCCTCCATATAACTTTCACCTTCCCTGACACTCTTCTGTCACTTGCCTCTCATTTCCATTATCATCATCCTTCTGTCTTATCCTCCTTATGGTGCCCTTCATTTCATTCCTTCAGACCTAGTCTGTTCTCACCCTGTCCTACATAGCTATACCATTCTATGTCCAGCACTCTCCTACAAAGTTACACCATTTCATACCCAATTCCTCTCTGTAGCATTGCGTTTGGGCTAGGCTGCATCACCTAGGCAGTGTATGTGTGTGTAATTACCCATTGGTTTCCCTACGTCATCCTCTCCCCTCCCACTTGCTACTTGTCCTAGTTTTTCCAGCATAGGTTCCAAACATGTTTTGGGGAAGCCACCTCAGGGTAGAATGAAGCCTAAATTCCAAAGCATTGAATGTTGAAGCCAAAACAATAACAGAAAGAAACAAGAGTTAGGTAAAACTAATTGTGTTACCCAACCTAAATAGAGCCTAAATTTCAAAGCATTGAATGTAGAAGCCAAAACTTAAACAGAAAGGAACAAGAGTTGGGTAAAACTAATTGTGTTACCCCAAGTGGCTTCCCTGGTTTAGTGTGTTGCGGTGCTTCAGTGTCTGGCACAAGGTGGAGAGGCTGACGTGTGTGTATGCCCATAAAGCTTAAATATTTATTTTTAAAGTAGAAACTAATCATCCCCCCGTTACATTTCATTGCATTTACTGTAAAATACAACGATTCCAATATGCATTAAAGACATATTGTTGATATAAAGATAAATTAGCATGTAATATGTCATTAATATATCATTTAACCTGAAATTTACGCAAAACATCTTCATGGCAATTTTATAATCTAGAAGTTTGAATAAAATTCTAAAATACCTTCCACAGCAGTCATCAATTTGATCATGTTGCGATAGTCTGCATGTTTATCATATACAGGTCTGTATATAATAATCTGAACTTTAATATTAACTTGACTGGGAAAGCTGAGTTTAGAAAATCAGGGGTTCATTTAGTGTGACCAGGTTTTAGAATTCTAAATATTATGGACACAGGTATTAGTGAACGTAGTCATAGATACCTGGAATTTAAAAAAAAATGGCAATTTAAATGACCTTGACAAGTCATAAGTAAATGAATTGGATAAATTATGAATTTCTGTATTTGTCATGTTAATCACTCTGCCATCGGTAGGAAATTAAGTAAAAGGAAATTATTGTGTAGATTATTATGAAGATTTGGAGAATGAGCCAACATTCTTGTATTTTGTCCATTAGCAATAGTTCTGATGCCTAGCCCAAGGTAGGAGGTAAGACAACACCCACCCATACCCCTTCCTACAGCAGCCTATCCCAGTGCCCTACCAAGGCTTACATCGCTAATCATCGCTCCAGCTTCTTGGCAAGAGTTTGGAGATCTTATTTCTAAAGGTGTTTGGATTGAAGCCTAGGTATGGGAGCTTGAGTGTTTGATTCTTGGATGAGTCCTCTTTATAGGCTCTTTGATGTTTTGTTTATGCCTGCATAAGACCAATTAATTGTTCTTATTTTTTATATTATTTTAGAGGGGATATTTTTTCTTACTTTCCTTTAGATTTTAAATTTGATGCTTGGATTTAGACAATATTTTCAAATTAGTTTTCTATTTCTTATCTTTCATATTCCAACAGCAACTGCGTGCATATCTAATCTCTTAGGTTTGAAAGCGGTCTCTACACTAGAACTTGTGATTACCCATCAGTGTTAGAACACTGATCTATTCAATTTGAACACTGAATGAACACTGTTAATTCAATTTGATGAATCATCTCTAATTATTCAAGCTTCATTCAATTTATTCTAGATTATTAAGGTATATAAGATCACTTAAAACTTAATTTTATAGGTGATAATCCGCAACATTGACGATTTTTTTTATTTTTATACTTATTTTACACTGCAGTTCCTCCCATTTTAAATATCGGGTTACAAAAATATTTCTGTAAAAACTTGAAATTAAGGACATACTGGAAAAAAAATTCTCCTGTGCTCATGCTTCATTAAACACAAGGGAATAATTAGAATAAATGCTGAAACTACTGCCTTCCTTAAAATATATTAATAATAATAATAATAATAATAATAATAATAATAATAATAATAATAATAATAATAATAATAATAATAATAATAATATAATAATAACAAAACACACACACACACACGCAGGATGGCAAATCTTGCCTCACAGGATTAACTGATTTTTATGATCAAGCAACAAAAATTAGGCAAGAAAGAGAAGGGTGGGCAGACTACATACTTTTGGATTACCAGAAAGCCTTTGAACTACAGTACCCTCATAAGAGACTAGCTTACAAACTGGAGATGCAAGCAAGAGTAAATGGGTAGGTACTCCATTGGATAAGGGAGTACCTAAGCTACAGAAGGCAACGAGTCACTGTGAGGGGTGAGGTCTCAACGTGACAAAGTGTCACCAGTGGAGTCCCACAGGGTGTAGTCCTTAACTATCATGTTTCTGATACAGTGGCACCTCGGTGCTCGAACAGCTCCCAACTCAAACATGTCGCCACTTGGACACTGTGTTCATGTTCGGTACTCATTCGTTTGCTCAGTACTCGCACATAAAGACATTTCTGTAAATTCACTAAAAACAATCTGCCGGTAAAGGATAATATTCAGAGGCTGAAAATGGGAGACAGATACACAGAAAATGAAAAGGAAATGTGTGAAACATTAAACGAAAAGTTCCAAAGTGTGTTTACACAAAATGAGATCTTCAGGGAACCAGACACAATAAGAATTCCAAAGAACAACATAAAGCACATAGAGGTGTCTAGAGACGAAGTGAAACAAATGCTCAAGGAACTAAGTAAGAACAAAGCAGTTGGCCCAGATGGAGTTTCACCATGGGTTCTGAGAGAATGTGCACCTGAGCTCAGTATTCCACTTAGCGGATTTTTCAGACATCTCCGTGTACAGGAGTCGTAGCAGATGTGTGGAAAAAGGCTATCACTTCCAGTCTACAAAAGTGACAACAGGGAAGACTCTCTCAAGTATAGACCGGTATCTGTGACAAGTGTAATAGTCAAAATATTGGAAAATATAATTAAGAATAAATGGGTAGAACACCTGGTTATCTTGAGATTATCTTGAGATGATTTCGGGGCTTAACGTCCCCGCGGCCCGGTCCTCGACCAGGCCTCCTTTATGTTACCCTCCCCCTCGGGAAGCAGCCCGTAGCAGCTTTCTAATACCTAGGTACCTATTTACTGGTAGGTAACAGGGGCATCAGG
Source organism: Procambarus virginalis (assembly GCA_020271785.1). NCBI lineage: Eukaryota > Metazoa > Arthropoda > Malacostraca > Decapoda > Cambaridae > Procambarus > Procambarus virginalis. Next base: position 13,450,790 of record WNGS01009202.1, read on the forward strand.
GTGAAAGAAAAATTTTGCCCATTTGTCTCCACCTCCACCGGGGATCGAACCAGGAACCTCAGGGCTACAAATCCGAGCGCTGTCCACCCAGCTGTCAGGCGCCCTAGAACGCCCCGCGTTCACGCCCTGGAGAGAAACTATAGAATATCAGACAGACAGTATGGTTTTCGATCTGGAAGGTCCTGTGTATCGAATTTACTCGGTTTCCATGATGGAGCCACAGAGACGTTACACGAAAGATATGGTTAGGTTGACTGCATCTATCTGGACCTAAAAAAGAGTTTCGACAGAGTTCCACATAAGAGGTTGTTCTGGAAACTGGAACATATTGGAGGGGTGACAGGTAAGCTGCTAACATGGATGAAAAATTTTCTGATAGAAAAATGAGGGCAGTAATCAGAGGCGATGTATCGGACTGGAGAAATGTCACAAGTGGAGTACCACAGGGTTCAGTTCTTGCACCGGTGATGTTCATAAATGATCTGCCAGATGAAATACAAAATTATATGAACATGTTTGCTGATGATGCTAAGATAATAGGAAGGATAAGAAACTTTGATGATTGTCATACCCTTCAAGATGACCTGGACAAAATATGTATATGGAGCTCCGCTTGGAAAATGGAATTTAATGTGCATAAATGCCATGTTATGGAATGTGGAATAGGAGAACATAGACCCCACATAACCTATAAATTATGTGAGAAATCTTTAAAGACTTCTGATAAAGAAAGAAATCTAGGGGTGGTTCTAGATAGAAAACTATCACCTGAGGACCACATAAAGAACGTTGTGAGAGGAGCCTATGCTACACTTTCTAACTTCAGAATTGCTTTTAAATACGTGGATGGCGAAATACTGTAGAAATTGTTCACGACTTTTGTTAGGCCAAAGCTAGAATATGCAGCGGTTGTGTGGTGCCCATATCTTAAGAAGCACATCAACAAACTGGAAAAGGTGCAAAGACATGCTACTAAGGGGGCATCAAGCCAAATATGCCAACTAGTTCGATTTCAATCAAAAAATTTTATGAGTTGTATATGAAAAGGGTTTCATCTGGTCTAAGTCTCAGCATTTTCAACGAATTTTACACATTTTCAAATCGAAATTACAACCACAAGTTTCAAATGAAATCATTTCTATGACACTTTCCTATCACATTAGCATATAATTCAAGGATCTGTTTCGCGGTTTTTTTTAAATGTGTTTAGTTTTACTAATACATATAGTCAAAGTTCCATAAAAAAATATGCAAATATGTCATGGTTTATTACTATTATAAAATCAATAAATGAACTTAGGACAGAAAGCTCGAAACAGATTATAGAAACATAAACTCTACATGTAAGGTGCAAGTTTCATGTAAATTGAATAAAAAATGAAAGAGTTATAGGAACGTTTAAGTTACTTGAAATAAATAAGTAAAAAATAAAGTCTAAGGTGCTGCCATCTGTGGCTGAGGTTGACATCAACCAATTTCCTGGCACCCTTACAGATAGGCTTACGTGCAGTCCTGGCCCCCTTGGCACCCTTACAGATAGGCTTACGTGCAGTCCTGGCCCCCTTGGCACCCTTACAGATAGGCTTACGTGCAGTCCTGGCCCCCTTGGCACCCTTACAGATAGGCTTACGTGCAGTCCTGGCCCCCTTGGCACCCTTGGCACCCTTACAGATAGGCTTACGTGCAGTCCTGGCACCCTTGGCACCCTTACAGATAGGCTTACGTGCAGTCCTGGCCCCCTTGGCACCCTTACAGATAGGCTTACGTGCAGTCCTGGCCCCCTTGGCACCCTTACAGATAGGCTTACGTGCAGTCCTGGCACCCTTGGCACCCTTACAGATAGGCTTACGTGCAGTCCTGGCACCCTTGGCACCCTTACAGATAGGCTCACGTGCAGTCCTGGCCCCCTTGGCACCCTTACAGATAGGCTTACGTGCAGTCCTGGCCCCCTTGGCACCCTTGGCACCCTTGCAGATAGGCTTACGTGCAGTCCTGGCCCCCTTGGCACCCTTGGCACCCTTACAGATAGGCTTACGTGCAGTCCTGGCACCCTTGGCACCCTTACAGATAGGCTTACGTGCAGTCCTGGCCCCCTTGGCACCCTTGGCACCCTTACAGATAGGCTTACGTGCAGTCCTGGCCCCCTTGGCACCCTTACAGATAGGCTTACGTGCAGTCCTGGCCCCCTTGGCCCCCTTGGCACCCTTACAGATAGGCTTACGTGCAGTCCTGGCCCCTTGGCACCCTTACAGATAGGCTTACGTGCAGTCCTGGCCCCCTTGGCACCCTTACAGATAGGCTTACGTGCAGTCCTGGCACCCTTACAGATAGGCTTACGTGCAGTCCTGGCACCCTTGGCACCCTTACAGATGGGCTTACGTGCAGTCCTGGCCCCCTTGGCACCCTTACAGATAGGCTCACGTGCAGTCCTGGCACCCTTGGCACCCTTACAGATGGGCTTACGTGCAGTCCTGGCCCCCTTGGCACCCTTACAGATAGGCTCACGTGCAGTCCTGGCACCCTTGGCACCCTTGGCACCCTTACAGATAGGCTCACGTGCAGTCCTGGCCCCCTTGGCACCCTTGGCACCCTTACAGATAGGCTCACGTGCAGTCCTGGCACCCTTGGCACCCTTGGCACCCTTACAGATAGGCTCACGTGCAGTCCTGGCACCCTTACAGATAGACTTACGTGCAGTCAGGTGTATAAGTTTCATGCGAATCATCTGATAAACAAATAAGAAAAACAAAAACAACAAAATAATTTTTTTCAACTAAATATTTTTGGGATAAAACTATTATTAGATATTTTTATTATATGCTATTGCGATAGCTGAGAGTCATAGACATGATTTCAGTTGACACTTGTGTTTGATGTTAAGTTTTTACCATTTTGGAAATTTTTTGACACATAATTCAATATTTTTTTTTATCCCTTACTATTTATGCTACGATACTGAGATTTGGACCAAATTAAACCCTTTTCATATACAACTCGTCAAAAGTTTGATTGAAATCGAACTAATTTTCTTTATTGCATATTTTTGGCATATTGGAACTAATGCCCCTAAGTGGCTCCCAGAACTGAAGGACAAGAGCTACGCGGAGAGGTTAGAGGCATTAAATATGCAAAAAATAGAAGATAGAAGAAAAAGAGGTGATATGATCACTACGTACAAAATAGTAACAGTAATTGATAAAATTGATAGGGAAGGATTCCTGAGACCTGGAACTTCAAGAACAAGAGGTCATAGATTTAAGCAACCTAAACAAAGATGCCGAAGAAATATAAGAAAATTCACTTTCGCAAACAGTGTTAGACGGTTGGAACAAGTTAGGGGAGAAGGTGGTGGAGGCCAAGACCGTCAGTAGTTTCAAAGCGTTATATGACAAGGAGTCCTGGAAGACGGGACACCACGAGCGTAGCTCTCATCCTGTAACTACACTTAGGTAATTACATGTACCTGATATTTCAGTTTTGACATAGCTGTTGTTCAGTGCACAACACCACTAGACTTCTCTAAGATTTCTTGTGTATTTGTTTTATTCATAGTGCAAATGTCACCATGGCACCTAAGATATTTAGTGATAAGAGCCAAGCAAAAAGAAAATTTGATCCACGATAGAAATGAAAAACGCAAAATATCAAAATATGAAAGTGGTACCCGTGTTTCTGCTCCTGATACCAAATTCCGTATACCTAAATCTAGTTCTCTAATAAANAAATCCTGCCTAACTTGTCAAAAATATTTGAAAACTAATCTACAAGCAGCTTTACTCTTATCTAGCCAAACACAATATACTTAGCTCTTGTCAATATGGCTTCAGACCAAAAAAGCACTAACGATGCACTTATTAGTATGATTAACTTGATTCATGCAGCTCTTGATAAAAATGAGTTCCCTGTTGGGTTATTTGTGGACCTGCGTAAGGCTTTTGACACTGTCAACCACCAAAACCTTCTTCTTAAATTACATCATTATGGAGTCAGAGGACACTCCTGCAATACCTCAATCTCTTACTGACAGGCTCCAGTATGTTTCTGTGAATAATTCAATTTCTCCCCCCTACCCATCAACATCGGTGTTCCTCAGGGCAGCATACTTGGCCCTCTCCTCTTTCTCATCTACATTAATGACCTTCCAAATGCCTCCCAACACCTCAAACCAATTCTTTTTGCTGACGACACAACTTTCATTTACTCCAGTCCTGACCCCCTTGCTCTAAATGCCACAGTAAATACTGAGCTAAATAAAGTCCATCTTTGGCTAACTGCCAACAAACTCACCCTTAACATTGACAAAACTTTCTATATTCTGTTTGGCAATAAATCCTCTAATCAAATAAATCTCAAAATTAACAATACCCAAATTTGTAACAAATTAGATGGTAAGTTCCTTGGCGTTCTCATTGACCACAAGCTGAACTTCCAGGGACACATTCTAAACACATCAAAAAAGTTTCAAAAACTGTTGGCATTCTCTCTAAGATCAGATATTATGTACCCCGACCTGCCCTGGTGACTCTCTATTACCCTCATCTATCCATATCTCAACTATGGTATTTGTGCTTGGGGTTCTACTACCCAAAATCATTTACGTCCTCTAATCACTCAACACAAAGCTGCTATTAGGACAATATCCAACTCTGGCCCCAGACATCACTCGGTACCCCTACTCAAATCTCTGAATATGTTAGATTAAGTCACTGCACATTCTCTCATGTTATATACATATATAAAACTGCTGAACTGTAATGCCAATCCTGAACTCAAAAGCTTCATTGGCTGGTTGTAACAGAACCCATGAGCACCACACCAGAAATAAATACAGTTTTGATATTCCAAGAGTACGGCTTAATCAAACTAGAAATGCTCTACAAATCAAGGGACCCAGAATGTGGAATGACCTCCCCAACCATGTTAAAGACTGTACCTCTCTCAACCAGTTTAAGATAAAACTAAACACTACCTAATAAATTCCCTGTAACCTACCTTACCCCTCTAGTTCAACCCATGTCTGTTATTTTTTAATCAACACTGTTTGTCAACTTTTGTATTTGTGCTGCTTTTCAGTCATGTTCCCTTTTTTTTATCTTTATTTGTATTTGTTCTCAACACTTTATTCTTTATGCTCTATTAATATTAAGTTCTAGATTAATGTTCTTCCTGCCCGAAACGCATTGCGTAATAGTGGCTTTAGGCATTGTATGTACTAGCTCTACCTATAATTCGATCCATTAATGTAACCTCACTTGTATGTATATACCTTACCTGAATAAACATATTATTTATTTATTATTTATAGTACCACTACCTCTTCTTCCTGCATTACCTGGTCGTCTCCTCTCCCAGGCCTTGTCGTTCCTGTTCAGAAATTCCCTACACACTCTCTGCAAGTGTCCCTCCTTGTTACAAAAGTTGCATATATATGCACAAAACTTGCACCTGCTACTTATGTGTCTGTATCCACAGTGTTTGCATCTGGTCTGGCCCTGTACGACCATAATTTCCTGAGTAGAAGTCTTACTTCCAAAGCCCTTTCAGGTTCAATATCTTCTCGAGCACTGTCCATGAAGTCATCGATTGTAGATCCAAATTTTCTGCCACCAGGTTAGGGAAATAATCCTCCTTTTCCACTGCCATGAACAAGTGGTCCCTAACCCTACCGTCCAACTGTGCTCCGAAGTTGCAGAGGTTAGCCAAAGCCTTCAAATCCGCAAATAAATCCTGTACTGATTCATGCTGCTTTTTCGTCCTCTTCTGGAAATCCATCAAACTCCTGTGATATGATGGTTTCACCACATACTGACGTTTAAGCAGAGCAATCAGGTCTACATAGGTCTTCGTGTGAGGTAGCTCCGGTGCACACAAATTCCCGAGAACACTATATGCTTCCGAGCCCAGTGAAACTAAGAGTACCGCTTTCTTGTTGGCGTCCTCCTTAATCTCCCGGCACTGAAAGTGTGCTTCCAGCAGGCTGAGCCACAGGTCCAACGAGATCTTGGCAGTGTTTAACGGCTCCATTGACATGAGCGGCGTAGTCATTGTCACGGTGGTAGCACACTGTACTGTTGTGCGCGAAGCGTCCACTCGTCCACACGACGTACCCTGCTCTCTCCTGATCCTCACACCACGTCTCGTACCCAAGCTCTCTGCCGGAGATGTTTAATCCTCGTCGCCACTGTTATGGTTGTGGTCAGAGAAACAATCTTCGTCCTCATGGTTTTATTCTCCGCCAGTAACAACAACAAACAAATATCAGGTACATGAAGTATCGTTAACAAGATCATAAACAAAAGAGCATCTGCTCCAAACATGCTACCTCCAACATCTGTAGTACTCAATCCCAACAAGGACCGTCATCTTATGCTAAATACTGTGGCCTCTTATCGTGCGGAGCTAGCGGAGCCACTCCAGCTTGCGTTCGGGGTGGATGTTCCTTCCACTCCGTTCTATAAGCTTTCTCATGCTTTGTTTCTCCTCCTGCCTGCTCTTGCGCCGCCTGAGCCATCCAGGTCCTTGGACCAGGTGCTCTCTTTTCTTTCTTCTCCTCGGTTGGTGGTGGCCTCTTCAGTTCATGTTTCCTTTCAGAAGGCTTTGTTTCTGTTGACATTGGCCTCTGGGGGTTGGGTCGGTGTGTTTCCTGCTCACTTCTGGCGCAGAGGTCTCTGCTCTTTCGGTGCTGGTGGAGGTTTTGTTTGGTTGCAGCCGTCTCCGTCTTGTCTGGGGAAGAACGTGCCGGCGGGCTTCTGGAGGGGCCCCTTTGGTTTTTGATGTTTGGTTGGTCAGGCGGGGGTGCATCATGTGTTGTATCCTGTTGTGGTTCTACACTGTTACCTGCATGCCTCGGCTTCTGTGGCTGTGGACGCACTTTGGGTTGATCCAACTTCCCTCGTTCCAAGGCTCGGATCTTTCAGGTCATCCACAGGATTAATAAGTCTAGCCATCCTGCTGTCTACCCTTGTACCCACAGGGGTTTTCTTTAAAAGATCTTCATGCAATAGCCTTGCTTTTTCACAAATGATGGCCTTTGAAACGCTATCACCTGCAGACTCCTTGTTGTGTACCCAAATTAATAACAACTTTTCAACATCCTCAAGTGTTTGAGTTCTTTGCTTTGAGATTGTTGATACACTTTTTGCCACTTTAGCACTCATAACGTCCTTTTTCTAAGCAATTACAGTGCATATCGTTGACATATAGTTGTTTTACTGCCTAGCTAGTTCAACAACCCATGTACCATTTTCATGTTTATGAATGATCTCTTGTTTTTCCACTATGGTCATCCTCACATGTGTTTTCTTAGGTTGAACCTTACCACTGAGTTTCTTGGGACCCATGGCGTGATATATAATAATTACTTTTATGTTGAAAACCCAGAAAAGCCAAAAAAACACTGAAATTCTTTACAAAAAAATTGTGCACGATTGTCACTAAGCGGGAGGCACTGGTAAACTGAAGCGTGGGCGACCGTGCCACCAGGAACCACACGCTAGGTCGCCCATACAGGTATCAACAAAGTACATTACTCGAGGCAAAGCTCGTATGCCGATTCACATTTAAGAAAAAATTGGGCTCGTAACCCGAAATGTTCGTAAATAGGGGCATTTGTAAGCCGAGGTGTCACTGTACAAGGGGGTTCCGTAGGCCATTACTCCCTGCGCCTCTCTGAGGGGGCTAGGTGGTACCTGGTGGTACCTGCTCGTGGTTCCTGGAAGGCATAACTCCATTGACTGAAGCCCCAGATATACCTAATATAGCGTATATCAGCCCTATAGCTCCAGGGAGCCTACGGTGCTCACCCAGAAAATTCACACACCTGCTGGCAGCTGTTTGAATTGGAGATGGGGTCGTCGTACCATTGCCAACTGTCGTTTGCTTTATTTTATTTATTTTTTTTATCACCAGTGACTGGGCAGTATTCTGATTGTATAGTGAAACTCTGATACCCATGCTTCCCTCTTTTCTTTGAGAGAACCAGTCTGATCTTAGTTTCTAGTAAGCCACGCAAGTCGCGGAGACCTGGTATGGTGAACAAGCCCAGCTATACCAATGCATAGGTCCAGGGAGTTAATGTGGGTCTGCCCGGAAATGGATATTTCATTTTATTCAGTGCTTTATTTCTTATGGTGATTGGCACAGCTGTGATAAGTTTGGAATTGTAGCTTTGGTTATGAAGGTTTCTATAGTTGTAGCAGGCTTGTACTCACCTAATTGTGCTTGCAGGGGTTGAGCTTTGGCTCTTTGGTCCCGAGGGTGGGTGCAGTTTTGGTGGTGGTGGTGGTGGTGGGTGTAGTTGTGGATGGTTAATTTATTTTTATGTCGCAAGTATGGGTGCTGTTAAAGTGGATTGGTGGGGTGTAGTTGAGGTGGGCTGGTGGGGGTAGTTGTTGGGGGGGGGGTTAGTGAGAGGATTGTAGTGGATTAATAGTAGTACAGTAGTTGTAACAGGTTGGTGGGGTAGTCGTGGTGTGGGGTTGGTGGGATGGTGAGAGTAGTTGTTGCAGATTGGTGTTGGTAGTTGTGATGGGTTGGTGGGATGTTTTTTTTTTTGGGGGGGGGGGTAAAGGGTAGGTGTAATGGATGGGTTGGCATAGTTGTGGGGGGGGGGTTGGTGCGGGTAGTTGGGGTGGGTTGGTAGGGGGGGGGGTAGATATGGTGGGTTGGTAGCGGAAATTGCAATGGGTTCATGAGGATAGTTGTGGTTGGCTAGTGGGAACAATTGTTGTTGGTTGGTCGGGTAGTAATGGTGAGTTGGGAACTAACCTAGTTGTGCTTGCTGGGGGTTGAGCTTCAACTCTTTGGTCTTGCCTCTTGACTGCCAATCAACTGGTGTACAGATTCCTGAGAAATCTGAGGGTGGGGGTTGTGATGGGTTACACCCATCAATCCACCACAATCCATTGTGATGAGTTGATGGATGTAATTATGATGAGTTGACAAATGGATGTGCGGTGAGTGCAGGGGCAAGATGGCATGTGTAGTTGAGGTGGACACTCTTGGTATGGTGTACTAGATGATGTGTATGTTGTTGTTGTTGTTGTTGTTTTAGATTTAGCTACTCAGAACGAAGTGTCCATGTAGCACGGGCTATGGTGAGCCCGTAAAGATGATGTGTAGTTGGAGCTGCTTGATGAATGTAGTGGGTGAGGTGTAGCAAGTGCAGTTGAGAGGGAGTGGGAAGTTTAGTTTGGGTGTGAAATGTATTGGGTGCTCGAGTAGTAGTCATGCTGTGTGTATTTCAATAGTTTGGTATATGTAGATGGGTGTTATAGGTGTGGCTGAGTGGTATTGCTAGGGCAGAGGGGAGTATAGTTTGAACATATGGGGTCATTAAGTTCAGTTTGGATGGTGTACTCACCAAATTGTACTCATCTAATTGTGCTTGCGGGGGTTGAGCTTTGGCTCTTTGGTCCCGCCCATCAACTGTCAATCAACTGGTGTGTGGTGGGTGTAGTGTTGACAGTGTGGTGGGTGTAGTGTTGGTCGTGTGGTGGGTGTAGTGTTGACAGTGTGGTGGGTGTAGTGTTGACAGTGTGGTGGGTGTAGTGTTGGCAGTGTGGTGGGTGTAGTGTTGACAGTGTGGTGGGTGTAGTGTTGACAGTGTGGTGGGTGTAGTGTTGACAGTGTGGTGGGTGTAGTGTTGGCAGTGTGGTGGGTGTAGTGTTGACAGTGTGGTGGGTGTAGTGTTGGCAGTGTGGTGGGTGTAGTGTTGACAGTGTGGTGGGTGTAGTGTTGGCAGTGTGGTGGGTGTAGTGTTGACAGTGTGGTGGGTGTAGTGTTGACAGTGTGGTGGGTGTAGTGTTGACAGTGTGGTGGGTGTGGTGTTGGCAGTGTGGTGGGTGTAGTGTTGACAGTGTGGTGGGTGTAGTGTTGGCAGTGTGGTGGATGTAGTGTTGGTCGTGTGGTGGGTGTAGTGTTGGCAGTGTGGTGGGTGTAGTGTTGACAGTGTGTGGGGTGTAGTGTTGGCAGTGTGGTGGGTGTAGTGTTGACAGTGTGGTGGGTGTAGTGTTGGCAGTGTGGTGGGTGTAGTGTTGACAGTGTGGTGGGTGTAGTGTTGACAGTGTGGTGGGTGTAGTGTTGACAGTGTGGTGGTGTTGGGTTGGCAGTGTGGTGGGTGTAGTGTTGACAGTGTGATGGGTGTAGTGTGACAGTGTGGTGGGTGTAGTGTTGGTCGTGTGGTGGGTGTAGTGTTGACAGTGTGGTGGGTGTAGTGTTGACAGTGTGGTGGGTGTAGTGTTGGTCGTGTGGTGGGTGTAGTGCTGACAGTGTGGTGGGTGTAGTGTTGGCAGTGTGGTGGGTGTAGTGTTGGTCGTGTGGGTGGGTGTAGTGTTGAAAGTGTGGTGGATGTAGTGTTGACAGTGTGGGGGTGTAGTGTTGACAGTGTGGTGGGTGTAGTGCTGACAGTGGTGGGTGTAGTGTTGACAGTGTGGTGGGTGTAGTGTTGGTCGTGTGGTGGGTGTAGTGTTGACAGTGTGGTGGGTGTAGTGTTGACAGTGTGGTGGGTGTAGTGTTGGTCGTGTGGTGGTGTAGTGTTGACAGTGTGATGGGTGTAGTGTTGGTCGTGTGGTGGTGTAGTGTTTGACAGTGTGGTGGGTGTAGTGTTGACAGTGTGGTGGGTGTAGTGTTGGTCGTGTGGTGGGTGTAGTGTTGACAGTGTGGTGGGTGAAGTGTTGACAGTGTGGTGGGTGTAGTGTTGGTCGTGTGGTGGGTGTAGTGTTGACAGTGTGGTGGGTGTAGTGTTGACAGTGTGGTGGGTGTAGTGTTGGTCGTGTGGTGGGTGTAGTGTTGGTCGTGTGGTGGGTGTAGTGTTGACAGTGTGGTGGGTGTAGTGTTGGTCGTGTGGTGGGTGTAGTGTTGACAGTGTGGTGGGTGTAGTGTTGGTCGTGTGGTGGGTGTAGTGTTGACAGTGTGGTGGGTGTAGTGTTGGCAGTGTGGTGGATGTAGTGTTGGTCGTGTGGTGGGTGTAGTGTTGACAGTGTGGTGGGTGTAGTGTTGACAGTGTGGTGGGTGTAGTGTTGGTCGTGTGGTGGGTGTAGTGTTGACAGTGTGGTGGGTGTAGTGTTGGTCGTGTGGTGGGTGTAGTGTTGACAGTGTGTGGGTGTAGTGTTGGTCGTGTGGTGGGTGTAGTGTTGACAGTGTGGTGGGTGTAGTGTTGACAGTGTGGGGTGTAGTGTTGAGTGTGGTGGGTGTAGTGTTGGTCGTGTGGTGGGTGTAGTGTTGACAGTGTGGTGGGTGTAGTGTTGACAGTGTGGTGGGTGTAGTGTTGGTCGTGTGGTGGGTGTAGTGTTGACAGTGTGGTGGGTGTAGTGTTGACAGTGTGGTGGGTGTAGTGTTGGTCGTGTGGTGGGTGTAGTGTTGGTCGTGTGGTGGGTGTAGTGTTGACAGTGTGGTGGGTGTAGTGTTGACAGTGTGGTGGGTGTAGTGTTGGTCGTGTGGTGGTGTAGTGTTGACAGTGTGGTGGGTGTAGTGTTGACAGTGTGGTGGGTGTAGTGTTGGTCGTGTGGTGGGTGTAGTGTTGGTCGTGTGGTGGGTGTAGTGTTGACAGTGTGGTGGTGTAGTGTTTTGGTCGTGTGGTGGGTGTAGTGTTGACAGTGTGGTGGGTGTAGTGTTGACAGTGTGGTGGGTGTAGTGCTGGTCGTGTGGTGGGTGTAGTGTTGACAGTGTGGTGGGTGTAGTGTTGACAGTGTGGTGGGTGTAGTGTTGGTCGTGTGGTGGTGTAGTGTTGACAGTGTGGTGGGTGTAGTGTTGGTCGTGTGGTGGGTGTAGTGTTGGTCGTGTGGTGGGTGTAGTGTTGACAGTGTGGTGGGTGTAGTGTTTGGTCGTGTGGTGGGTGTAGTGTTGACAGTGTGGTGGGTGTAGTGTTGGTCGTGTGGTGGGTGTAGTGTTGACAGTGTGGTGGTGTAGTGTTGGCAGTGTGGTGGTGTAGTGCTGGCAGTGTGGTGGGTGTAGTGTTGGCAGTGTGGTGGGTGTAGTGTTGACAGTGTGGTGGGTGTAGTGTTGGTCGTGTGGTGGGTGTAGTGTTGACAGTGTGGTGGGTGTAGTGTTGACAGTGTGATGGGTGTAGTGTTGGTCGTGTGGTGGTGTAGTGTTGGTCGTGTGGTGGGTGTAGTGTTGACAGTGTGGTGGGTGTAGTGTTGGTCGTGTGGTGGTGTAGTGTTGACAGTGTGTGGGTGTAGTGTTGGTCGTGTGGTGGGTGTAGTGTTGACAGTGTGGTGGGTGTAGTGTTGGCAGTGTGGTGGGTGTAGTGCTGGCAGTGTGGTGGGTGTAGTGTTGGCAGTGTGGTGGGTGTAGTGTTGACAGTGTGGTGGGTTAGTGTTGGTCGTGTGGTGGGTGTAGTGCTGGCAGTGGGTGGATGTAGTGTTGACAGTGTGGTGGGTGTAGTGTTGGTCGTGTGGTGGGTGTAGTGTTGGCAGTGTGGTGGGTGTAGTGTGACAGTGTGGTGGGTGTAGTTAATGATACGTGTCCATAACAATAAACATTGAAAGGTTATATGTAGTATATTACAGTATATTAACATATCTATCTTGTGTAATGTAATGTCTTGTCCTGGCCTGCTTCACATCTCCCACAGCATCTGACATATTCTTAATGGCAATTTTTGTTTCTTCTCTTTCCACTCTTCATCGACGCCGTGATGGCTGCTGCTACTCATTCCTCCTCCTCCACCGTCACAACAACAATCCACAATAACAACCGCTACAACATCATCATAGGGGACTACAGCTGTCTAAGGGTTAATCTTGAATTCAGCCGTGACGATGCCTTCTACTACAGTACAGTATTCTTCCCAGGCATCATCCTGGTGACGAGTTCCTTCATCACTTTCTGGTTAGAGTGGAATGCTGTGCCTGCCCGTGTCATGATTGGTGTAACCACAATGCTCAACTTCTTCACCACCTCCAACAGTTTCCGCTCCACTCTACCAGTCGTCTCCAACCTTAGTGCTATGAACGTGTGGGACAGCGTGTGCATGTTCTTCATCTACGGGTCACTGCTTGAGTTCGTCGTAGTTAACTATGTTGGCCGCAAGAGACCCAAACATAACATGGCCTACATGCCTGGAGAAAACGCGGTCATCCAGGTATTAACAGAGAACAGACATGTAAGCACAATATTAACATTATCATCTTCTCTTTTCAGCTGCTTGAGCCTTTTATCTCGGTGCCAGGCTTGTGGTCTTTTGTAGACATCCTTCTAATTATCAAGCCCCCAACTCCTCAGGAGCACACCTAATACAGTGACCTCACCAGTAGTAAACATTTACATCTCTTCTTTTAAATGTAGTTTGAAATTGTATAATGTTATGACCTCTTTTACATGTACAGGTTCCCCAGGTTTCTTTTCAGCCTCATTTTGTTATTGATAATATTTTAAAAAATCTAGGTATTTTTTGAAGTGTTATACCCAATTTTTTATAACAATTCTTGTGTTAAACCTGCATTTTCTATTTTTATCTTTTAATGTTTGGAGAACAGGATGCTTGCCTATACCATAGAATGTTAAACCAGAGTCATGGCAGTGGAGAGCACCGCCTTATATCTGCTGCACACACTTGATACTTGCATCGAATTATGAATTCATTTTCATAGTGACCTAGTGATGCTGCTCTCCATTGCCTTATCCCAATCCCTGCTTCCTATAGCTCCCTGTCTCCCCCCAAGGTGGGTTGTGTGGCATTGTTGGCTTTTTGTAAATAATTCATTAGCAACTCTTGTCATAGGTCATGGGAATCTTGGACATACACTTGAACATCTTGACATCTATGATATCAGTTTGCTCTAAAACAAATTGATTTTCTTTGCCTGTTTGTAAAATTAAATAGTAAATTTGTTCTGAATTGTTAAAAGCTTAGATTATAATTGAAGAAGAGAGAGAAATAAGCACATCTCACTAACTTCCCTTGATCCTGAATATCCTGTAACATGAATGGTGCTGAATAGTCTTCCAGGCTCGATGCCTTTTTTTGATAGGTACTTATTCTTCCTCAGTCCTGTAAGTGTAGACAAAGTGCAGGTGATTCTGTGGTAAAGGTTATTTACCCTTATCATCCCAGAACCTCCTGATGAAATGCAGCCATTGGTGGCTGGCCATCCTCAGAGGTCCTGGCTGGTGGTGGGTGTAGTCCTGTTGGCTGGACACCCTCAGAGGTCCTGGCTGGTGGTGGGTGTAGTCCTGTTGTCTGGACACCCTCAGAGGTCCTGGCTGGTGGTGGGTGTAGTCCTGTTGGCTGGACACCCTCAGAGGTCCTGGCTGGTGGTGGGTGTTGTCCTGTTGGCTGGACACCCTCAGAGGTCCTGGCTGGTGGTGGGTGTTGTCCTGTTGACTGGACACCCTCAGAGGTCCTGGCTGGTGGTGGGTGTAGTCCTGTTGACTGGACACTCTCAGAGGTCCTGGCTGGTGGTGGGTGTAGTCCTGTTGGCTGGACACCCTCAGGGGTCCCACACCCATCACCAGTCGGACCCATTTTGGCTGGTGATGAGTGTGGGTTCTATAGGCTTAGTTAGGTTGAACCAAAACCATACACCTTGGTTTCTTTCTTGATTGTTAGCTTCTTTATTAAACTGTTTTCACACCCTTTGAAGTGTGATAATCTGCTTGTTCAACAGTGAGAGCAACCAGATCAAGCGGGTTGTGAACGTTTGCAGTGATGTAGCATGTGGAAGCAGTAACACAAGATCCTTCACTTCTTTCTCATCCTTGAACATTTCTAGTGATATTCTTGATAATCTCGTTTGTTAATTTGCCATAACTTGGGTAACCATTATCATTATCTAACCACTTGATAATGTTGGCAATTGGTAACTCTTCAGAGCCCTCAAAATGTATATCTGCCTCTACAACTTTACAAAGGGACTCGGAATTTAATTCCAAGCCTTCTTGAATATGGTGGTCTTTAGCTCAACCCATATTTTGACATAATTGTAATTGCATCTATGTTGGAATATTTCTGAGTATTTTCGAAGTGTCTGCTGACCCTTGTATCTTTATTATGGATCTCGGCTTCTTAAAATGGCAGAACTGCTGTAATGTCTGTATTTCTAGGTCCTTTTAGAGAAATGTTTGAGAGTATCGATTATCCTCCCCCACCCTCCCTGTCTTCCCCTAGAGTCTAAAGCATTTCTTTAAGGTCATTGTCGGCTAAAGCCTGTTTTGTCAGCATTGTACATCAGAAACCGACTTGGATTATTGGCTACCGCGTGCTGAGAATGTTAGCCTGAGATGCATCAACATTTGCAACATTTGTACTTGACTCTATGCCACAAGCCAATACCAGCCTTGAAGTTTGTAACATTTAGCTATACTGTATTGCAAATCTTTCAGCTGCATGTTTAATGGAACTGCCTGAAATTGCCATTTCTTTTGCAAATGTAAATGTAAATCATTTAAATGCAGATTCGTCCAAATCAGCATGCTTAGCAGGTTTTAATGTGTTTGTGTGGCTTACTGCATGAGTATGACTGGGCTATGAACTACAGTAATTATTTTTATGCTTCTTTATAACACGACCTGTAGCCGGTATTGGTTACTGATTTCTTGAATGAGTCTGGTGATCAAGTAGCAACATTTAGCTTTCTCTTGGGTCAACTAAATTCTCTTCCTTTTCTCACCTTCACCACAACAAAGATGAGACTCTACTGCTCTGAGACACTTTCATAAGAAAAAAATTCAAATGGTTAAGAATGTGATATTTTATTACTAAATATATTCATACATTTATGGACCATAGAGGAGAGGAAGAGTACTTGGTGCCAGGAAATCACCCGGTTTGTTTATTTTTTTGTGCCTACTAAAAGAAAAAATCTTAATGTTGGCTGTCATGTGTGTGTGTATTTTACAATTGTTATTTGAAAATATAATTTACAAAATTGTATATTTAAGTTTATTTGTAAAGATTTTATTCACTGTACAGTACTTACCATAGTTTTAGATTAAGTCTGCTGTTAATCTGAATGCATCCCAATTGGCTGTCATATCTGCGGTTTACGTGAACAAATCCTCACAGAAATGAACATTTGTTTAATTCATTGAACACTTTGATCTAGACAGGAACATATTCGGCCTGTGTAGGAATTTGAATGCGAGCTCCCACTGCATCAGTAATGAACGATCAATCACCTTTGATGCTCCAGCAAGGTGATCATCTATATACATTTCCTCTTGCAAAACATGCTGTGATATATGTGAGCAACGGTATACAATGAAAATAATTCAAACTATACATAAGATACGAAATATATTGGGAAATAAATGAAAATAGATTACCGTCGACTGAAAATAGATTACTACAGACTGCACTTAATAATGGTATTTTTCTCAGTATCTTCCCTAGTTATTTGGTGTCTATATCGTAATATAATTTTCCAAATTTAGTTAAATAATACTGCATCCACATGTAATAGTATTTAGAGGAATGTTTAAAAGAATGAATGGTTAATGCAAGGTCAAGAAGCATCAAGGTCAACTGTAGTCAATTTCTCTCTATTTCAACTCATAAATATAAGCCATCTTAAGCTTTCTTTGACATGACAGTGTACACAAACAGTATGTTAGTGTAAACAAACATGCTGTACTGTCAAATTCCCCTTAAACCAACCATCCTAATGTAATCACAACCTTCCTCTAACAAAACAAACCTTACCATACCCACTGTAATCTACACCCAACTTATAAAAACCCAACTTGACTTAATTTAACCTACCCTAATACAGCAAAGCAAAACCTTACCTTCCCTTGTGTAACCTAACCTATCCTACCCTAACCTAACAATTCCTTACCCAACATAACTTGGCAAGCAACTCTAGAAAAGCATAATTACCTGGAGAGTGCCAACTGCAAGATATTTAACTTAACCACTTCACTCTAGCACTTGTGTGACCAGATCACTTTAGTGGTAACAGGCATGATCCTTTTGCCTTGGTCACAGAACTGATATGACCATTTCACTTTGAAATGTCCAATTATATACCATGTGATATGTGCATTCAATTTTATGAAATAAAAATAAGGATATCAAATAAGATGTAACCTTTTAAATATATGAATGAAATATAATTGTGTGAAAGGAAGATTTCTGGGGTCAGGTCGCTGCCTATATATCTTAGTGGTAGTTTGTGATGATGAGCTTATACTGTTGGTTCCAGTATTGATCAGGACAATACATTCACGTCAGAACAGCCATTGAAAAAGGCACATAATCTTCATTTCACTAATAATTAATGATCAATTAAGAGAAATTGATTGATTTGTTATATTCATAAATGTTACACATTATAATTGTTACATGGCAGACAGGATGGCATGTAACATGGTGAATGGCAGACAAGACACTTATCACTGCATGTAAACGTAATGAAGCTTTTATTCATCTGCTCACCAACATCAGAGAGAAAGATGATGCAAGTGGGCATAATCTGGGGTTGATACTGGGTCTCACGTTATCACCAGTCAGTCTGCACAGCCTCGCCACACGTCTTGAATGATCATTTTATTTCATGTTTATAGGCCTTGGTCCAGAAAAATGAAAGCTTCAAATATTTTATCTTTTCACTGTGTATTTTCAGCCCATTTTCACAATTAATGTCTAATTTGAAATGATTTTACCTTGCCATACGCATCCAACCCTAGACAAAAATTAGGGGGTACTGTTTATTTAACCAACAATGTATAAAATTCAGTGGCTTAAATTCCATTGAAGCCCCTAAGTTTGGATACTGTTGTCAGTAGTCTGCAGATTAAAGTGCATAAAGTGTGAGTATGGGTTGGTTCATAGTTTACAGATTAGCTTATTTAAGAATTGTTCTCCAGCAAGATGCTTATTTGTAAAAAAAAAAATCATTTTGCATTTGCTATTCACTTCCAAAATTATGGCAATATAGAAATAGATTTTATTGACAGAAGGACGAGTACTGAAATTGCTTTTTAGTTTATTATTCCTTGGAGCTAAACGAGGGGCAGTGTTATAGCAGCAGTGCCCCTTGTATAAGGTCTCCGTGTGAGACACAGAGGGTGCGGGTAACACGTAACCACGTCTCCAACTCGTCTACCATTGTCTCCTACATTTGTTTTTAAATTTTGCGATTTTCCTGTCAGCTTAAATGATATAGTAAAGAGTTAAAACAGGATACTTGCACGTGTGTGTTGTCTAGTATAGTTTGTTAGCAATTGTGCACATTTCTGGCTGTGTGGGTGTTAGCACTGTTGCCTCTCCACCAACACCTTTGTCCTCCTCCTGCCACTAAACCTCAGCCTCGTACTGAATACCGAATACGTAAATTAATGTAAATCGGAAAGTCAATAGAATGGGCTTATAGGACCCCTAAGCATTTGTGCATTTTCAACAAGTGTGAAATATAGTATAGTTCCTATTTTATTGCAGAAGGATTAATAAATTACATATATTTTGTTCGGGAATTGAGCACAGGACAAGAGTGTGTGGGGGTTACTGAAATGTTTAATTTGATTGTAGCTTTGTAGATATACTGTATACTCAAAAATATTGTAGTACTCTATAATGTTATTTGCAGCATTCACATGTGCTAACTAAAATTCTCTAAGCAGTTTTTAATCTGAAGGTTTCCATCCCTGGTACGTATTTTTACTCCTCCGGTAGAATAGACAAATTAGTGGTTTATAGTTTAGAACAGAGTTATGCATTGGACAGAAGTATGTCAGTCTAAGGAGTTACCATTGAAGGTATTGGAGTTTTGTGAGTCACCCCTCCAACCTCACACACTAGAGTCTACAGGAGAGAAGTGGTTGGGTTGACTGTACTTATCTGGACATAAAAAAGGTTTTTGGCAATGTCCCACACAAGGGGCTGTTTTGGAAACTGGAAAATGCTGGAAGGGGAAAAAGGCTTTTGACAGTTCCACACAAGGAGCGGTTTTGGAAACTGGAATATGCCGGAGAGATGATTGACAGACTGCTGATATGGATGAAATAGTTTTTAGCTGACAGAAAGATGAGGGGTAGTAATCAGAGGCAATGTATCAGGCTGGAAAAGTATGACTACTGAAGTACCACAGTTCTAGCACCAGTAATGTACCACAGTACTTTTATCTGTAATAGCATCTAACATGGATGAAAAATTTTCTAACAGAAAAATTAAGGCAGTAATCAGAGGCAATGTATCGGACTGGAGAAATATCACGAGTGGAGTACCACAGGGTTCAGTTTTTGCACCAGTGATGTTCATTGTCTACATAAACGATCTACCAGATGGAATACAGAATTATATGTACATCTATATAGCTGATGATGCTAAGATAATAGAGAAGATAAGAAACTTAGATGATTGTCATGCCCTTCAAGAAGACCTAGACAAAATAAGTATATGGAGCATCACTTGGCAAATGGAATTTAATGTGAATAAATGCCATGTTATGGAATATGGAATAGGAGAACATAAACCCCATACAACCTATAAATTCTATGAGAAATCTTCAATGAATTCTGATAAAAGAGATCTAGGTGTGGTTCTAGATAGTTTTCTATCACCTGAGGACCACATAAAGAACATCATGCGAGGAGCCTATGCTACACTTTCTAACTTCAGAATTACTTTTAAATACTGTTCATGGGTGACGAAATACTAAAGAAATTGTTCACGATTTTTTGTTACACCAAAGCTGGAGTATGCAGCGGTTGTATGGTGCCCATATCTTAAGAACTACATTAACAAACTGGAAAAGGTGCAAAGACATTCAACTAAGTGGCACCCAGAACTGAAGGACAAGAGCTATGAAGAGAGGTTAGAGGTAATAAATATGTTAAACTAGAAGATAGATAAAAAAAAGAGGCAATATGGTCACTGCGTACAAAATAGTAATGAGAATCGATAAAATTGATAGGGAAGAATTCCCGGGACCCGGAACTTTAAGAACATGAGGGACTAGATTTAAACTAAATAAACAAAGCTGCCGAAGAAATATAAGAAAATTCACTTTTGCAAACAGAGTGGTAGACGGTTGGAACAAGCTAAGTGAGAAGGTGGTGGAGGCCAAAACCGCCTGTAATTTCAAAGTATTACATAACAAAGAGTGCTGGGAAGACAGGACATCACGAGCGTACCTCTAATCCTGTAACGATACTTATGTAATTACAGGATTCAGTTCTAGCAACAATAAAGTTTGTTGTCTATTTAAACGATCTGCCAGAAAGAATACAGAATTATATGAACATGTTTGCTGATGAGGCTACACTATTAGGGAAGACAAGAGATTTAAACGATTGTCATGAGCTTCAGAATGACCTAGACAAAATAAGTGTATGGAGCACCATTTTGGAAATGGAATTCAATGTAAATAAATGCCATATTATGGAATGTGGAACTCAGCAAAATAGTACACAACCTACAAATAGGTAAAAAGAAATTAAAGAAATCTTAGTAAAACAGGAGATCTAGGCGTGGTTCTGGATATTAGACTGTCACCAGAACACCACGTAAAGGACATTGTACAAGGAGCAAATGCTACGCTTTATAATTTTAGAATTGCTTTTAAATATATGGATGGTGAAATACTTAGGAAACTTTATGACTTTTGTGAGACCAAAATTGGAATGTGCAACAGTTCTTTGGTGCTTATATCTCAAGAAGCACAAACTGGAAAAAGTGCAAATGACAAAATGGCTTCAAGAATTCAAAAACAAGAGATATGAAGATTCCCTAGAGGCGTTAAATATGTCAAAGCTAGAGGATAGACGAAAAAGAGGCGATATGATCACTACATAGAAAATGGTAACAGGAACTGACAGAGGAATTCGTCAAACCTGCAACTTTAAGAACACGAGGTCATAGATTCAAGCTGAGGAAACAAAGATGCCAAAAAATATTTGTAAATTCTCTTTTGCAAACAGAGTGGTAGATGGTTGGAACAAATTAAGTGAGAAGGTGGTGGAGAATACCAAAACTGTCAGTAATTTCAGAGTGTCATGTGATGAGTACTGGGAAGACTGGACCCCACGTGTATAGCTCTCATCTAGTAACTACACCTGGGTAATTACACACTGAGGATAAAAAGTGGGAAGACAGACAAATATGAGCAGTATACAACAATGGAAGGATGTAGTAGTTGTAATAACAATTAATAATATTTTTTGATGGGTTGGCGGGCAGCTACAGCAGAAACAGGTAGCTGGTGAAGACAGTTAGTCATCCTAGCAGTTGGAGAGGATGGTACATAGCTCGGGAGAGGATGGTGCATAGCTCGGGAGAGGATGGTACATAGCTCGGGAGAGGATGGTACATAGCTCGGGAGAGGATGGTACATAGCTCGGGTGAGGAAGCTGCATAGCTCGGGAGAGGCATGAATCGTCTCCAGCTGGTTGACACATTTAGCAGTAACTAGGCTTCTAGAGTTGCTTTCATTTATCAGTAGCCAGGGCTAGAATTCATTAAGCATTTACACAACAACTTGCGAAACCTGTACATACTTCCGCAAACATGGTAGCTTTAGTTAAATTTTTAAACAGTTTATAAGCTCCGAAGAACTACAAGGTTCTTCGGAGCCTTGTTATTATATAATAATTATTGGATGTGAAGTTTCAAAACTCAAATAGTTTTAATATATGTAAACAAAGCTGCCATGATTGAGGAAAGATTTACAGGTTTCGTAAGAGGTTGCATAAATATTTGTTGAATCTGAGTCCTGGTTACAATAGATCATAAATACACTGCCACACCCCAGTTTTTTCTTCAGGTGTATATAGTTTTCTGTGGGGAAGCCCCATCGGCTCCCTGGAGCTATCGGGCTAATATGTGAATCATTAGACCGAGGCATTAGTCTATAGAGTTCAACCTACCGGGGACCACGAGCCAGAACCTAGTCCCCTCAGAGAGGTGCAGGGAGCAATGGCCCTGGAAAACCCCCCCACCCTGTGGTTGGGGATTTTCCTTTATCTGCCATTGACCGGGGTTAGTCACCCAGAAAGGTAGGCATAACAAAACAGACCCTACATGGTAAGAATATTGCAACCGAAAATCGAGCAGAGAGGCAGAACTCCTTCCAATCCAAAGGAAACACGCAAACGTCACACACATTGCCTCGTCACTTGTCCGCACAGGGCCCCCCCCCCACCACCACCAGGAGGGGAGCCAAGGACCCTCCCCCACTACCAGGAGGGGGAGCCATGGGCCATTCCCCCCCCCCCTGTTCCCGACGCGTCCCAACTATCCCCAATTCGTCAGCTAATACAAACTGGGGCGAACGTCTTCTATGGCCTTGCTTTCCAAGCCATGTTTGCCTTTGTGGTGTCCTCTGTGGTTTTGTTGTGTGTGGTGGCCAGGTGTCCTCAAGAGTACCGGGGCTGCATGCACTTATTGGCATCTTTCCCTAAGCGCCCAGTGAGTACTACCCTTGCGTGTTATAGTTCCTTTCCCTGGTGCATTCGGGAACCAATTCGAAGGGTTTTTTGCTGCTCGGCACTTACCCCGCCCTTGGGGCTAGCTGGGGTTTCGTGGTCCTTGTTTGGCCTTGGGTAGGGATTGGTATCGTGCTGGTAGGAGCGTCAAGGTGTTGTGTAGCCTGCCTACCTACACAGCAGCCTGTTCCTGTTTCCCCTGGAAATGTAATTTTGCGGAGTTTTTCTTTTGTTTTAGTTTTCCTTGCCTGGTGGGGGTCTGCCTGATGTGGCTATAGTTCCACTTATAATATATTGGTGGCCCTACGGTAGGCCCCCCGTGATTGTACACGTCGTAGGGGTTTCAGAGTTTTCATTTCCCCCTTGTTAGCTTTGGGTCCTAACCAGTTAGCAACTCCTTGCCCGAACCTCCTGTTGCAGTCAGTCTTCGGGCCCTAAAGAACCCTGTCGGGGCTCGGTGGATCTATGGATGCGTCTTCCGAGTTCCAGCCCGTCTCAGGTTGTTGCTGTTTGCCCTTATCTCAGAGTGACAGTCACCACTTTTGCCTCCGCCATGCTGCCTGATTGGTCAATCGCACCTTTGACCCGGAGTCGTGCAAGTCGTGTTCGCTGCTTGTTCTCCAGTACTATTCTGATGACATTACTGTTAGGGTACAGGCAACATCCGCGTTGCATGCTAGGTTTAGGTTGCTGCAATGTGCTAGGTTGGTTCCCACCCGGATGCCCCGTAGCTGCCCCGCTTTGGTTATAAGGACCCGGACCTTGGGGCATTAGTCGTTTCGACTATGGTTCAGTCCGCGCTCACTGGTCCTTCTCCTGTGGTTCATCCTGCACCTCCTCCCCTGCTTCTGGCTCCCAAACGTCTGAGGGCTTCGGTGTCGAGGCAAGGTTTAGTTGGTAATGGGACTCGGGAAGCTTTGGAGGATGCCCCATTCGGGTTGGGAACAGAGGCATTCAAGCCGGTTCCTCATTCTGAGGCTTCTGGGTCCCACCAGCAGGGTTCCTTCTTTTCAACCTTTCCCTGGACTCTGCCTTTTCTTCAGTGGTAGAGGATATGGAGGACGGCTCTGGCCCAGGTCCCGAATTGGGGGGATCCCGGGGCTAGGTAGGACTTGACCTGGGGGCCTTGGACTTCCTTTGACCCCACTTGAGTGTTGGTGCCCTCTTCGTGGGGCTCGTTGTTGCGGGGGAAGGGTTTTCTTACCCTCCTTCCCTGTATAAGAATGATTTGAGGTCGGCTCACCCCCCTCCCCTGGTTCGGTTCTGTGTTCCCTTGGATTCCTTGGATCCATCTTTCTGGAGGTTTTCTGTCTCTTGAATCTCACCTAAGGAGGTTCGGGAGGCTCTTGCTGCGTACATCCTGCGAGACCTGGATTCTGCCTCCATATTGCCACTGTATGTGATGGATCCGTCCTTATTTGAGTTAGGTTCTTCTTCCCCATATTGGGTGTGTTTGGAGGTTCCGGAGTCTTCCAGGCTGACAGACTGTAAATAATTTTAGTTGGGGGCATGGCATAGGTTTTCATTTCAAACGACATTTTCTGGGTGAGACCCGGAGGCTCCCCGAGGTATCCAGGCTGATATGTATATCACTAGACTTTGGCATCAATCAGTGTGTATGGAGTTCTAGGCCTACTGGGGACCACGAGCTAGAACCTGGCCCCCCTCAGAGAGGCACAAGAAGCAATGGCCTATAGAATGCACATGTGATTTGGAGCATTCTATATCTGCCATCAGGACAGGCACCCAGAAAGGTAAGCGCCTCAAAACAAACCCCTATTCTGGTTAAAACGACAAAAATAGACAAACAAGTGGACAGAACTCCCCAAATGAAAACGAGCAAACAAGCATGACACCACACGAGCCGCACCCCCTATTTGCGCAGCTGCTCCCTCCCCGGAAGGGGGAAGGGGGGGGGAGCCCCAGACCTATCGCGCCGGCGATCCAACCACCAGTTCTTAGGCTGGATGTCAAAAACAAGCGAAAAACCACCGACCGGTGGGAGAGGGGTTGCCGGGAAGCTTCCGGGTCTCACCCAGAAAATGGTGTTTCATTATATTCAATGCTAGTTTTCTGAGGGGAGCCCCTTCGGCTCCCCGGAGCTAACTACCCAAAGCCAAGGACAAAAGAGAGACAAACATGGGAGGTGCAAACCACGTGCCCGAACCCGAAAGCAAAACAACTGGCAACACCAAATGACCCTTCGGACAACCCGGGGGACCCAAACCCTGGAACAGGGACGAAGGGTACCCGGGCCAACCCAAAGCGTGTCCAGGGCCACGGAGGCCGCGGCACGAAGGCAGCGGCAGAGCCACAACTGGACACAAGAAGATGCACCCCCAGCCAACCAACCAAGCATCAACCACCCCAGAAACCCCACCACAAAATACCCATCCAAACCTGACCGTTGGGTAGATACGAATGCAAACAAAGAAGAGACGAAGAAGATGCACGCAAAAAGAAGAGACGGATGCAAATGAACAAACCGATCCCCAGAACCCAAAGGAGCGGAACCACTGAGAAACAAACCTGAACCGAAGGGACCACAACAAAGCGAGGGGAAGAGAGAAAAGAGCACCCTGTCCAAGACCAGGACGGGTGGCGCAAGAGCAGGACGGAGGTGAAACAATGCCCGAGACAGCCCGCGAAACGGTGCAGAAGGAACATCAAAACCGAAAGCAATCCGTAGCGGCCTCACCAGCGCCGCACAAGACAAGGCAACAGTATGCGACAAGATAACGTTCACGAACCCCCATGAGAGAAGGACAAAACCACTTCAACAAAAAGCACAGTATACCCACAAAGAGACAAAAAGAAAAGGATGGACCACCAGGATACCCCATACCACCGATGAGATGAAGCACGCAGGTGGGACACTATCAACGAAGCCACCTGATCACCAAACAGATAGCAATAGACTCGAGTCGAAAGTACCAGACGCAAAGACTCCAGGAAAAGAACACACCAGCCCCGGTGCGGACTCAGCATCCGAAGGAGGCGGAGCCGCGGGAAACCCCAGGATGCGGACACCAAGCAAGCAGCGCTGGAAACCATGGCCGTCAAGGAACCAAATGGAACGACCGATTGGGCACCCGGAAACCGAACCCGGCGAGCAGGTAAAGAACCAACTTGGGCGAGCAGAAATGCCCCAACCGGGAGGAACCCCCCAGGAACCCCTGAAGGACCAATAAGTCTGATAACGGATGACAACGAGAAGAAGCCACATGCAGAAATTACCCTAGTGCAGGCTCCGCAAGGACAAAATTACAATGAAAACCTAAGAGCCAAGGCCCAGGCAGAGGCCATCAAGGAAGTGAGCACCAAAAGCCGACACACGAGACATGAAGCGAAAACAGTGACACCGCACCAGGATCGGCACAACCAGCCTCTGCTGGGCTGAACGACGCACGCGCCACCGAGTAATGTATAAGAACTACTTAGGACATGTACTGCACGAAAATAAAAATTTCGGTATGGAAAAACTAACACAAAGAAAACGCTGTAGCCAGGGCCATTATCCCTAGCTCCTCCCGTCCCAACGAAAAGAAACAGTAGGAGCAGGAGTGGTCGATGGGAAAGTGACATCCACCTGCAGACATTGTAACACAGCAGCTAGTAGCGTGACACAAGGAGAAGATGAAAGAACTCAGTTCTAGAACTGAACACTGGACAGGTTAATATCAGGGAACTGAACCTGTACATAGTCCAGCCAAGCACTATCATAGCCGATATGCACATACTAATATACACAAGAATGTGAAGTATAGAGGTAGGAAATACATAAATATGCGATGAAAAGACCTTAAACATAGTCCAAATACAGGGAGCTAGGGACAGAGAGTATAATCAATAGATTCCAAGGTACACACAAGGGTGCAGCCAGGCACTGAATAACGGTCAAGGAATGAGTGTCCAGAGGCACGAAAAGATTTAGTCGCTGAAAGATGAAATCAAAAGCCACCGAAAATCGGTGCTATGCCTACAGTATAACGAATAACAAAATACTGTATATGGACATATTAAGGTTACGTTAAGATGCACACAAATTGGCTAATCAACATATCACAAACAACACCCAATACTCACCTAAAAATCGAGAATCAGCGCCTGGCTGACGGTGTTGTCAGACAGTAGAATCTCCAGTGTAGAGCGGAGGCACTATAGAGGCACGACACTGCCTAGCCGTGCAATATTCTGGGAGCATCGCCAGTGGATTACGTCTTAAGTTGTGTATTCAGTAGGAGAAGAGTAGGCGTAGAGTAGAGGTGGAGGCGGCGTCACGCCGAGCCACCCTACATCCGTATTCAGAGACAAGAACTAAGAATTTTCCCTATATAGAAAAACCCCAGAACTCCCCCAGTATCCAGGGGGCTATGACTGAAGAGAAAAGGAGCTATAGCGGCCTATTACCCGTGAGAAAGGTCGCTAAACACCAACACATGTTTACACCGTCCACAAACAAAACGATCTCCCTCGGGCCACACTCAAGACAGAAGAGGACCAACGAGGCCTAGAAAAAACAGGCGGTAATTCTCACCGGAAATCGACAGATGTTCCAATAATGTTTTAAGTATCGAAGGTCGCCTCAAACCACTGAGACCCCCGATAATCAAGCACAAAACCACAACGACACACACACGGTCCCATTGGCATATGTGACCAAAAGACATGCCGGATCCCTATACGATTCATACACGATTGTGACATGATGTAGAAGAATACATGTCCCAGAGAAGAATATTGGAATGTGGGGAAAATCACCCACAGGAAAGATGGAACCGACGGACCCAAAGGGACACGGAACTGAACCCGGGAGGG
>WNGS01009202.1:13506333-13522290 GCA_020271785.1 Procambarus virginalis
AGGGGAGAGCATGATGTAAATTTCAACTTAATCAAAACCTCGATCCCTGAATTCAAACTTTAATTGGGCATAGCATTACACATCATTTACATATGCTATATTGCCCTCTTGGATGAGAAGTAATGATGGTTAATTCACCTTCTCAGAGATCCTAAACATCCACTCATTTTGCCTTCTTTTGCTTCTTACTGAATTTCAAAATCCTGTTTCTCCTTGGAGGCACAAGATGGGTAAAAGTAGCCTGGTGTACTGGCATGGTGTAGTAGCCTGGTGTAGTGGCATGGTGCAGTAGCATGGTGTAGCAGCCTGGTGTAGTAGCATGGTGTAGCAGCCTGGTGTAGTAGCATGGTGTACTGGCATGGTGTAGCAGCCTGGTGTAGCAGCCTGGTGTAGTAGCATGGTGTAGTAGCATGGTGTAGTAGCATGGTGTAGTAGCATGGTGTAGTAGCATGGTGTAGTAGCCTGGTGTAGTAGCATGGTGTAGTAGCATGGTGTAGCAGCCTGGTGTAGCAGCTGGTGTAGTAGCATGGTGTAGTGGCATGGTGCAGTAGCCTGGTGTAGTAGCATGGTGTAGTAGCATGGTGTAGTAGCATGGTGTAGTAGCATGGTGTAGTGGCATGGTGTAGTAGCCTGGTGTAGTAGCATGGTGTAGCAGCCTGGTGTAGTAGCCTGGTGTAGTAGCATGGTGTAGCAGCCTGGTGTAGTAGCATGGTGTAGTAGCATGGTGTAGTAGCATGGTGTAGCAGCCTGGTGTAGTAGCATGGTGTAGCAGCCTGGTGTAGTAGCATGGTGTAGTAGCATGGTGTAGTAGCCTGGTGTAGTAGCATGGTGTAGCAGCCTGGTGTAGTAGCATGGTGTAGTAGCATGGTGTAGTAGCCTGGTGTAGTAGCATGGTGTAGCAGCCTGGTGTAGTAGCCTGGTGTAGTAGCATGGTGTAGCAGCCTGGTGTAGTAGCATGGTGTAGTAGCATGGTGTAGTAGCATGGTGTAGTAGCGTGGTGTACTGGCATGGTGTAGTAGCATGGTGTAGTAGCATGGTGTAGTAGCATGGTGTAGTAGCATGGTGTAGTAGCATGGTGTAGTAGCGTGGTGTACTGGCATGGTGTAGTAGCATGGTGTAGTACATGGTGTAGTAGCATGGTGTAGCAGCCTGGTGTAGTAGCATGGTGTAGTAGCGTGGTGTAGTAGCATGGTGTAGTGGCATGGTGTAGCAGCCTGGTGTAGTAGCCTGGTGTAGTGGCATGGTGTAGTAGCATGGTGTAGTAGCATGGTGTAGTAGCCTGGTGTAGTAGCATGGTGTAGTAGCATGGTGTAGTAGCATGGTGTAGTGGCATGGTGCAGTAGCCTGGTGTAGTAGCATGGTGTAGCAGCATGGTGCAGTAGCCTGGTGTAGTGGCATGGTGCAGTAGCCTGGTGTAGTAGCATGGTGTAGTAGCATGGTGTAGCAGCCTGGTGTAGTAGCATGGTGTAGTAGCGTGGTGTAGTAGCCTGGTGTAGTAGCATGGTGTAGTAGCATGGTGTAGCAGCCTGGTGTAGTAGCATGGTGTAGTAGCCTGGTGTAGTAGCCTGGTGTAGTAGCATGGTGTAGTAGCATGGTGTAGTAGCATGGTGTAGTAGCATGGTGTAGTAGCATGGTGTAGTAGCATGGTGTAGCAGCCTGGTGTAGTAGCCTGGTGTAGTAGCATGGTGTAGTAGCATGGTGTAGCAGCCTGGTGCAGTAGCCTGGTGTAGTAGCATGGTGTAGTGGCATGGTGTAGCAGCCTGGTGTAGTAGCATGGTGTAGTGGCATGGTGTAGTAGCATGGTGTAGTGGCATGGTGCAGTAGCCTGGTGTAGTAGCATGGTGTAGCAGCCTGGTGCAGTAGCCTGGTGTAGTAGCATGGTGTAGTAGCATGGTGTAGTAGCATGGTGTAGCAGCCTGGTGTAGTAGCATGGTGTAGTGGCATGGTGCAGTAGCCTGGTGTAGTAGCATGGTGTAGTAGCATGGTGTAGCAGCCTGGTGTAGTAGCATGGTGTAGTGGCATGGTGTAGTAGCATGGTGTAGTGGCATGGTGCAGTAGCCTGGTGTAGTAGCATGGTGTAGTGGCATGGTGCAGTAGCCTGGTGTAGTAGCATGGTGTAGTAGCATGGTGTAGCAGCCTGGTGTAGTAGCATGGTGTAGTAGCATGGTGTAGCAGCCTGGTGTAGTAGCATGGTGTAGTAGCATGGTGTAGCAGCCTGGTGTAGTAGCATGGTGTAGTAGCATGGTGTAGTAGCCTGGTGTAGTAGCATGGTGTAGTAGCATGGTGTAGTAGCATGGTGTAGCAGCCTGGTGTAGTAGCATGGTGTAGTAGCATGGTGTAGTAGCATGGTGTAGTAGCGTGGTGTACTGGCATGGTGTAGTAGCATGGTGTAATGGCCTGGTGTAGTGGCATGGTGTACTGGCATGGTGTAGTAGCCTGGTGTACTGGCATGATGTAGTAGCATGGTGTAGTAGCATGGTGTACTGGCATGGTGTAGTAGCATGATGTAGTAGCGTGGTGTAGTAGCCTGGTGTAGTAGCTTGGTGTACTGGCATGGTGTAGTAGCATGGTGTAGTAGCATGGTGTAGTAGCGTGGTGTAGTAGCTTGGTGTACTGGCATGGTGTAGTAGCATGGTGTAGTAGCATGGTGTAGTAGCGTGGTGTAGTAGCTTGGTGTACTGGCATGGTGTAGTAGCATGGTGTAGTAGCTTGGTGTACTGGCATGGTGTAGTAGCATGGTGTAGTAGCATGGTGTAGTAGCGTGGTGTAGTAGCTTGGTGTACTGGCATGGTGTAGTAGCGTGGTGTAGTAGCATGGTGTAGTAGCATGGTGTAGTAGCATGGTGTAGTAGCGTGGTGTAGTAGCATGGTGTAGTAGCGTGGTGTAGTAGCGTGGTGTAGTAGCATGGTGTAGTAGCGTGGTGTAGTAGCATGGTGTAGTAGCGTGGTGTAGTAGCCTGGTGTACTGGCATGGTGTAGTAGCATGGTGTAGTAGCATGGTGTAGTAGCATGGTGTAGTAGCATGGTGTACTGGCATGGTGTAGTAGCATGGTGTAGTAGCATGATGTAGTAGCATGGTGTAGTAGCTTGGTGTACTGGCATGGTGTAGTAGCATGGTGTAGTAGCATGGTGTAGTAGCGTGGTGTACTGGCATGGTGTAGTAGCATGGTGTAGTAGCATGGTGTAGTAGCATGGTGTACTGGCATGGTGTAGTAGCTTGGTGTAGTAGCATGGTGTACTGGCATGGTGTAGTAGCATGGTGTAGTAGCTTGGTGTAGTAGCATGGTGTACTGGCATGATGTAGTAGCATGGTGTAGTAGCTTGGTGTAGTAGCATGGTGTACTGGCATGGTGTAGTAGCATGGTGTAGTAGCATGGTGTAGTAGCATGGTGTAGTAGCTTGGTGTAGTAGCATGGTGTACTGGCATGGTGTAGTAGCATGGTGTAGTAGCTTGGTGTAGTAGCATGGTGTACTGGCATGATGTAGTAGCATGGTGTAGTAGCTTGGTGTAGTAGCATGGTGTAGTAGCATGGTGTAGTAGCTTGGTGTAGTAGCATGGTGTACTGGCATGGTGTAGTAGCAAGGTGTAATGGCCTGGTGTAGTGGCATGGTGTACTGGCATGGTGTAGTAGCAAGGTGTAATGGCCTGGTGTAGTGGCATGGTGTAGTAGCATGGTGTAGTAGCATGGTGTAGTAGCCTGGTGTAGTAGCCTGGTGTAGTAGCATGGTGTAGTAGCATGGTGTAGTAGCCTGGTGTAGTAGCGTAGTGTAGTAGCCTGGTGTAGTAGCATGGTGTAGTAGCATGGTGTAGTAGCGTAGTGTAGTAGCCTGGTGTAGTAGCATGGTGTAGTAGCATGGTGTAGTAGCATGGTGTAGTAGCCTGGTGTAGTAGCATGGTGTAGTAGCATGGTGTAGTAGCATGGTGTACTGGCATGGTGTAGTAGCAAGGTGTAATGGCCTGGTGTAGTGGCATGGTGTACTGGCATGGTGTAGTAGCAAGGTGTAATGGCCTGGTGTAGTGGCATGGTGTACTGGCATGGTGTAGTAGCCTGGTGCAGAAGCCTGGTGTACTGGCATGGTGTAGTAGCATGGTGTAGTAGCATGGTGTACTGGCATGGTGTAGTAGCATGGTGTAGTAGCATGGTGTAGTAGCCTGGTGTAGTAGCATGGTGTAGTAGCATGGTGTACTGGCATGGTGTAGTAGCCTGGTGTAGTAGCATGGTGTAGTAGCCTGTTGTAGTAGCCTGGTGTAGTAGCGTGGTGTAGTAGCCTGGTGTAGTAGCATGGTGTAGTAGCATGGTGTAGTAGCCTGGTGTAGTAGCCTGGTGTAGTAGCATGGTGTAGTAGCATGGTGTAGTAGCATGGTGTAGTAGCCTGGTGTAGTAGCGTAGTGTAGTAGCCTGGTGTAGTAGCATGGTGTAGTAGCCTGGTGTAGTGGCATGGTGTAGTGGCGTGGTTTAGTGTAGAGGTGTAT
Organism: Procambarus virginalis; assembly: GCA_020271785.1. Taxonomy (NCBI): domain Eukaryota; kingdom Metazoa; phylum Arthropoda; class Malacostraca; order Decapoda; family Cambaridae; genus Procambarus; species Procambarus virginalis. The sequence continues at coordinate 13,510,807 of WNGS01009202.1, forward strand.
ACGGGGCGTGTAGTGGCGTGCAGGGTTGTATAGTGGCGTTTTGTGGCGTGTAGGGGCGTGTGTTAGCGTGGTGTTGTGGCGTGCAGGGTTGTGTAGTGGCATGTAGTGGCATGTAGGGGCGTGTAGTGGCATGCAGGGATGTGTAGCCTGGTGTAGTACCGTTGTGTAGAAGCCTGGTGTAGTGGCATGGTATAGTAGCCTGGTGTAGTGGCATGGTATAGTAACCTGGTGTAGTAGCCTGGTGTAGTAGGTTGGTGTAGTAGCCTGGTGTAGTAGCCTGGTGTAGTGGCGTGGCGTGGTGTATTGGCATGGTGTAGTGGCATAATGCATAGCCTGGTGTAATGGCGTGGTGTAATAGCATGGTGTAGTATTGTGGTGCAGTAACCTGGTGTAGTAGCCTTGTGTAGTGGCATGGTGTTGTGGCATAGTGTAGTGGTGTAGTGCTGTGGTGTAGTGGCGTGGTGTAGTGGCTTTGTGTAGTGGCGTGGTGTAGTAGCCTAGTGGTGTGGTGTAGTAGCGCGGTGTAGTGGCGTGGTGTAGTAGCCTAGTGGCGTGGTGTTGTGGCATGGTGTAGTGGCGTGGTGTAGTGGTGTGGTGTAGTAGCCTGGTGTAGTGGCGCGGTGTAGTGGTGTGGTGTAGTGACATGGGGTAGTAAGCGTGGTGTAGTTGCTTGGTGTTGTAGCGTAGTGAAGTGGTGTGGTGTAGTGGCGTGGTGTAGTAGCCTGGTGTAGTGACGTGGTGTAGTGTAGTAGCCTGGTGTAGTAGCCTGGTGTAATAGCCTGGTGTAATAGCCAGGTGTAGTAGTGTGGTGTAGTGACATGGTGTAGTAGAGTGGTGTAGTGACATGGTGTAGTAGCCTGGTGTAGTGATGTTGTGTAGTAGCCTGGTGTAGTGGCATGGTATAGGAGCCTGGTGTAGTGGCGTGGTATAGGAGCCTGGTGTAGTAGCTGTTACGTACTCCTAGCTGGATACGTATATAAATTTAAATAAACTTTTTGTTTAACTGTATATGTAATATATTATATTTTTGTAAATTATCGTGTGGTGTGGCAATATCAGTGGGTACAGGAGCGCGGTTGCATCTTTCACATGTCTAATACCTGTTAGATTCGGGAAAGAGATTTGCTGGACCTGTTCAGTATGGGAGTTCCAGATGTCACCTTTTACTATTGTGACGGTAAAGTAGTGGATTATGGTGTTCAGCAGTCTTCACTGGCAGATGTCAAAGCCAGGCCACATATAACAAAACAAAAGTAAAAAAAGAAAAATAAAGAAGAATGACTGCTTGTCTGATAATCTGTGGTAAGGTAAGGGAAGAAACACGAAACACAAAATAATAAACAATGAAATTTAATTATTCTAGAAAACAAATTTAAATAAAGACAAATTCCTTGGCTGAACAATGTGCAAGTTAACAAGTGAAAAATAACTAAACATAAAAATGAATGCTTTTACGTTAACAATGGGACATAAATGACATACAATAATGGTTAATATAAAAATGGTGCTGGGAATATATGCGCTAGCTATAAACCGCTATTTGATCACACGAGGTGAATCAACTAGGTGTTCACAGCTTAAGAGCACAAGATATTCTGATGGTGGTATTGCAGGTCGACCCCGACATTGCCTTGGCGAGGAACGTGGTTGGTGTACGACTGGAGTGGTGTGTTCTCGAACGGCCAATGAGAATGCAGGAAGGCCGGCAACTCGGTAGTTTGAGACTGGGACTGCAGCAGTTGAAGGGTCGGCGCGGAGACCAGGTGTGCAGGAGAGGGGGAGGGGGAGTATGCAGGTGCGTGTGGCAGTCTGATATACGTTTAAGCTACTGTAAAACGTATCTTGAATATGGCGTGGAACGTGATGATAATAGGAAAGAGCAGGTTCAATCTCTGGGAAGAGATTATCATCACACTATTCACTGATTTATTAATTTACTGTTATTAAACAGGTGGCATTGTAACTTATAATTTTTGAAAGTAACTATTATATTTTATTTGCATTCTTATGTGCTTTGAGAACCAGTGGTGGTTCAATTAGTTTTAAATATTAAAAAGTCTTTATTTTCCATCCCTCATAATGGATGAGGCAGGGGGGGGAGAGACTTATGGGTATAGACAGCGAGAGTAGTCAGTAGCTCGTCAAGACTAGGAGGGGTAACATGTGGGAGTTAAGTCTAAGAGTTCTTTTTTCTTGTCTTTAGTAGATATTTGTTCTGGGAGAGACAGTATATATTGTTTGTTGTAATAATTGAAATATAGTGATCATTTGTAAGTATATATTATTGAATATATATATATATATAAATTTTATGTATATTTCTTCAGTCCTAACGGAATATTTCATTTAATTGCTCAGTACTTATTATGGGGTTACACTGGTGACCCGCTTTAGACAACAGCAGTTGTATCCCTAGACAATTAAGTTCATGTTGTTGTAGGGTCACGAGCCGTACGAACGATAGGTAACAGTAGCCTGGTATAGTGGTGTGGTGCAGTAGCGTGTGTTGGCGTGTAGGGTTGTGTAGGGGCGTGAAGGGTTGAGTAGGGGCGTGTAGTGACGTGTAGGGATGTATAGGGGGCGTGTAGTGGCGTGCAGGGTTGTATAGTGGCGTTTTGTGGCGTGTACGAGCGTGTAGGATTGTGTTGGGTTGTGTAGGGGCATGTAGGGGCGTGTGTTGGCGTGGTGTTGTGGCGTGTTGGGGTGTGTAAGGGCGTCTAGTGGCGTGCAGGGTTGTGTAGTGGCGTATAAGTGCGTGTAGTGGCGTATATGGGCGTGTAGTGGCGTGCAGGGTTGTGTAGGGGCGTGTAGTGGCATGCAGGGTTGTGTAGGGGCGTGTGTGGGGTGTGTAGTGGCGTGCAGGGTTGTGAAGTGGCGTATAGTGGGGTGCAGGGTTGTGTAGTGGCGTATAAGGGAGTGTAGTGGCGTGCAAGGTTGTGTAGTCGCTTGTAGGGGCGTGTAGGTTGTGTAGGGGCGTGTGTTGGCGTGGTGATGTGGCGTGTAAGGGTGTGTAGGGGCATATAGTGGCGTGCAGGGTTTTATAGTGGCGTGTATGGGGCGTGCAGGGTTGTGTAGTTGCGTGTAGGGGCGTGTATGGGGCGTGCAGGGTTGTGTAGTTGCGTGTAGTGGCGTGTAGGGGCGTGTATGGGGCGTGCAGGGTTGTGTAGTTGCGTGTAGGGGCGTATAGTGGCTTGTAGGGGCGTATAGTGGCGTGTAGTGGCGTGCAGGGGCGTGTAAGGGCTTGTTGTAGCGTATAGTGGTGTGTTGGGATGTGGTGTAGTAGCGTGTAGGGTTGTGTAGGGGCGTGTGTTGGCGTGGTGTAGTGGCATGTATGGTTGTGTTGGTGGCATATAGGGGCGTGGTGTAGTGGCGTGTGTTGGTGTGGTGTAGTGGTGTGTACGGTTGTGAATGGGCGTGAAGTGGCGTGTAGGGGCGTGTAATAGTGTGTTGGGGCGTGTAGGGGCGTGTAATAGTGTGTTGGGGCGTGTAGGGGCGTGTAATAGTGTGTTGGGGCGTGTAGGGCGCGTAGGGGCATGTAGTGGCGTGTAGTGGCGTGTAGTGGCGTGTAGTATAGTGTAGTGGCACGTAGTGGCATGTAGGGGCATGTAGGGGCGTGTAAGGGCATGTAGGGGCGTGTAGGGGCGTGTAGGGGCATGTAGGGGCATGTAGGGGCGTGTAGGGGAGTGTAGGAGCAGCGCCCACGTGTTCACAAGACAAGGCCTAAAGGCAGACTGCAGGGGCCTCTGGGGATAGTGGCGGTGTTCGAAGTCTCAAACTATACCTCAACATTATAGCATCTGAATTCAGAAATATTTCCATCAATTTTTAAATTTTTAAACCTGTAATAATATTAATGCATTGACATGTCTTATTTCCTTGCTACATATTTGCGACGTTATTTGATATTTACAACATTTCGTTTCATAATTTGAAAGCTCTCCGCTCATGTGTACCCAGGCGCACGCACGCGCGCACACACACACAAACACATGCCCCTCTTCCCATTCCTTCTCATCCCCCTTCTCTTTCCCCTTCCCTCTTCCCCCTCCTCTTCCCCTTCCTCCTCATCCCCTTCTCTTCCCACTCCCCTTCCCCTCCTCTTCCTTGACCTCTGTAGTTCTGAGGTGTTGGTCAGTTGTACTCACCTACTTGTATTCACCTAACAGTGCTCAGCAAGTTGTACTCACCTACATGTACTCTCCTAGTTGTTCTCGTGTAGTTGTACTCACCTACTTGTATTCATCTAGCAGTTCGAAAGAGACGGAAGGTAGGGAAGGAGGCGAGTGGCCCTACTCCTGAGAAAGGAATGGAGTTTTAAGGAGATGGCTATCCCAGGCTGTAAGGGTTTTAGAGACTACATAGCAGGCACCATGACAATGGGAGGACCAAGAATAGTAGTAGCAGTAATATATAACCCTCCACCAAATGACAGAAGACCCAGTCAAGAGTATGAAAACAACAACATGGCAGTTAACACTATAATTGAGAGGGCAGCCTCTGCTGCCTGTAGAAATAGATCCCACCTGCTCATCATGGTGAAACTTCAATCACGGAAGGATTGACTGGGAGAACAAGGAACCGCATGGAGGCGAGGATACGTGGAGAGCCAAACTATTGGAGGTGGTGACTAGAAACTTTTTAACCCAGCATGTCAGAGAACCCACAAGGATGAGAGGAAATGACGAACCAGCGAGACTCGACCTAGTCTTCACTTTGAACGACTCCGGCATAAGAGAAATCGGTTTTGAGGACCCAGTAGGAATGAGCGACCACAGTGTACTGGTGTTTGAGTATCTGATTGAAGAAGGGTTATTGAACTCGAGGAGGGATACCAAAAACAAGATTAGCATACCGAAAGGGAAACTATGAGGAGATAAGAAAATTCCTAACAGATATAGCATGGGAAACAGCTCAGGGGAAAGACGGCCTAAGACATGATGGACTACATCACGCAGAAGTGCAAGGACGCAGTAAACAAGTTTGTCCCAGTCCAAAAGGAAAACAGTGAAATGAAAATGAGAAACCCATGATTTAATCAGAGATGTAGGCTAGCTAAGCAGCAAAGTAAGAGGGTATAGAGAAACTATAGGAATAACAGGACACTAGAGAGCAGAGAAAGATACCAGAATGCCAGGAATGAATATGTCAGGATGAGAAGAGGCAAAAGGGCAATGCGAGAATGACATCGAAAGCAAGGCAAAGACTCAACCTAAATTGCTGCATAGCCACATCAGGAGAAAAACAACAGTAAAGGAACAGGTTATGAAATTAAGGATAGGGGCATAAGGATTCACTACAAACGACAAGGAAGTGAGTGAGGAACTGAATAAGAAATTCCAGAAGGTCTTCACCTTAGAGCAAGGAGAAATTCCAGAGATAAGAGAGGGAATAGCTAACCAGGAACCAATGGAAGAGTTTAAGATTACCAGCGGGGAAGTAAGGAAGTGTTTACTAGAGTTGAAAGTGACAAAGGCTATAGGCCCAGATGGAATCTCCACTTGGATACTAAAGGAAGGAGCAGACGAACTGTGCCTGCCACTCTCCATAGTGTATAACAAATCACTGGCAACAGGGGAACTGCCAGAAATTTGGAAAGCAGCTAACGTAGTCCCGATATACAAGGGGATAGACAGGAGACATAACCTGCATACCATGCAAGCTGATGGAGAAGATTGAGCGAAGAAAGCTAGTGGAACATCTGGAGCGAAAGAACTTTGTAACACAGCATCAACATGGGTTCAGGGATGGCAGGTCCTGCCTCACAGGGTTACTTGAATTCTACGACCAGGCAACAATATTCAGGCCAGAAAGAGAATGGTGGGCAGACTGCATATTTTTCGATTGTCAGAAAGCCTTTGATACAGTACCACACAAGAGGCTAGAGAAAAAGCTGGAGTGAAAGGGAAGGTACTCCATTGGATACAGGAGTACCTACGCAACAGGAGACAACGAGTCAGTGTGAGGGGTGAGGTCTCAGATTGGCGAGACGTTACAAGTGGAGTCCCGCAAGGGTCAGTCCTTGGACCTATACTGTTTCTGGTACATGTAAATGATCTCCCAAAGGGTATAGACTCGTTTCTCTCAATGTTTGCCGATGATGCAAAAATGATGAGGAGGATTGAAACAGAGGATGGTGATAGGAGGCTACAAGATGACCTAGACACACTGAGTGAATGGTCCAACAAATGGCTGTTGAAGTTCAACCCGAGTAAATGCAAAGTAATGAAACTAGGCAGTGGAAACAATAGGCTAGACTCAGGATACAGAATAGGAGACGAAGTACTTAATGAAACGGACAGAGAATTGCTAGATCTAGGATCTAGCAACTAGAAGATCTAGGAGTTGCTATCAAACCAAACCTCTCTCCTGAAGCCCACATAAAAAGAATAACGTCTGCGGCATATGCGAGGCTGGCTAACATCAGAACAGCGTTCAGGAACCTGTGTAAGGAATCATTCAGAATCTTGTACACCACATATGTAAGACCAATCCGGGAGTATGCGGCCCCAGCATGGAGCCCGTACCTTGTCAAGCACAAGATGAAGCTGAAAAAAGTCCAAAGGTATGCCGCTAGACTAGTCCCAGAACTAAGAAGCATGAGTTACGAGGAAAGGCTGCGGGAAATGCGCCATTCAACACTGGAAGACAGAAGAGTAAGGGGAGACATGATCACAACCTACAAAATCCTCAGGGGAATCGATCGGGTAAACAAGGATAAACTATTTAATACTGGTGGTACGCGAACAAGGGGACACAGGTGGAAACTGAGTACCCATATGAGCCACAGGGACATTAGAAGGAACTTTTTCAGTGTCAGAGTAGTTAACGGATGGAATGCATTAGGCAGTGATGTGGTGGAGGCTGACTCCATACACAGTTTTAAATATAGATATGATAGAGCCCAGTTGGCTCAGGAACCTGTACACCAGTTGATTGACAGTTGAGAGGCGGGACCAAAGAACCAGAGCCCAACCCCCGGAAGCACAAATAGGTAAGTATAAATAGGTGAGTACACACACACACACACACACATTTGACTGACTAAAATTAACGTATTATACGTTAAAAAGACGTCTTTATATAATAGTTATAGTGTCTTCTTTCTGAGACCAAATAAGAACGTCAGAAATCGTTTTTGCGTTTCCTGGGTTACCACCCACAGGATGGCGATGGGGTCCATTACCGCCCACAGGATGGCGATGGGGTCCATTACCGCCCACAGGATGGCTATGGGGTCCATTACCGCGCACGGGATGGCTATGGGGTCCATTACCGCCCACGGGATGGCTATGGGGTCCATTACCGCCCACGGGATGGCTATGGGGTCCATTACCGCCCACGGGATGGCTATGGGGTCCATTACCGCCCACGGGATGGCTATGGGGTCCATTACCGCCCACAGGATGGCTATGGGGTCCATTACCGCCCACAGGATGGCCATGGGGTCCATTACCGCCCACAGGATGGCTATGGGGTCCATTACCGCCCACAGGATGGCTATGGGGTCCATTACCGCCCACACGATGGCTATGGGGTCCATTACCGCCCACGGGATGGCTATGGGGTCCATTACCGTCCACAGGATGGCTATGGGGTCCATTACCGCCCACAAGATGGCTATGGGGTCCATTACCGTCCACAGAATGGCTATGGGGTCCATTACCGCCCACGGGATGGCCATGGGGTCCATTACCGCCCAAGGGATGGCCATGGGGTCCATTACCGCCCACGGGATGGCCATGGGGTCCATTACCGCCCACAGGATGACCATGGGGTCCATTACCGCCCACAGGATGGCCCTGGGGCCCATTACCGCCCATGGGATGGCCATGGGGTCCATTACCGCCCACAGGACGGCCATGGGGTCCATTACCGCCCACAGGATGGCCATGGGGTCCATTACCGCCCACAGGATGGCCATGGGGTCCATTACCGCCCACAGGATGGGTATGGGGTCCATTACCGCCCACATGATGGCTATGGGGTCCATTACCGCCCACGGGATGGCTATGGGGTCCATTACCGTCCACAGGATGGCTATGGGGTCCATTACCGCCCACGGGGTGGCCATGGGGTCCATTACCGCCCACAGGATGGCTATGGGGTTCATTACCGCCCACAGGATGGCTATGGGGTCCATTACCGCCCACAGGATGGCTATGGAGTCCATTACCGCCCACGGGATGGCCATGGGGTCCATTACCGCCCACGGGATGGCTATGGGGTCCATTACCGCCCACAGGATGGCCATGGGGTCCATTACCGCCCACGGGATGGCTATGGGGTCCATTACCGTCCACAGGATGGCTATGGGGTCCATTACCGCCCACAAGATGGCTATGGGGTCCATTACCGTCCACAGGATGGCTATGGGGTCCATTACCGCTCACGGGATGGCCATGGGGTCCATTACCGCCCACGGGATGGCTATGGGGTCTATTACCGCCCACGGGATGGCTATGGGGTCCATTACCGCCCACAGGATGGCTATGGGGTCCATTACCGCCCACGGGATGGCCATGGGGTCCATTACCGCCCACGGGATGGCTATGGGGTCCATTACCGCCCACGGGATGGCCATGGGGTCCATTACCGCCCACGGGATGGCTATGAGGTCCATTACCGCCCACGGGATGGCCATGGGGTCCATTATACCACCGACGGGATGGCCATGGGGTCCATTAAACCACCGACGGGATGGCCATGGGGTACATTATACCACCCACTGGATGGCCATTGGGTCCATTACCGCCAACAGGATGGCCATGGGGTCCATTACCGCCCACAGGATGGCTATGGGGTCCATTACCGCCCACGGGATGGCCATGGGGTCCATTACCGCCCACGGGATGGCTATGGGGTCCATTACCGCCCACAGGATGGCCATGGGGTCCATTACCGCCCACGGGATGGCTATGGGGTCCATTACCGTCCACAGGATGGCTATGGGGTCCATTACCGCCCACAAGATGGCTATGGGGTCCATTACCGTCCACAGGATGGCTATGGGGTCCATTACCGCCCACGGGATGGCCATGGGGTCCATTACCGCCCACGGGATGGCTATGGGGTCCATTACCGCCCACGGGATGGCTATGGGGTCCATTACCGCCCACAGGATGGCTATGGGGTCCATTACCGCCCACGGGATGGCCATGGGGTCCATTACCGCCCACGGGATGGCTATGGGGTCCATTACCGCCCACGGGATGGCCATGGGGTCCATTACCGCCCACGGGATGGCTATGAGGTCCATTACCGCCCACGGGATGGCCATGGGGTCCATTATACCACCGACGGGATGGCCATGGGGTCCATTAAACCACCGACGGGATGGCCATGGGGTACATTATACCACCCACTGGATGGCCATGGGGTCCATTACCGCCAACAGGATGGCCATGGGGTCCATTACCGCCATCAGGATGGCTATGCATGGGGTCCATTACCGCCCACAGGATGGCCTTGGGGTCCATTACCGCCCACAGGATCGCCATGGGTTTCATTACCGCCCACAGTAGTAGTATAAAGTACGACTATGCTCTGCCGTTTTGCTTTTTCCGACGGCAGCGCATAGTCGTACTCTTTTTTCGTTGCCCCGGTGAGATTTGACGGCAGCGCGTAGTCGTACTCTTTTTTCGTTGCCCCGGTGAGATTTGACGGCAGCGCGTAGTCGTACTCTTTTTTCGTTGCCCCGGTGAGATTTGACGGCAGCGCGTAGTCGTACTCTTTTTTCGTTGCCCCGGTGAGATTTGACGGCAGCGCGTAGTCGTACTCTTTTTCGTTGCCCCGGTGAGATTTGACGGCAGCGCGTCGGCGTCACCATTTTTCGTTGCCCCGGTGAGATTGGACGGCAGCGATCTGGCGTCACCATTTTCGTTGCCCCGGTGAGATTTGACTGCACCGAGTAGTCATGCTGTTTTTTCGTTGCCCCGGTGAGATTTGACTGGACCGAGTAGTCATACTGTTTTTTCGTTGCCCCGGTGAGATTTGACGGCACCGAGTAGTCATACTGTTTTTTCGTTGCCCCGGTAAGATTTGACTGCACCGTTCTGGCATACCCGTTTTTAGTTGCCCCGATGAGATTTAATGGCCCCTCTATGGCATACCCGTTTTTAGTTACCCCAGTGACCCGTGCACAGGCATCGCTAATGGTTAATGACGTCACCCTGTCTTCATCTTCCGTTTTCTGTTATAGTGTATTTATTCCCATTTTTTCAATATTTATAGCAAAGGGGGATTCAAATGCTGTCTTCTGTCAAGCCTAATGTGCAATAGCGATAACCATTATATGCTCGTTTTTTCTCAATAGGGTATTACTGTACTGTTTCCCATTGTCTAAGATTTCATATCAACATAAGAAATGAGTTCAAACCCTGTTACAGAACCAGTATTTACCCAGGTCTTTTCCTAAATCTAAAACTTATTCCAATTTATGCCCATTAATTCATGTTCTGTCTAGTGTTGATAATTTTAATAGCCTATGAATATCCCAGTTTATCATGTTCATTCACAGCTCTATCATGTTACATCTATTTCTTCGCCTTTCTAGAGAATGTAATTTAAGCTTTGTTAATCTTTCTTTAGAGATTGCTTATGTAGCATAGGACAAATAAATATGAAAAACCCACTATCATCCATTTGTATGAAAACAGTCTCCTGCCAGGCATGGTGACTTCAATGCGATTTCAGTACTAATCCAATATTGCTTCATAACGCATAAATATATATGTATGTACATAAATATATAAGCACGTACAAAAATATATATGCACATCTCACATTCGCTCAAAAACATGCCTCCCCTACACCTTACTGTAGCATATAACAAATTCAAATATTCATTCAGTAAAAGCAAGTCTCTCATGTTTTAAAATAAGACCTTCTGCAGTCATCTTCTTTTCTGACGTCATCATCCCCAATGCGCTGTAAGCCACCCAATGAGCTCCCAGCCAACGTGCTAATGCGGGACCTATAGGAGGTTCACACATAAGTGTGAACTCTTAATCACTCCTAATACCTCACCTATACTCTGTGCTTCACCAGAGTCGATATTCAGCTACAATAGCTCGTATTTTCGCTCATTGCTCCTATTTTTCTGTTATTCATAAACCCGATCAAACCATCCTAACCTAACTTATTATTTATAACAAACAAGTACATTCTACAGACCAGTTGCTGACATTGTTTAGTGACATCACAAAAAGCGATCTCAGGTATAGGGATGAGGCCATTAGCATATAAGTGTCAAGGTATCACAGCACCTGACTGGTCAACTATGTGTGACGTCACCAGATGGCCAATGCGGCCTTTAGCGTCCTACTAGCATATTATTATTCAAAAATGACTAACCATCCCCACCTAACCTAATCAGATGTTTAAGAATATACATTTTAGTCATCCAAAACTGTAATCATTATGCATGATAAGTTCAAAATTAAAATAGATGCCCAAATGTCGTACAGCAATTTAATCAGAATCGTA
>WNGS01009202.1:13530883-13548274 GCA_020271785.1 Procambarus virginalis
GAGGGGGGATAGGTAGTCGTAAAATAATTAATTCATGAAAACTTGGCTTATAGGCAAATCGGGGCTTGCCTAGTAGGCCTGAGAAGTGCGTTCTGGTACTATTAGGTACGACATATATAAATATATATATATATATATTATATATATATCTATATATATATTATATATATATATATATATATATATATATATATATTTATTATCTTCTTATTTAGGGCTTCTATCCCTCTAACTATTTTCTTAGCATCAGGGCTTAGCTGAAATAAGCTTAGCTCTCTCTTTCAGAAAATTCTCACAGAATTAAACATATTAAAAAACACAAAAAGACCCCATCTCATCCTCATTTCAGACGTCTTGAAAATTGCAGGGTCACTGTAGATGCTAATATTCTTAATAAGTAGCACTGAGGCGACCCCGACTGGCCTATGACATTCATATCCCCCCTCCCCACCCACGTGTCATCTTGGAAAGCTGGGTGAGGGCTGGGCATAACCATCTAGCCTTCTACTTAGAACAACAGAAAAACAGACAGACAGACGTACAGACATACACTATATTTTATCATAAAGGGTTTATAAAACATTACGGTTAAAATAAACCGATGTTATATTCAAGAGTAAATTTATTCAACGAATTATTATAATTATTCAACAAATAATCAAGTAGATCTGTTTGTAGTTCTGTCTGTATATTAACTGTGTGTTGGTTATTGTGTTTGTAGTACAACCGCTGCACTACAAGAGTACATGAGACAGTGTTGTGTGTAAACACATGAGCGCTCTGCCACATACAAATGTGGCAGAGCGTCCAACAGGGCTTAGTTGGACTCGACGTGGACCAACAACACACACTGTTTACACAGGGTTGGCATCCAAGCTAAAAACAGTTGGATGGTGAGGTCTGCCAGTTTTGTGTTGGAGCAGAGAGTGGTGCAGTTGGTGGCCTCCGAGCGTGGGAGAGCCTCCACCTAGAGCGTGGCCGGGTTGTGACCTCTTGTTCTGACCTCTGGTCAGGTGGTTTAAGGGTGGGAAGAGTGCCATACAGCTGTCTGTAGGGAAGGCAGCGGCCACTCTGGATCGCAAGTGCCCATGGTTTTGTAAAGTGCTCTTTGTGATTAGTTAAGCCAAGTGTTGATGAGTGTAGGTGTCCAGTGCCGCAAGACTACAGTGTAGTGCGCCATTTCTTCTTTCCCGACAGTATAACAATATCCGTAATACAAAGTGATTGCTAAAAACAAACGACTGAAACGCAAAATGTTCTAAAGCGAACCAGAAGTGAAACAGCGAAGGATTCAAGAAGGGAAGAAGTGGTTGTGCAGGACGGACAGTGCCTGCGTGTACTTACCAAAATAGATGAGATAATTGTAACCAGAGATAGAGAGATGCTGCGGCCTGGCCAGTGTGCCCTTCGTCTCGTCTGACAGGTGAGTCTCGCCTCCAGGTAACCAACGAGGCCAAGCGCCACGAAATAATTTTTCTCGGTGGGAGGCGGCGGAATAAGAATGTTGTGTGCAGTTACCCAGAGCTTTCTTCTGAAGCACAACCTTCATATGACAAGGGGGACATATTTATCTTGTTTCACGTTCATAACTTGAACACACACATGCGCACGCCCACTCACTCCCTGACCCCCGCTCACCCCCGGGCTCCCACTCACTCCCTGACACCCACTCACCCCCGGGCTCCCACCCACTCCCTGACACCCACTCACCCCCGGGCTCCCACCCACTCCCTGACACCCACTCACCCCCAGACTCCCACTCACTCCCTGACACTAAAATTTCACGGACTAGGCTGTCCAGGAAGAGCCTGAATATTTGGTACACGAACGCCGACGGAGTTACAAACAAAGCAGAGGAAATTAAAGAAAGAGTAAGAGAAAATGATCCAGCTTTGATTGCAATAGTGGAAACGAAAATAAATTATATTATCGCTAATGCAATATTTCCAGGGGGAGTCCAACTGATAAGGAAAGAAATACAACAAAGGCAAGAAGGAGGAGTTGCACTCCTTGTAACACAGGAGTGGAAATTTGAAGAACTCGAGAAAAATTAAATTTGAGTGAAAACATACACACAGACTCCATCTCCATCACATATGGGACTAATAGAACAAGAACCCGGCAATGTGATGTTATAGTGGCCAGAATACGCCTGGGATATAGACGTATCTGGCAGCTTTCTCAAAACCCAAATGTCGAGTACACAATGTGTCAACTTTGTGAAAGAGAAAACATGCACTCTCTTGAACATTATATTGTAGAATGTCCCATACTGGCTGACATTCGCCCTCCTGGGATAAGGTATGCTGAACTGTGTAATTACTATATGAGTACTGGAACACTTGATGATATATTGGACTTGTACCCAAGATTGACCATGTAATAGATTAATTATACAATGTATATGATGTAACTATATAACCTGAGCTTGTAAAAGCACCTTAATCACCTTCAGTGATTAAGTGCTTAATTGCACACTAGTTTCTTTATCAGCTATCTCACCCTGTCAGAGTAAATGAGACAAATGTCTGTGAATGCATGTGTGTGTATATATGTATATGTGTGTGTGTATGTATATGTATGGGTATAAAGTATATATGGAAGCTGATCAGAATTACATTTCACCTTTGTAAATGTACATTAATGACACTATGTAAAAGACACATCGAACACTTTATGTAAGGCATACGTAAATCTGTGTATCTATGTATTTACGTATATAGGTTAGCTTAGCATTTTAAAAGCACCGACTCACCCTCAGTAGTTGATTGTTCAATAAACCCTTGAACTATATGTTTAACACATCTCTAACCCTGTCCATGGAGGACAGAAGAAAATGTATAATGCTAGTTAGCATTGTAAATGTGTGGCCACGTCTGTAGTAGAAAATAATAATAATAATAATAATAATAATAATAAAAACTCCATCTCCGCACACTGACAGCAGATGGAAAAAGAATTATGGTCCTGGTAATTTACAACCCTACCAGCCAAACAACATAAGACTCCCAGACAGAAATATGACGACAACAACGAAGTATGCATAGAGACATTGCAGAGAGCAGCAACAATGGCATACATTATGAGAGATAAACTTCTAGTCATGGAGGACCTAAATCATGGAGAGATTGACGGGGATTCCAGAAATGCTCATGATGGGGAGAAACGTGGGAGCGAAATTAGTAGAAGTTGTAGAAAGAAACTTCTTAACCCAACATGTAAAGAAGGACACACGATAAAGGGGAGGAGATACGCCAAGCCTACTGGACTTGATCTTCACCCAGAATGAGGAAGACATTGAGAACTTAAAGCATGAAATACCATCAGAAGCAAGTGGCCATTATGTCCTGGTATTCCACTACATGATGGAACTCAGAACAGTGCCCATATGACAAGGAGTCAAGGAAGGGAGAGTAGACTATAAAAAAGGAGACTACATGAAAGTAAGCGAGTATCTGGGAAGTGTGCAATGGGAGGAGGAACTTAAAGGGAAGACGGTCAGGTAATGATGGACCAAGTCAAACTGAGATGCAAAAAGGCAGAAAGTAGATTCATACCACCACTAAGGGGAAAAAAAGAAGACCATATAATAACCTGTGGTTCAATAGACAGTGTCAGAGAGCAACAGCTAAAAGCAGGAGGGAGCGGAGGAAATGCAGAAAACAAAGGACAGAGGCCAAGGTAGAGGCAGAGGTTTAGACGCAACACGGCCAGGAATGACTACACAAACATAAGAAGATTGGCAGAAAGAAACTATGAAAATGATATTGCCTCCAAAGCAAAGAGCCGAAGGAAAATGACAATGAATGACCAAGTGACCAGGTTACTAAAAAGGGGGAGGCCAGTATACAGAAAATGATAAAGAAATTTGTGATGAACTCAATGCCAGCTTCCATGGAGCGTTCACTACTGAGTCTGAACAGCTCCCAGAGCTAGATGAGGAAGCAGCCCCCTGATAAGAAGCTACTAAATTTTGAGGTAACAGCGGTGGAAGTAGAATTCAGCTAGCATTACTAGATGTAACTAAAGCTACTGGGCTAGATATAATATCACCATGGATGTTAAAGAAGCAGCACAGGCCCTCAGCACCCTTCTAGCACTAATCTATAATGAGTCACTTTCATTTTCAGCAGCCCAGCTGCTGGAAGAAGGCAAATAAGGTGCCAATCTACAAGATAGGAGATAGAGAAGAGGCCGTTAACTACAGACCAGTGTCGCCGCTCACAAGCATCCCTTGCAAAATATTAAAAAACAATTATAAAGTTAAGACTAGTTGCACACCTAGAAAGAATTATATTTGTAAGTAAACAACAACACGGCTTTAGAGAAGGGAAATTATGCCTGACGACGGGACTCTCATGTCTGGAGTTTTATGATAAGGTGGCGAAAATAAGGCAAGACAGAAGGAGGATGGGCAGATTGCATGTTTCTGTATTGCCAAAAGCCTTTGAAACAGTAATACACAGAATGCTACTATACAAACTTGAGAGGCAGGCGGGAGTAGACGGAAGCGCACTATCATGGGTAAAGAATTATCTGACAGACAGGTGTCAGAGAGTGACAGTGAGGGGCGAGGAGTGGGACTGGCGTAGAGTAACAAGCGGGGTGCCTCAAGGATCAGTGCTGGGTCCCATACTATTCCTCATTTATGTAAATGACTTGACTGCAGGAGTCGAGTCTTTTATGTCAGCGTTTACAGATGATGCAAAACTAATGAAGAGGGTTGAGGCAGATGAGGATTGTAAGATTCTCCAGGATGACCTAAACAGGTTTCAGAGATGGTCCGAGAAATGGCTGCTAGAGTTCAACACTAACAAGTGAAAGGTGATGGAATTAGGGACAGGAGACCGAAAGACTAATATACGACGAAGGGAAACTACCTCCCTATAACGTCTGGAGAAAAAGACCTGGGAGGAGTGCACATAACACTAAACCTAACTCCAGAGGCTCATATAAATAGAATAACGTCAGCCGCATACTCTACTCTGGCAAAAGTCAGAACATCCTTCAGAAACTTGAATAAGGAGGCTTTTAGATCACTGTCAACCGCCTATGTGAGGCCAGTCTTAGAGTATGCCGCCCCAACTTGGAGCCCTATCTTAAAAACCACACAAGGAAGTTCGAAAAGGTGCAGAAGTTTGCAACGAGACTCGTCCCAGAGCTGCGAGGGATGAGGTATGAAGACAGACTGAAGGAACTAAGCCTGACGACGTTAGAAAGTAGGAGGGAGAGGGGGGACATGATACAGACGTATAAAATACTAAGAGTGATTGACAAGATGGTAACAAAGGAAACGTTTACAAAAAATACTAACAGAACAAGGGGGCACGAATGGAAGCTTGAGAATCAGATGTGTCATAGAGATGTTATAGAGTTTTCCTCTAGCGTGTGGGAAGTGAATACAGGGACTGACCTAAAGGAGCAGGTCGTAGAGGCTAACTCCAGCCATAACTTTAAAAGCAGGAATGATAAGGAAATAGGGCAGGAGTCATTGTATTAGACAACCAACGGTTAGAAAAGCTGGGTCCAAGAGCTAGAGCTCGATCCTGCAGGCAGAACTAGGTGAGTACACACACAAAGACACACACACACATTATATGTATATATATATATATATATATATATATATATATATATATATATATATATATATATATATATATATATATATTCTTCTACCTGCCCACTTACATCAGCTGGCAGGTGTACATGATCCCAATTTTACACGCTGTGCCACAGAGTGGGCCTCTCGTGCAGGCCCATCACCTCAACCACCATCCCCAAAAGCCCACAGGCAATCCAGCTGGGATGGCCCCATTGTAGACAAAGTTGCTGCAGAGTGCCTGGATGCTGCATCAACACAGCACGACATTGCTCGCCTCACAGCAGTAGCAGCCCCACATGCAGGGGATTTCCTGTTAGCAACCCAATGTCGGCAACTGGCACGCGTCTCACACCACACGCCCTCCGAATTGCTGTGGCCCTCCGCCTTGCTGCCCCAATCCACACCAGATATAGGTGTATTTGCGGCGAGGTGGTGGCTGACGGGTACGGCCACCATGGCCTACTCTGCCAAAGTACAGGAGGATGGCACTCGAGGCACAGTGAAGTTAACGACATCATCAAGAGGAGCCTCACCACAGCTGGATGCCCAGCTGAGAGAGAGCCTCGTTACCTAACGCCCCGTAACTCTGATGCTCTTATTGGTCGCCCGGATGGTATCACAGTGAACCCTGGAAGAATGGCAAGCAGTTGGTATGGGACTACACGTGCGTATCAACCCTGGCTAACACCTACATTGAACTCAGTGTTGCACAACCAGGTGGCGCTGCCACCCACAGGGAAGCAGCCAAATCCCGTAAGTATAGAGAACTGGATCACCACTACAATTTTGTCCCCATTGCTTCTGAGACACTCGGCGCCTGGGGTAAAAGTGCTACCAGTTTTTTGAAGGAACTGGGTTCTAGGCTCATTGAAACAACAAGGGACCCTAGAGCTGCCAGCTTTCTTTTCCAGCGCCTCAGCGTGGCGATACAGAGGGGAAATGCGCACTGCATCCAGGGTTCCTGCCCGCCATCTGAGGAGCTGGAGGAACTCGACAACCTATGATAACCATCTTTGTAACCTATATGTAACTCCTTTTTTGTAACAAAGTTCAAATAAAGCAAATATATATGTGTACATACAAAAGAATGGGGGTGGTAGGAGAAGAAAATATTAGTGTTCAGTGAGAAACCACAAGGTCTCCTCTGAATACGTTTTATTTTCTTCTCCGAGGCTATGGGTCCCCACATTGGCACCAGAGGTGGTACCCTCACAAACTTTTATATATATATATATATATATATATATATATATATATATATATATATATATATATATATATATATATATATATTAGTATATTTTGGTAGCAGTCTTTCCTGTAGACATATGTTATTAAATATGACCGAAAAAGTAAGATTAATAATTCTAACACGAATTTTCTCAATTTTCCTTATGTTTGTTTTTACTGATGACGGTAAATGAAAAATCAATTCTCCAAATTCATTCTTTATTTCTTAGTCTGACGCGACACTTGAACGCGTTTCGTAAACTAATTACATTTTCAAAGACTTTAGTTTCTCACACAACTATAACCTTAAAGCACTAAACAGTTCTTTACTATGCTATGATTTAAACAGCTTTCTCTTTCATTTTATACCCGCATTTTGGTGAGGTGATATGTTACAACAGTTTTTAATGAGGTGAACACAAACTTTCAACAAAGGACAGAACGAAACAATGGATATTAATGGATATTAAGGTAATTGAAGGTATGAAGTAACTGCGGAAGGCCTATTGGCCCATATTTCTTGATGCTTCTATATTGGAGCGGGTCTTGAAGTGGGTAGAATATAGTTGTGCATTAATTGGCTGTTGATTGCTGGTGTTGACTTCTTGATGTGTAGTGCCTCGCAGATGTCAAGCCGCCTGCTATCGCTGTATCCTATCGATGATTTCTGTGTTATTTGTTAAGATTTCTCTGGTGATGGTTTGGTTGTGGGAAGAGAGTATATGTTCCTTATGGAGCCCTGTTGCTTATGCATCGTTAAACGCCTGGAAAGAGATGTTGTTGTCTTGCCTATATACTGAGTTTTTGGGCTTACAGTCCCCAAGGGACATTTAAAGGCATAGACGACGTTTGGTCTCTTTTAGGGCGTTCTGCTCCGNAATAATATGTACAGTGGGCCTCGACTTACGATGGTAATCCGTTCCCAGAGACGGATCGTAAGTCGAAGCGACTTTTCCCATAAGAAATATAGGGAATTGAATTAATCTGTTCCCCACCCTCCAAAATATTAACTTACAAATACATTTATACTGAATATAATTTTTTTTTCTAACTACAATACAGTATATTTGTTTATCTTACCTTTATAGAGGGCTCTTGATGGCGTATGGAAGATGGTGATGAGGGGGGGGGGGAGGAGGAGAGGTGTTACTGTTTGGAAGGGGAGTCCCCTTCCATTATCACATCAGGCAGTGATGTTTTCTCTAGGGTACACTCTCTCCTACGTTTTGCCTGCATACCACTAGAACCTGGTTGTGGTTCACTGCTTGTTTGTCTCATTAAAAATTTGTCAAGAGACACTTGTTTTTCCCTTCTTTTTAACATTTGTCTGTAAGATGCATCACAGTGTCATTGAATAGGTTAAGGCAACGGCCTACTGCAGCTGATTTGGGTGAGTCGTTTCAGCAAAGGTTTGCAGTTCTTCCCGTTTGCAGTTCTTAAAAATAAATAAGAGGCGGCGCTCAACGAGGTTGTAAGTGGTTGGATACGTAGCAACGTTCACAACAATTCCCCAACATATTATTTATAATTGAATTTAATTCATTGTATCGGGGGACAGGAAGCCAGAGTGTATTATATACGTTAGGCTTTTATCTAGCCCCCCCCTCCGAAGGTCGAATTATTGACCCCTCCCAGAACGCAACCCCACAACAAGCTGACTAACTCCTGGGTACCTACTTACTGTTAAGTAAACAGAGACATTAGGTGAAACGAAATATGTCCAACCATTTCTGTCTCGCCCGGGAATCAAACCTGAATTCTCGATTGGCGTCGAGAACCAACCCGACTGAACTACAGGGGACCCTTAAGACCGTGTCCGGGTCTTATCGCAACAATAATTTTATTTACAAGAAGGCAATAAGTTTGTGGGACTACATAAGATTGTATTTTTACATTCTTTCAACACCACTAATACACATAGCGTTTGCGTGCGCTTCGGGTCTTATAGTGGAACCAAATCAAAGGTTTATTCAGGTAAACCGATATTCAGATCCGATAATAATTCAGTGTAATCATGGCATATGGAGTCAGTAATATCCTCTGGTAGCCAACTTTTCCCAGGGAAGCCTAGTACACTCTCATATAGCCTACTATAACCCCAGGTTACAAACTATATCCCAAGGTAGTCTGTAATTAACACCCACCGAAGTGGCCTGTAAGGGTACTAGGGGTCTATACAAATATTCTTAAGATTATACCTAAATACGTTTTCTTTGATACACCTTTAGCTTAATGTTTTCTTCTTTGTTACATGGTATACTATGTTATTGTTCGGCTCTTCAGTAGCTGTTCTTAAACGGGCGTTCGGAAACCAAATAATGGGGTATGCGACTCAGGTATAGGTAAAACAGTCCTTACAGTTTATTTTTGTACCATCGCCCCTCTCTATCCGGCCCGTTGTCGTCGTGGAGGGGCTTAGTGGGCTGCTGCCGGAGTGTGATGCTCCATTGGTCGGTCCTCTGTCTTTTTGGAGTCGTATGCTCCTGCTGCTGTCTTCTCAAATTCTGCCGGATAACTTTTTCTTTTCCTTGTTTTCGTTTTCTCCCTTTCTTATCTTTCTCATTGTCATTTCCAGCAGACCTTTTACCAGTTTTGATTATTCTCTTGTCCTTCTTCTATTTTGACGCCCTAGTGTTTGAGGAGGCATTCTCTCTCACCTGTAGAACTGTAGTACCCAACGTCATGAGTGAGAGAACGCTTTTATTATCAATCTTCCTTTCGTCACTGAACCCGATCTCGACGGATTGACGGTTCTTAAGGTCGCGTTTGTGGAGCGTATGCTCACGACGCACCCCTGGGGGGCCTCGGCATGATCGGCAACATGTTTCTTGTTGGATGTCTTGCCTCTAATTGTAGCTCCGTGGTGGATTGTGGGGGCACATTCGTGAATGAAAGCCTTCCCTCTCGTTTTTATGTTGAATACTGTTCCTCATGTACCTTCTCGGGCTTGTGGGGTGGGCGACCAAGCCCTCGAGTCGGACTGTGTTGGAAGACCGGGCTCTGTAGCCCCCGCAGCATTGGACACAGACCTTGCTCCTACTTTGACCCTCCTGACTACTTCTCTCGGCTCCCCTCCCTCCTTTGTGATTGGGTCGAGCCCCAAGCCCCCAGCGGTGACCACCTCGTCCCCTGGCACGGCTCAGTCTCTAGTATAGTGACTACTGTGCCTTTTAACCCCCTCTCTCTCTGGGGTACTTAACGCCATCCTCGCCATGGCCGCGCTTTCTCGATTCCTCCCATACTGATGCGTTTCATGCCTTGTTTGGTCCCGCTTCGTGGGCTAATACTTTGATCTCGGCCCTCTGGATTCTACTGGAAAATATTAGAGGGGCTGGTCCCAAACCTGCACACAGAAATAACACCACATGAGACCAGAAGACATGGCAGGATGTGCAGAATACCCCCGTTGAAAAACAGAGGTGCAACTGATACTCTGAGAGACAACTCTATCAACATCAGGGGCCGAGACTGTTCAACACGCTTCCACTACACAAGGGGCATAACTGGCAAACCCCTCACAGTGTTCAAGAGAGAACTGGATAAGCACCTCCAAAGGATACCTGATCAACCAGGCTGTGACTCATACGTCAGGCTGCGAGCAGCCGCGTCCAACAGCCTGGTTGATCAGTCCAGCAACCAGGAGGCCTGGTCGATGACCGGGCCGCGGGGACGCTAAGCCCCGGAAGCACCTCAAGGTAAGGTAAGGTACACCTCCTGACGATTTCTCCCTCCATAGGCACCTTGTTGACTCAGTAGATGCCTCTGTTACCTTCAACCCCACCCATCTCGGTACACGTGTCGTTGCTGCTTCTTCTCAGGATGCGGCCACCTGCTTGGTCGCCTTATCCGGCCTTGGCGAGACCCCTGTTCGGGTATCCAAGAACGTTCGGTTAAATGCCAGTGTTGACACTGTTCTCCTTTCACACCATGTTGAAACCGGTGTTAGGAATCTACAGGCCTGCCACGAAAATATTCGACATATCCTCGAAGCCTATGACAATTCCGTCCTCCACGTAGACACGTTTACTGGTCCCCCTCGTGGTCGTCGCCGTCAGCTACTTCGGGTTGTGAAGATTACCTTTGATGGTAGGACCCTCCGCCCTCTGTCATTCTTGCTGGTGCCAGGTGCTCCGTCCAGAAGTACATTCCGTCTTCTCGGCTCTGTAATAAGTGCTGGAGGTTTGGGCATGGTGCCCTCCGCTGCTCCAGTACTGTCTATCTCTCTGTCCCTTGTGTGGGGACAAAGGTCACTCTGAGTTGGAGTGCATTTTTACCCCGAGCTTGCTACCTCAATTGGGAGAGGCCCACCCTACCTTCTCCCGTGCGTGTATACATTACAAGCTTGAGGCAGCCGTCCTCACCTTGAAGTACCGGGAACATTTGTCTTTTCCTGAGACAAGGAGCCAAGTTCGCCATCTCCCCTCTTTCGCTGGCTTCTCTTATGCTCGCGTGTTGCGCTCTTCCTCTCCTCGTCCTTCCCACCTTCCTCAGTCTCACAACCGTTTCCAGGCCTTAGACCCAGACTCGCCCTCCGCCTCCTCCCCTGTTGCTTTATGTTGTGT
Organism: Procambarus virginalis; assembly: GCA_020271785.1. NCBI lineage: Eukaryota > Metazoa > Arthropoda > Malacostraca > Decapoda > Cambaridae > Procambarus > Procambarus virginalis. The sequence continues at coordinate 13,542,281 of WNGS01009202.1, forward strand.
CCCGACGGATCCCCCTCCTAGTTTTCTGTCTGAGGTTTCCCTTCTTTCTACCCAGTCTGTCGTGTCTCTTGTGTCTTCTTTCTCCTCTCTCTCCGATCCTCCTTCCCATCCTTTTCCTCCGTCTCCTAGCTCTCCACGCTGCCTGTCTGTGCGGGCTGATGTCCAGCGGTCTCTCTCAGCGGTCATCGTGTTTGCTCTCGTTCTTCTTCTCATGTTAAGACGTTTGAGTCTGTTGCCCAGTACGTTGTTGCTGGGACGCCTGTCTCTTTGAGTCAGAAGCGAAAGCCTGGCTCCTCTCCTTCCTTCTCCCCGGCGTGTAAGAAGTCTTCGCTTTCTTCCTCGCCCCCACCTCTGACTATCGCTCCATCTCCTCCCGTTTCGGTGGTCGCGCCTCCTGTTCCCGCTATGGAGTTTTATTTAAGCCCCGCTTTCCGCTCGGTTGCTGCCCTTGCTGAGATGCGCTCCCCGGTTTCTGCCCCTCCTCCTGCTGCTGTCCTTGACCCTCGGTTGTCGCCTCCTCCTCCGGACCCTGTTCGTCCGCCTCTGGTCTGTCCTCCCGCTCCCTTCCCTCCATTCTTACTCAGTTTACCCATGCCCCCTAACCCTGATCCTGCGCTTCTTTGACATGCTGTGTTCATTTTTACCCTGTGTTTCTTCATTGTTCTCAGTTGCTGTCCTTTCTCTTTTTGTCGATGTCTGTTCTTCAATGGAATATTCATGGATATTACGCCAATTTCCATGACTCCAACTTCTCATTTCACAGTTTCCTCCCTTTGTGTCTGTCTCCAGGAGCCGATGCTTGGTGCTTGTCCTGGTCGCTTTCGTGGCTATACCTTTCTTCTCCCCCCCCCCAACTGTTGCTGAGGCCCATAACTCTTCTGCTCTCTTGATTCGTTCCGATATTCCCTTCGTCCCCCTACTTTTTCCGTCGCCTCTCCAGTGTTCTGCTGCACGTGTCTTTGTGCATAAATGGTACACGGTTTGTTCCATTTATCTCCCCCCAAGTGTCCCACTTTCTCTTCCCGATCTTAAACATCTACTGAACTCCATGCCAGAGCGTGTGCTCTTGTTGGGTGATTTCAATTGTCAACATGCCCTCTGGGGTGATGTTCTGACAAACACCCGGGGTCGCCTTCTCGAACTGTTCATCCTCTTCTTTCCTGTCTCTTCTGAATTCCAGTGAGCCCACTCATTTGGACTCTTGGACTTGCACCCTTTCCTGTCTTGATCTTTCTCTCTGCTCGTCGCCTCTTTACTTGGGTTTCTCGTGGCGGGTTCTTGATGACCTCCATGGCAGTGACCATTTCCCCATCCTTGTTACCTTTTTCTCTTTTCGCCCTCTCCTCTCCTTCCCTAGGTGGCAATTTGCCAAGGCAGACTGGAACCTATTTACTCGCCGTGCTACTCTGTCCGACCTCTCCTCTCTGCCTGTTCCTCGCGCCCTCCTCCTTTTTCATGACACTGTCTTCGACGCTGCCCTCCGCTCTATTCCTCGCTCTTCCTCTCGGGGGACGCGGAAGTGCGTTCCCCCTGGTGGACTGTGGATTGTGTTCGGGCTGTCCGCTGTAAGCGTGCAGCCTGGAAGAGACACCGCCGCCGGCAGATGGCTGATTCTTTCCTTTTGTTTCGGAAGGCGAGTGCAGTGGCCAGTAGAACCATCCGTACAGCTAAGTGTGAGTGTTGGAAGTCTTATGTTTCCACCATCACGTCCGACACTCCTCTGCTGCAGATCTGGAAGCGTGTCCGCAAGATAGCGGGTAAGTTCGTTCCCGATGTCTCGCCGGTCCTTCACCTCCGTGTTACTCTTGTGGTGGACCCGTTGCAGGGTCCGACCGAACCCGTTGCAGTTCGGTCGCGACCTTTTGGCAGGTCGCGACTGAACTGGGTTTCCACTTTTCTTCTGTTAGCTCTGGTTATCATCTTCCACAATCTTTCCTTCTTCGTAAACCTGTTCTTGAATCTTGTCCTTTAGATTTCTGCACCCATCTCCGCCTTCTCTATAACGATCCCTTCTCTTTCTTTGAACTTCAGTCTGCCCTGGCCCTCTGTGGTTCTACGGCGGCGGGCTCCGATGGCATTCATTATGAGATGCTTCGCCATCTCCCTCCGTGCACGTCTCGGTTTTTACTGAGTCCGTATAATCGGGTCCGGGAGTCGTCGTCAGTCCCTGAGGACTGGCTCGATGCCGTAGTCCTCCCTGTTTGGAAACCAGGGTCTCTTAGGACATCCCCTAAGGACTTCCGCCCTCTTGCCCTCACGAGTTGTGTCTGCAAACTCTTTATACGTATGGTTAACGTTCGTCTGATGTGGTTCTTAGAATACTATCACCACCTTTTCCCTTCTCAATTGGGTTTTCGCAAGTGCCGCAGCACAACAAGTGTCCTGGTGAACTTGGAGGTCTATGTTCGTACTGCTTTTGCTGCGAAGACCTCCGTTATTGCCGTCCTTTTTGACCTGGAAAAGGCTTATGACACAACCTGGAGATACCATATTCTGTCCCAACTACGTTCTTTTGGCCTTCATGGTAATCTCCCTCTTTTTCCTCCAAAGCTTCCTCTCTCGTTCTTTCTTTCGAGTGAGGCTTGGTACCACTCTCTCTGCCTCTTTTCGGCAATATGAGGGTGTACCCCAAGATAGTGTTCTAAGCTCTATTCTTTTTCTAGTTGACCTCAATGGTCTTCTTTCCACCCTTCCTTCTGGCGTTTTCTCCGCTCTCTATGTCGACGATCTTACCCCCTTTTCGGGGTGATGATTCGCCTCTCCTTCAACGCCAGCTTCAGCTTGCGATTGATGCCGTGTCGTCTTGGGCCACCGATCATGGCTTCAGGTTCTCTACGTCTAAGACTTGTGCTATAACGTTTACTCGGAAGCATGTCGTTCTTCGCCCCTCTTTGTCGCTCTATGGTCATCCCCTTGAGTACAAGGATTCCGCTAAGCTTATGGGGTTAGTCTTTGACACTCGTTTGTCTTGGTCTCCCCATATCTCTTACCTCCGTGTTGAGTGCTCTAAGGCCCTTACCCTCCTTCGGGTATTGTACCATACTTCTTGGGGAGCGGATAGACGCACTCTCCTTGCTTTACATTCCTCTCTCGTCCTGTCTAAGCTCAATTATGGTTGCCCTGCTTACTCTTCTGCTTCTTCTTCTGCTCTTCGCCGTCTTGATGTTTTGCACCATACTGGGTTGCGCCTCAGTTCTGGTGCCTTTCGTTCGACAACCGTCCTCAGCTTGTATGTTGACACTCGCTTCCTGTCTCTCCAGGACCGCCGTGATCGCTACTGTCTTCGCTATCTTGCGCGGCCCTTGTAACATCCTTCCTCTCGCCTCTGTCGTGCTTTAACTTTTACCCCTCCTGGTTCCTGCTCCTCTTCACCACCTCCCTCTTTCTGTCCGGTTATCTCGCTTTCAGGACTCTCTTTCAGTTCGTATTTCTAATATTTCTCCTCGTATTGTTCCTTCCTTGCCTCCGTGGAGGGTCCTCCTTCCATAGTTTTGTACATCCTTAACCCGCATCACTAAAGCTTTTACCCCTCCTACGGTTCTGAAACGTTGCGGACGGTGTAGGCTACTATTTTTCTGACAGCACTCTTATGTTTCGCCTACCCCCGGAGACTAACATCTTCACAGCAGAACGTTACGCTATTCTCTATGCTCTTCGTCTCCTGCTTTCCTCGTTGTCATTCCTCTTTTGTGGTTGTAGTTGACTCTCGTAGTGCCCTCATGGCTCTATGGTCCTTTAATCCTGTTCATCCGTGGTCATCGAGATTCAACATTGGCGTTTCTTATCTCCTCCAGTAATTTAATCCTTAGAGTTTTTGCTGGTTCTCAGCCATATTGGTGTCTCTTTAAATGAAGCGTGTGGATGCTGCCACTAGGAAAGCTGTCCGCTCTTGTCCCATCTCCCGTAAAGGTATTCCTTATTCCGACTTTTACCCGGTTATGCCTTATCATCCTTGCCCGTTGGCAGGGTTGTTGGTCTTCTGTTACTGGTAACAACTGCGTACTCTTAAGCATAGTGTCAAATTGCAGTCTCCTCTCTTGGAACTGATCCAACTAGCTTTTTATCCTTGGTAAAGGAATCTTTAAGTTCACATTTATAGTGTTGTACCCTCTTGTGACCGCTACCCAGACGTCCAAGTAGGGGAGTTTAACCCACCCTTATACGCTACAGTCACTGTCTGCAATTTCTACCTGTGCTCAAATGCTATATATAAGTGATCCTTATGGGCTTTATTACTTTCTCCCCTGTACACCTGGATTTAGTACCTTAAATTAGCTTAGAGATTTAAGGGTAAAATACACCCAAAAGCTAGCCAAAAATTAGAATTTACTTGCTGAGATTTAGGCATTTTCCCAGGGGAATCACCTGGTCCTGAATGCCTGGGGGGAATTTCAGATCAACCGAACGGACATACACATTTTCATACTCATGTACGTATGTGTGTGTTTAATTACTAAGTTATGTTTTCAGGGTCAAGCGTCGACTCTTAGACACGTCTTTTCTGTGCATGTGTGTGTGTGTGTGTATTCACCGGATTGTGCTTGCGAGGGTTGAGCTTCAACTCTTGGTTCCGCCTCTCAACTGTCAGTTAACTGGTGTGCAGGTTCCTGAGCCTATTGGTCTCTTATCATATCTACATTTGAAACTGTGTATGGAGTCAGCCTCCACCACATTACTTTCTAATGCATTCCATTTATTGACTACGCTGACACTGAAAACGTTGCGCGTGTGTTGAGTGGTTACGTATCAGTTTTTATCTAATTATGGTTACCTAGCTGTGTGTGTGGGGAAGCAAGATCTAGCCCCCCCTCCCCCAACTATTGTATCTGGTATGTTTATATCTCCTGCCCTTACAGTATTCTGTCATAATTGATCTTGAAGTTGTAAATGGAGATAGCTTCCATGACCTCTGCATCAAGCTGCTGCCACTTCTTTACCATCATCACTGCACACAAATATTTTTGCACATTTCTCTGGTTCCTCTTATATTTTCCAACTTCCACCTGTACCCCCATCATCTGGTAAAAATCATCTCTATGCTTTCTTCCCATCCTGCATTCGGGAGCCGTTGGCCGAGCGGACAGCACGCTGGACAGTGATCCTGTGGTCCCGGGTTCGATCCCGGGCGCCGGCGAGAAACAATGGGCAGAGTTTCTTTCACCCTATGCCCCTGTTACCTAGAAGTAAAATAGGTACCTGGGTGTTAGTCAGCTGTCACGGGCTGCTTCCTGGGGGTGGAGGCCTGGTCGAGGACCGGGCCACGGGGACACTAAAAAAAAAAAAAGCCCTGAAATCATCTAAAGTAACCTCAAGATAACCTCAAGATAACCATTCTGCATGACCTGAAGCAACTAGAGAGGACAAACTTTATAATGGAGGGGCATCATGGTTTTAGTAGGGGAAAAATCGTGCATAACAAACTTAATAGTTGTAATAGTTCTTTGGCAGGGTCACTAAGATATGATAGGATAAAGAAGGTTGTGTTTGCACTTTTCCCAGTCTGTTAAAGAAAATACCTTTGATTGTGTTCCTCACATAGGGCTTGTGTATGAGATAGGCATAAGGGCATGAGATATACATAAGGGGCATAACTGGCCAACCCATCACAGTGTTTTAAGAGAGTACTTGACAAGCACCTCCAAAGGATACCTGATCAACCAGGCTGTGACTCATACATCAGGCTGCGAGCAGCCCATCCAAAGCCTGGTCGACCAGTCCAGCAACCAGGAGGCCTGGTTGACGACCTGGCCACGGGAACGCTAAGCCCCGAAAACACCTCAAGGTAACCTCAAGATAAGGTAGGCAAGCTGTGGTAGTTTGAAGGACAAGAACTGGATAAGTATATCATCTGCAGCATACACGTGAAACTTACCTCTGTTGTAAACATGATTGGGAGTAAACCGTGCTAAGCAAAATTTCATTTAATAACTTGCATGTATACCTACATTTTGCAAGTACAGTATTGTAGTTGTAATTTGAGAATAGTCACAATCG
>WNGS01009202.1:13564180-13577851 GCA_020271785.1 Procambarus virginalis
CTCTCATACACCCCCCGCCACCCTAACCCCTCCCATACACCCCCTAACCCCTCCCATACACCCCCCGCCACCCTAACCCCTCCCATACACCCCCTAACCCCTCCCATACACCACCCCCGCCACCCTAACCCCTCTCTCATACCCCCCCGCCACCCTAACCCCTCTCCCATACACCCCCCAGTGATGGTGTGGTGGTGGTGTTCAAGATGCTAGTGCTCTCTTGGGGGGAGGATATTGTTGCCCACTAACCCCCTCATTCAAAGATGAAGAAATTGCTGACCTGGAGAACGTACAAAGATCTTTTAATGTTAGGATCCACTCAATAAAACATCTAAATAATTATGACCGCGTAAAATGTTTATGTCTGTATTTTGAAGAGCGCAGGTGGGAGATACATCATAATTAATCCTTGGAAATCTAAGGACTTGTTCCAAGGTGGAATAACTCCTTACAAGACCACGAGGTATGGACGGAAGTGCTGAGACGCCCGACAGAAGTGAGGTGCAATAGGTACTCTGTCAACATCAACAGCCCAGACTTTTTAGCACACTCTCTTTAAAGGTAAGGGAGGAGGGGGAGAGAGGGACAGACCATTTGGGCACCATTTGGTCCGGGAGACATCTCCCGTCACGCAGGGTGCAGTTGCGCCTCCACAGATCTCCAGTATCATCTTTTGATACTGGTAATGGCTCAAAAGGGCCACCACTTACGGGCTATTCATGCCCGTGCCACCTCTTGGATGGCTTAATCTTAATCATCGGGAGAGAGGGAGGGGGGGTGAGAGAAAGGCATTAAGTAAATTGTATTAATATTACTTGGTCGCACATGTTGGCGACGGAGAGACTCTGCAATCATATACCATTTTGCAAAGCCAGTGGAAGGGGCATGGCAAGAAAGGCAATAGGGTAAGTTAGTAGGCGGTAACAGTCTTAAAAGATGTGTTTGCATAATTCTGCACGAGAGATTGAGCCGTACACTTGGCTTGGGAGGCACCACACGGCAGGTGTGACCGGGTAATACCAAGAAGCCGGAGCCAGTGGGATACATTCTGCTCGACAAGAGGAAATCGTCTTCATAAATCGAGGCATTTATGAAGATGAAAGAGGAGGGAGTTTAAGTAGAGAGGCAAATCGAAATACAAATACAGGCAATGGTGCTCGTGACGCACCAGCACACCAACCTGTCCTCCTACAAATTACGTCTGAATTTAGCCGTTTACCCGTATGGCGAAAATGGACGTAATTTGAAAATGGAAAAAATTGAAAATTGGGATTTTTTTTCCAAAACAGTAAGTTAAGGGTCCTCTGGTAGATTAGGAAGGAAGAAAATTCTCCTAAAGTTTCAAAACGTCATGAAAAACGTTAATTGAAATATTCCTCTCCTAACCTTTCCGAGTAAGCCGGAGGACTCAAACAGAAAACGGGACAGTACATCACTCTCGTGAGCCGCTTTCATTTCAAATTACATCCATTTTTGGCCATAGCGCATACGAGCGAAAAGCGACGTTATTAAGAGGACGGATTGCACTGTATAGCAACTCCCCAGTGACTGAAGACCTACCCGTACAGGCTCCCAGCCAGTCACCACCACTCGCCAACACATACAGAATTAACTTCAAGTTACTACTATCTCTTATCAACCCATGCCCAGGTAGTGTTGAACCCCATCATCCTCCACAAGGACACCATTCCCCACTAATACTGATCAGTATATAAATAATGTATGCTGATGGTATACGGAATAAGTTAGGGGAACTACATGCTGACTCCACATTCATACCCCGCCCACCGCTAGTGCACTCCACTTCCCTGTCCACCCACCACTGATGATGTCACACACACCACCACCAACTTCACATACATCTCTGTACTAAATCCACTCATACACTCATTGATGAATATACCAGCACCACCTCACCATGACCAATATGGCAAGTAACAAGGATGAAGTTGAATTTGATGTAGGTCATGCCATCTCTGTTATCAAGACTATACTCTTCCAAACACTTAGCTCAAATACGAGACAAATTGCAGACTCCCAAAGATCAGGTCGGGTTACCTGTGGCAGATGGCTACAGGTACGAATCTCCAAAGAATCTTCAAGGAATATGGGGTCAAACTCCAAGGAATCTCCAAGGAATATGGGGTCAAACTCCAAGGAATCTCCAAGGAATATGGGGTCAAACTCCAAGGAATCTCCAAGGAATATGGGGTCAAACTCCAAGGAATCTCCAAGGAATATGGGGTCAAACTCCAAGGAATCTTCAAGGAATATGGGGTCAAACTCCAAGGAATCTCCAAGGAATATGGGGTCAAACTCCAAGGAATCTCCAAGGAATATGGGGTCAAACTCCAAGGAATCTCCAAGGAATATGGGGTCGAACTCCAAGGAATCTCCAAGGAATATGGGGTCAAACTCCAAGGAATCTCCAAGGAATATGGTGTCAAACTCCAAGGAATCTCCAAGGAATGCAAGACGGAATCTGCGGGTGGTGGACACTCCCGGTGCCAACTGAGCAAGAACTGGGGTATGATCTCCCACGCTACATTATTGAATGCCCAGTCATTAGGCTCTTGAGGAACGATGTCATGAGGTACCTGGAGCTTTGCAATCACTTTATTACCTCTCGTGTTCTTGGTGATATCCTTATAATGCAGGCAAAGCTTGCCAGTGCAGCAGGTCACAGGACCCCTGTATGATTAGCCATCGTGTGTGGTGGAGAGCTTTAGGCATCAAGTGGCTACTCTTGACACGCTGTGGTACTTCTGGCTATAGTCAAGGGTGGCTGCATACATGCCACACCGACCTAATAATACAAAAGTGTTTGAACATTTGGAAGTGAAGCAGTTGGTGTTGTGATGGGGGATGCATGTAGCGGCCATGCCAAGCCAGGGGTGCGTATTTTCAGGTGAAAGGAGGGGGGGGGGGGGTATGAGCGCGTGTAGTCTAAAGTCGCTGACCTGGTGCGTAGGTGGGGTGCTGCCCCCCCCCCCACCCCCCTTGGGTGCTGTGTGCTGCTCATGCCCGCACCCACGCTAGTCCCACTACACCCACTGTTTCACTGTCACCACCACCACCCTCACTACTACCACACTCACCACCACCGCCATCCTCACCACCCCCACCATCCTCACCACCCCCACCATCCTCACCACCACCATCCTCACCACCCCCACCATCCTCACCACCCCCACCATCCTCACCATCACCACACGGGCAAACATAATCGCCCCCGCCCCATGAGTGTAAAGGGAGGAGAGGGAGGGTGTGTGGGTGGCTGGGTGTTTGTTTTGTTAAGAGTGGCCTCGAGTATTGACAATACACTTGGTTATCATGACCCGCTCTCCACTCTCTTGTTGCTTAGCTCCCTCACACATGCCCCGGGGGGCGGGGCTCACACATGCCCCGGGGGGGGGCCTCACACATGCCCCGGGGGGGGGCCTCACACATGCCCGGGGGCCTCACACATGCCCCGGGGGGGGGCCTCACACATGCCCCGGGGGGGGGCCTCACACATGCCCCGGGGGGGGGCCTCACACATGCCCCGGGGGGGGGCCTCACACATGCCCCGGGGGGGGCCTCACACATGCCCCGGGGGGCGGGGCTCACACATGCCCCGGGGGGGGGCCTCACACATGCCCCGGGGGGGGCCTCACACATGCCCGGGGGCCTCACACATGCCCCGGGGGGGGCCTCACACATGCCCCGGGGGGGGGCCTCACACATGCCCCGGGGGGGGGGCCTCACACATGCCCCGGGGGGGGGCCTCACACATGCCCCGGGGGGGGGCCTCACACATGCCCCGGGGGGGGGCCTCACACATGCCCCGGGGGGGCCTCACACATGCCCGGGGGCCTCACACATGCCCGGGGGCCTCACACATGCCCCGGGGGGCCCTCACACATGCCCCGGGGGCCTCACACATGCCCCGGGGGCCCTCACACATGCCCGGGGGCCTCACACATGCCCCGGGGGGCCCTCACACATGCCCGGGGGGGGGGCCTCACACATGCCCGGGGGGGCCTCACACATGCCCCGGGGGGGGCCTCACACATGCCCCGGGGGGCCTCACACATGCCCCGGGGGGCCTCACACATGCCCCGGGGGCCTCACACATGCCCCGGGGGGCCTCACACATGCCCCGGGGGGCCTCACACATGCCCCGGGGGCCTCACACATGCCCCGGGGGGCCCTCACACATGCCCCGGGGGGGGGCCTCACACATGCCCCGGGGGGCCCTCACACATGCCCCGGGGGGCCTCACACATGCCCCGGGGGGCCTCACACATGCCCCGGGGGGCCCTCACACATGCCCCGGGGGGCCCTCACACATGCCCCGGGGGGCCTCACACATGCCCGGGGGGCCCTCACACATGCCCCGGGGGGCCCTCACACATGCCCCGGGGGGCCCTCACACATGCCCGGGGGGCCCTCACACATGCCCCGGGGGGCCCTCACACATGCCCCGGGGGGCCCTCACACATGCCCCGGGGGGCCCTCACACATGCCCCGGGGGGCCCTCACACATGCCCCGGGGGGGGGCCTCACACATGCCCCGGGGGGGGCCTCACACATGCCCCGGGGGGGCCTCACACATGCCCCGGGGGGGCCTCACACATGCCCCGGGGGGCCTCACACATGCCCCGGGGGGGGGCCTCACACATGCCCCGGGGGGCCTCACACATGCCCCGGGGGCCTCACACATGCCCGGGGGCCTCACACATGCCCCGGGGGCCTCACACATGCCCCGGGGGCCTCACACATGCCCCGGGGGGCCTCACACATGCCCCGGGGAGGGCCCTCACACATGCCCCGGGGGGGGCCTCACACATGCCCCGGGGGGCCTCACACATGCCCCGGGGGGCCTCACACATGCCCCGGGGGCCTCACACATGCCCCGGGGGGCCTCACACATGCCCCGGGGGGCCTCACACATGCCCCGGGGGGCCTCACACATGCCCCGGGGAGGGCCCTCACACATGCCCCGGGGGGGGGGGGGGCTCACACATGCCTCGGGGGGGGGCCTCACACATGCCCCGGGGGGGGGCTCACACATGCCTCGGGGGGGGGGCCTCACACATGCCCCGGGGGGGCCTCACACATGCCCCGGGGGGGGGGGCCCTCACACATAATTGTTGAGGCGGGGGGTGATAGTTGACGCCGGGGGGTGGGGGGGGGGTAAAGGTTGAGGCAGGGATGGATTAGTGTGACATAAACACAGGCAGATAAGCCAGCAGACATTCGCAGTAATGGAGGCAGTGAGGGAGGTGAAAGTGTGCAGCAGCAGCAGCAGCAGCAGCAGTAACAACACCTTGTCCTCACCTAGTTGTGCTTGTGGGGGTTGAGCTTTGGCTCTTTAGTTCCGCCTCTCAACCGTGTGTTGGCCGGTGAGGAGGTGGCAGCCCCGTCCTGGGTGTGGGCTGCTGGAGGGAGGCCAGGGAGGGAAGATGGCGATGGGAAGATTATTAACATCTTTATTGACAAAATTAATTACAATTTTGCCTAATCTGAGGCCTCGATGGGGTCTGGGACCAGACGTTCTACTCCCCAAGCCTAGCCTGGGGCCAGGCTTGACTGGTGACAATTTGGTCCATCAGGCTGTTGCTTGGAGCGGCCCACAGGCCCCACATATCCACTATAGCCAAGTTGGTACGGCGCTTTTGACAGAAAAGTGTCCCCTTTTTTCTTTGAAGACTTCCGCTTTTGTTCCAGCAATATTTTTTATACTCGCTGGAATGATATTGAACAACTTTGGGCATCTGAACAACTTTGGGCGTGTGTTCATAGTGTTCTGTGAGTGTGCTTATAGCACCTGTGCTCTCTACTGGCTCTGTTCTGCCTTTCCTTCCATATCCTTCACTCCAGAATGTTATTACTTTACTGGGTAAATTTGGGGCCAGGCCTTTCAGTATTTTCCATATATATATTAAATAATTTATCTCTCGTCTCCTTTGCAAAGAGTTCATTTTGAGAGCTTTGAGACAATTCCAATAGTTTAGGTACTTTATCATGTCTGTGCGTGCCGTATATGTTCTCTGTACTCCCTCCTACTTCAGCAATCCCTCCCGCTTTGAAGGAGGAAGTGACTATTGAGTACTCAAGGCGGGACACCGCAAGTGATTTGAATTGTATGAGAGTTGTGATGGGATCCCTGGATTTGAAGGTTCTTGTAATCATTTCTATAATTTGTCTAGCTGATGCTATAGTTGCTTAGTTATTTTCCCTAAACGTTAGGTCGTCAACATCATTATTCCCAGCTCCTTCACGCGTTGTTTGCGTATTGATTGGCAGATTTCATTGTATTTGGTACCCTGTATTTTGTCTAAGGTCCTCATTTTTACCGTACCGGAGGACCTGGAATGTATCAGTTAAACGTCAGGTTATTGTCTACTGCCCAGTCGAAAGCTTATTAATATCATCGTGTAGTTTTTCATTGTCTTCTACAGAAGTAATGTTCGTGTTGATTTTTGTGTCACCTACAAAAGATGCCACAGAGCTGTGACTTGTGTTTTTGTATATATCTGGTATGAGAATAAGGAAGAGCAGTGGTGATAGAAGTGTCCCCTGAAGTACAGCACTTCGCTGTGCTTGGACTCAATTTTATTTGGCTGACTGTTACTCTTTCCGTTTTGTTTGACTGAAATTTGAATATCCATCGCCCTACTTTACCTGTTATTCATATTTACCTCGTTTTCTGTGCCATCACTTAGTGGTCACATTTATCAAAAGCCTTTGATAAAGTCCGTGAATACCACATCTGCACTCTGTTTTTCTTCTAATGCAGCAGTAAATTGTCACAGTGGTCTGGTTGATACCTGGTTGATGGGATTCTGGGAGTTCTACTCCCCAAGCCCAGCCCGAGGCCAGGCTCGACTTCTGAGAGCTTGGTCCACCAGGCTGTTTCTTGGAGCGGCCCGCAGGGCCGCTCCAAGCAACAGCCTGGGCCACATACCCACCACCACATCGCAGGGCCACATACCCACCACCATGTCGCAGGGCCACATACCCACCACAGCCCGGCTGGTCCGGGAACTTCTCTTAGAAAACAGTCCAGTTTTCTATTGAAGATGTCCACGGTTGTTCCGGCAATATTTCTTATAGTCGCTGGGAGGACGTTGAACAACCGCGGACCTCTGATGTTTATACAGTGTTCTCTGATTGTGCCTATGGCACCTCTGCCCTTCACTGGATCAATCTTGCATTTTCTTCCATATCGTTCACTCCAGTACGTTGTTATTTTACTATGCAGATTTGGGACCTGGCCCTCCAGTATTTTCCATGTGTATATTATTTGGTATCTCTCTCGTCTCCTTTCTAGAGAGTACATTTGGAGAGCTTTGAGACGATCCCAATAATTTAGGTGCTTTATCTCGTCTATGCGTGCCGTATATGGTCTCTGTATTCCCTCTATTTCAGCAATGTTTCCTGCTCTGAAGGGGGAAGTGAGTACTGAGCAGTACTCAAGACGGGACAACATAAGTGACTTGAATATGCAATGGGATCCCTGGATTTTAAAGTTCTCGTAATTCATCCCATCATTTTTGTGGCTGACGCAATATTTGCTTAGTTATGTTCCCTAAACCCTGACTCCGGCCTCATACCTCATATTTCAGCCCCATATCCTCCTTATCTCCTATCCCTTCCAGGAGCGATATAGTTAAACTGTCTGTGTTTTCGGTTCATAATGGCTGAGTCTCTCAACGGGCGTGTTAAAGCTTCCACTACAAATTAAAACCGTGAAGTAGCCTGTGTGGCGCCCCAAATACTTCACATCTGTTAACGGCCTCGAGTAATCCGTTAACCATGCGACATAATACTGATGTTCTTGTGGGCAACGGCCACAATCGACTTGAGAATGGTCCAGGACGGACCGAAACGTCGTCGTCCCTTCACCTTCTAGTGTGTGGTCTGGTCATCAGACTTTAGCCAGGTTATTGTGACTCATCGCCTGCACGACTTAGGTGATTGCTTGGCTCCGTACCTTGTTTTGGTTAGGTAAATATCTAATATTGTTTACGGAATGGCTGTGTAGGGGGGGGGGGGTTAGGTGTGAAATGGGAGAAAAGAATATTGTGATGGGTGGTTGACTGGGCCGTGGCGGGAAGTGACGTCACCTCTCTCCTCCTCCCCTGTGGGAAAGGGTGGGGGTGGGGGGGGGGCTGTAGCTGTTCACCCATAGTAACAACACATGTATTGTGTTTGTTGTTTTTGTTTTATGTGATAGTTCTTTGTTTCCCAGTTGTGTTGGTGGTGCACGCACGCACCTTGGGGCCTCCCGGCTGTGTGGACAGCGCTTGGGAGTCCTAGTCCTTAATGACCCGGGTTCGATTCCCGGCCGAGGCGGAAACAGACGGGCAGAGTTTCTTTCATCCTGATGCACTTGTTCACCTAGCACTAAATATATATATGTGGGAGTTACAGCTGCTACGGGCTGCTTCCTGGTGTACTTACCTAAGTGTAGTTACAGGATGAGAGCTACGCTGGTGGTGTCCCGTCTAACAAGCGCTCTTTGTCATATAACGCTTTGAAGCTACTGACTGTTTTGGCCTCCACCACCTTCTCACCCAACTTGTTCCAACCGTCTACCACTCTGTTTGCGAAAGGTAAATGTACTCACCTAATGTGCTTGCGGGGGGTTGAGCTCTGGCTCTTTGGTCCCGCCTCTCAACTGTCAATCAACAGGTGTACAGATTCCTGAGCCTACTGGGCTCTATCATATCTACATTTGAAACTGTGTATGGAGTCAGCCTCCACCACATCACTGCCTAATGCATTCCATTTATTAACTACTCTGACACTGAAAAAAATATTTCTAACGTTCTGTGGCTCATCTGGGTATTAAGTTTCCACACGTGTGTGTGTGTGTGTGTGTGTGGTGTGTGTGTGTGTGTGTGTGTGTGTGTGTGTGTGTGTGTGTGTGTGTGTGTGTGTGTGTTTGGAAAAAACACACAGTTGATTGATTGACAGTTGAGAGGCGGACCCAAAGAGCCGGAGCTGAACCCTCGCAAGCACAACTAGGCGAGTACCCCCACTCACACACCTGCTGTGGTAATGTTGGCACCACAACAGGTGTCAACAGGTGACCTTGGCAACTGTGGTAATGTTGGCACCACAACAGGTGTCAACAGGTGACCTTGGCAACTGTGGTAATGTTGGCACCACAACAGGTGTCAACAGGTGACCTTGGCAACTGTGGTAATGTTGGCACCACAACAGGTGTCAACAGGTGACCTGGGCAACTGCACTAAAAACTGTTGACACACCTGCTGTGGTAACGTTGGCACCACAACAGGTGTCAACAGGTGACCTGGGCAACTGTGGTAATGTTGGCACCACAACAGGTGTCAACAGGTGACCTTGGCAACTGTGGTAATGTTGGCACCACAACAGGTGTCAACAGGTGACCTTGGCAATTGTGGTAATGTTGGCACCACAACAGGTGTCAACAGGTGACCTGGGCAACTGCACTAAAAACTGTTGCAACAGTTGAAATATATGTTGCTTTATATAATAATTTGCTGTTATGTGAGTAACTACAGAGTGATATTTGTATATAATGACTGAGCGGGGGGGGGGGGGGTTCCCAGGCCTTGGGTTGGTGGCCTGCTCAACCAAGTTACTTGACGCGGCTCAATGTGCAGTCGCAAGTGTGAATCACAGTCTGATTGATCAGTTCCGGAAGATGAGAGATGACCTTAGGATAAAAGATGTAGGATTCATCCGAAAATTTGGTAATAATCCACTTACACATGCACTAGAGGGAGGAGCGCCGTGTTCGCGGGAGACATCTCCCGTCACGCAGGGTGCGGTCGCACCTCCACAGATCTCCAGTATCAGCTCTTGACACTGTTAATGGCTCAAAAGGGCCACCACTTACGGGCTATTCATGCCCGTGCCACCTTTTGGGTGGCTTAATCTTCAGCGCCCTGTTCTGAATCCCTTCTTGTCCAGGGTTATGTAAACGCTGCAATTCCATATGTTTTGTAATTTTACTTCTAATCACTCATGAGATTTTCATACTGCGTGATGTTTAGTGCTTGCTATCCGCCTATATTTTTATTTACCTCTTGCTGATTGATTGATGAAGATTAAGCCACCCAAAAGGTGGCACGGACATGAATAGCCCGTAAGTGGTGGCCGTTCTGAGCCATTACCAGTATCAATAGATGATAGTGGAGATCTGTGGAGGTGCGACTGCACCCTGCGTGACGGGAGATGTCTCCCGTCTACCTCTTGCCTTATTTCCCCCTTTATATAGTGGTGCTATCTCCGCTGTTTTAAGTATGTCAGCGGTAACTCTGGCATTTAGGCGCCGTCTCCAAATAACGCTAAGGACCTGCGATAGATTTTTTTTAGCATTCTTGATCAGTATGGAATTCCGGGAGTGTGGGGGTAGTGGAGAGTGCCTGGGCATGCTGTCTATACTGGTATATGAGAGTCATTGTAGACACTGGTGAAACCTTCATGGAGACTTCGTTTGGCTTCTCGTTCTTGTGTGTGTTTAGGAACTCGCTGAAAACTGTATCGTACTGTATCCTCAATATTTCACTCATTTGTTGGGATCTGTGAAAGTTCGGTCTCTGGCGCAGGGGGTTCAATGTTAGATGTAGTTTTAGTTCTAGATGTTGCATAGAAAAAGTATTTTGGGTAGTAGAGGGGTGACCTTAGATAATAGGCTTTTAGTAGGTGGTGACCTTGGGTAATAAGGCGTGACATTGGGTAATAGGGGGTGACATTGGGCCCGGCAAGCAAGAACAGGTTAGAACTGGTAGCATGGGCATCACAAGTTAAGCCGGGTTTGGAGAGAAGCAGCACCTCGTTCTCGCCAGTGTTCCCAACGTCAAGAAACAGTGGTACTTAAGTCCTCTTATGCTAACCTACCACAGGACCCCACGAACAGAAAACGGGGACAGTGATTCAGTTTAGCGGGCCGCTAGTTAGACAGTTTTTGGCCTTCAGTACGTCAAAATGCGACGTGCTATTAGGAGGACGGGCTGGCAGAAGAGCGCCCAGAACCAGCACACTCCAGGTAGGGAAGCCAATTGCAGAGTGTCCTATGTAATAACGGAGTGAAGCCTCATCAACCCGCGTGTGAGGACAAAGCCGAACACCCCGTATGCCATCACACATCCCAGCGTCAAGATATTGCCCATTTGGATATTTGCCGTTACATCGCATTGGTAGTGGGTTACTGGATTCCGTAATGAATCTCGGCAGGTATTGGGAATGAGAGAGTGGTTGTGTTACATGATAAGTGAGTTGTGTTGTGTTGGTGAGCGCGCGCTTGTACTCTCCTACAGTGATTGCTTCCAGGCTGCTCTGGCCTCCTAGTGGTTTCTTCACAAGGAACTTTTGTCTCTTACTTTCTCCTACACTACACGTCTCTCCTTATTCTTTCCACTACCTTCCTTACACTTTGCGTTACTCCAGCCCATCCTTCCTGTTTTAGCAGTACTTATGTCAAGGATGTGGACCATAACACATATACCGACGGACAACGCAATTAGAAAGTAAAAATCGATACTGTTGAATTTGGACAAACCGCGAAACGATTTTCTACTAATATTGCAAAGAAAAAACTAACCTAACCCAATCTTGCTAGGCCTCATACACATTATGTAAGGCCTAGTATAATGCATGTGTGCACTATACTAGGCCTAGGAATATATTAGTTTGCCTTTAGCTTCATTTAAACTCTCTTAAAGTGAATAGTACACAATTCTGCTTTCCAATTGCTTAGTAGGTCAATGTTTGTACTATGGTGTACATTGTTACTAAAGGTACTATCTGACCAGCAGGACGGGTTGTGTTGTTCACATCTTTCTCTACTTCAACATGCTTCTTCTCTACAGTGTTCTGTGACCTCAATATTCTTGTCTGCCTGCTAGTTTGGTCTATTCTCTCAACATTCTTGTGCTAACTCAACATTCTTGTGCTAACTCCTCAACATTCCTGTCTGGAGACGTTTGAGGAAGGCTTGGGCTAGTGAGAGGGCTGGTGTGTGAAGCATGCCACGTTATTCAATGGATCCCTTTGTGTGTGTGTGTGTGTGTGTGTGTGTGTGTGTGTGTGTGTGTGTGAGAGGGGGGGGGGAGTCTCTGCACCAATACTGGTCTCTCCCCTCTACACCCACCAATACCGGTCTCTCCTCTCTACACCCACCAATACCGGTCTCTCCCCTCTACACCCACCAATACCGGTCTCTCCCCTCTACACCCACCAATACCGGTCTCTCCCCTCTACACCCACCAATACCGGTCTCTCCCCTCTACACCCACCAATACCGGTCTCTCCCCTCTACACCCACCAATACCGGTCTCTTCCCTCTACACCCACCAATACCGGTCTCCCCTCTACACCCACCAATACCGGTCTCCCCTCTACACCCACCAATACCGGTCTCTTCCCTCTACACCCACCAATACCGGTCTCTCCCCTCTACACCCACCAATACCGGTCTCTCCCCTCTACACCCACCAATACTGGTCTCTCCCCTCTACACCCACCAATACCGGTCTCTTCCCTCTACACCCACCAATACCGGTCTCTCCCCTCTACACCCACCAATACTGGTCTCTTCCCTCTACACCCACCAATACCGGTCTCTTCCCTCTACACCCACCAATACCGGTCTCTCCCCTCTACACCCACCAATACCGGTCTCTTCCCTCTACACCCACCAATACCGGTCTCTCCCCTCTACACCCACCAATACCGGTCTCTCCCCTCTACACCCACCAATACTGGTCTCTCCCTCTACACCCACCAATACTGGTCTCTCCCCTCTACACCCACCAATACCGGTCTCTCCCCTCTACACCCACCAATACTGGTCTCTCCCCTCTACACCCACCAATACTGGTCTCTCCCCTCTACACCCACCCACACTACACCTACAAAATTCTGAGCAGAACTGACAGGGTGGACAAAGATAAACTCTTTAGCACGAGCGGAACACGAACAAGGGGACGCGAGTGGAAGCTGAGTTCCCACATGAGCCACAGACACATTAGAAAGAACTTTTTCAGTGTCAGTAGTTAACAAATGGAATGCATTAGACAGTGATGTGGTGGAGGCTGACTCCACACACAGTTTCAAATATAGATGTGATAGAGCCCAGTAGGCTCAGGAATCTGTACACCAGTTGATTGATAGTTGAGAGGTGGGACCAGAGAGTCAAAGCTCAACCCCCGCAAGCAATGTGCAACTTGTAATTTCCAGAAAGTCATCATCTTGATCATTAGCTGGTGAATTGCATCATAATATTAAATATCAACCCATCCTCTTGCCGAGTATATGCCATTTTTAATAAAATTGACGTGTTAATTTAAAAATGCAACGTATTAGTAAAAATTAAAGCACCGTAATGTTGATGTTTTCAATTCGTCGACCTCGGTAGGAAATGTGGGCTGCTTGGGTTCGTATGTTTCAGGTTAGGCAAAAACCGTAGTAATTTTTTGCAGCAGGATCTAAAACTTGTACCATCGTGAACATTTTGACGTCATAGTGACATTACACACCTCGAGCAAACATCAAACATACCTCGAGTGATACATCAAACAACCTTTTTGTGTGTTCTTGTCATTGGGTTAGGTTAGGTTTGCTTACAAGGTAGAGTAACATACCTTTCCCTCTGGTCTTTTTTTCAGAGTGGTAAATAGAGGGAATAGA
>WNGS01009202.1:13611149-13631074 GCA_020271785.1 Procambarus virginalis
ATCCACAACATTTTTATATTTACCCTCTTGCTAAGTATTCTTATATATCTACGTCTACCTTCCAAGACAAACACGTTATTACTTGATTGCAAACTGTTTATTGCTCGTAGTGAGGAAAGGGAGTCAGAAATAATTAAGCTGTCTACTTCAGTGTTGTCAATAATTCGAGTGCTACCAGTATGCTACCAATTCGGCTTGCATAGTGGACGCCCAGCCCAGTTACTAATTCGGATATTCCTCTCAATTGTGCTGCCATCGGGCTGATGAGCAATAACAGCATTCCTGCCCTCCCTGTAGCTGTATTGAGTGATCCGTCAGTGTATATTGTCTGTGCAATGTTGTTTTCAGCTTGTATATTGTGAATGTGTTCTATGGTGCATAATTTAGCAGCAAGCTGAGCATGAGGGTTGTTTGTGATTAGTTCTTGGTGGGGTATGCAGGGGTCAGGATTTCAAAAGTACTATCTGCCAGGGTGGAAGGAAGTGCTGTACTCTTTCATCTGTATATACATGATCCTTCTCACATTGGCCTGCAGGAACATGACAAAGTGACGCCCTTGCTAAGGCTGCAGTAAATAAAGACAGTGTTGAACGGAATCTTGAGTTATCAATAGGTCCTTAAAAGTGTCATAGACGAGAACTCCTGGATGGATTTGAAGAAGTAGAACTGTGCAAACTGGAATTAGCAGGTCCATTGTTCATCACATTGAAATGTGTGAAGTAAAACATGTGTATGGGGCAAGTAATAAAGTCAGTAGACTAACAGATGTTGTCACAGCTCGTATAAGACTTGGCTACAGGTATCTCTGGCAGTTCGGCTTGTATAGGGATCTAGATGAAGTAAAGTGTAAAGTGTGTGGACAAAGACAGGGACACACACTAGAACACTATATCTGGATTGTAGTAAAATTGAGCCATTTAGAGATAGATCTAACTCACTCTGTATGATATGGCAACCTATCTTATAACCATGGGAAAATTACCTGAAATACTTGCACTGTATCCACATTTCGCTTCCAGTAGTGAACGACATACGAGATTCAGAAACAAGTAGTGTATTTTTGAAGACTAACAAGAAACAGAAGCTCCCCTATGACTCTGTAATGTCCCCATTGGTCAAACTATATGTATTAGCGATAAGACCTACCATTAATGTATGATGACTTACTGTAAATATGTAGCTCTTGAAATAGCACTTTTCTGTAACTAGCTGACATTGTAACTATAAGGTGTGAAGGATAGATGAAATTGTTTATGTAATAATCTAAGATGAGGTCTGATAAAGACCTTTTGTGCCCTCTGTAATGCTTTTGCGCTACCGCTCACAGGATGAGTATGGGGTGCACAATAAACTAGCCGCCTTCGGCGGCAACAATCAATCAACAGCACGCTGGACTGTGATCCCGGGTTCGATCCCGGGCGCCGGTGAGAAACAATGGGCAGAGTTATTTTCACCCTATGGCCCTGTTACCTAGCAGTAAATAGGTACCTGGGTGTTAGTCAGCTGTCACGGGCTGCTTCCTGGGGGTGGAGGCCTGGTCTAGGACCGGGCCGCGGGGACACTAAAAGCCCCGAAATCATCTCAAGATAACCTCAAGATAACCTGGGTGTGCTCGCAGGGTCGAGCTTGGCTCCTGTCCCAGCCTTCGGAATGTTCTTAGATTAATACTATGATTAAATTATCATGCGTTTACCATATTTGCATTGAAAACTTTGAAGCGAAATGGCTTCAACAACTGCTACATGTAACGTGTTCCACTTACTGACAGTTCTCTCATTGACCAAATTACTTCTGACGTCCCTGTGATTCATTTGCGTCTAGAGTTTCCATCCATGGCCACTCGTTCTGCTGTTCCTACCTTTAAACAATGCTGCATTTGAATACCTTAGCAAATTCCCTCAGAATCTTTGTATGTTATCATATCCCTCCCCCCCCCATCTCTCCTTTCCTCCAGTGTGGTAAGGTCCAGTTTTCTCAGTCTTTCCTCATAGCTTAATCCCGTTAGCTCAGGAACGTGTTTCATATCTCAGGACCTTTTCTAGTTTATCCTTGTCCTTTCTCAGATAAGGGCTCCATGCTGAGGATGCATATTCAAGAGTGAGTCTCACCTTCGCTGCATATAGGGCCCGAAAAGCCCCTTTGTACATATTTCTGAAGGATACACGGATGTTGGCCAGTATGCCATATGCAGCTGCTGTTATTCTGCTAATGTGGTCTTCTGGCATCAGTTTTTTGGTTATGGCCACTCCCAGGTCTGTCTTCTTTTCTGATTGAAGAATCTGTCTTCCCTTCATCCTATACTGCTGAACTTCCGTTCCAATTTTCATAACTTTCCAGTTGGCTGGGTTAAATTCCAACAGCCATTTTTCAGATCACTTTTGGAGTATGTCTAAATAAGTTTGCAATGCTTCACAATCTATCTCTGTCCTGACTTCTCATCAGTTTTCCCATCATCTCCAAACATTCAAATGGAGGGATCCATTTGCTCTGGAGGCCGTTGACATATATCAGAGACAGCATGTGCCCCTTGACCCTTGTGGTACTCTTGTAACCTCTCTCTGCTCTGGCCCTCACGGTAACCATTAGCTTTACACACGGAAATCACAATAGCATGATGCATCAAATTGAACAAATCCACAAGGGTCGTGATGAGGGTTCGATCCCAGACGCGTTTTAATCGACTGTGCCACGACACGGTAAAAGAATTGCAACTGGTTCGTGAAACAGTCGATTAAGGCGTGTCAGGGGGTCCTCTCAGACGTAGGTTCGAACCCTCATCACGGCTCTTGTGGATTTGTTCAACCATTTGTTTCCTTCCCCCTAGAGATACTCTGACTCACCTTAGGACTTGATACACCAGCTTGCTTTTCAAGTTCGAGAGAAGCCTGACACACTTAAAACATCGGAGATCGCGCCACTCACAAAGCAGATGCAAAAATTATAGACCAATAGCTCTAACTTCACACAGTATAAAAAAATCTTTGAAAGAGTGCTTAGTATTAAGATTACAAATCACATGGAATCACAACATCTACATAGACAGATGTAGATGTTGAATCTGTACAGAAATCAATAAAGTAGCTATCACGGCTAAAAAAAATAATGAAAGGTTGGATAACAAGGACCTTCCAAACAAGGGCTGCCATACCTATGATGATACTTTTCAAGACACTATAGTGCTCTCTAGGGTGGAATATTGTTGCACAATAACGGCCCCATTCAGAGCTGGAAAAATTGATGACCTAGAGAGCGTGCAAAGATCCTTTAGAGATCTTTGCCGCTAGAATTCACTCTTAAAAGTCATCTTAATTATTGGGACCGATTAAAAGTTCTAAATCTGTATTCTCTAGAGCGCAGGCGAGAGAGATACATAATAATCTACACGTGGGAGATATTAAGAGGGACAGGTTCCAAATGTGAACACAGAAATAACATCGCACGGAGGCAGATGTCATGGCAGGATAAGCAAAATACTCACGTTGAAAAGCAAGAGGTGCAATAGGTACTTTGATGGAGGACTCCATCAACATCAAGGGCCCAATACTTTTCAACACTCCCGCTACACGTAAGGGGCATAACTGGCCGACCTCTCACAGTGTTCAAGACAGAACTAGACAAACACTTACAAAAAATACCTGATCAACAAGACTGTGATTCATACGTCAGGCTGCGAGCAGCCGCGTCCAACAGCCTGGTTGACCAGACGACCAACCAGGAGGCCTGGTTGGAGACTGATCCGCGGGGCCGTTGATCCCCGGAAGCTACTCAAGGTAGACACGAGATTGTGTAGGAGTCTTTCGTTGTGGACTGTATCAAATGCTTTCTGACATTCGAGGAACACACAGCCCATCCTTCTCTAGTGTTTGATTTATGTCATATTGTTATAGAACTCCAGCACATTTGTCAAGCCGGATCTTCCTTGACTTAATCCGTTGTGGTGCCTTGAGACAAAATTTGTTATAAATGTTCTCCTCCTTAAATGTTAAAGTGGCTCCTCCTCCTCTCTCTAGCTGAGTGATGATGAAGAGTAAGCCACCCTAGAGGTGGCACGGGCATGAGTAGCCCGTAGTCTCTGGGGCAACTTGCAGAGGATACTTGTTCGTGATATGACTGTAGTTTAACGGTTTCTGTCCTCCCCAGTTCTTGTAGATTGGCACCACGTTAGCCTTTTTCCAGAAGAGCTACTGTTATTGTTTTTGATTCAGCTACTCCGAACAAAAAGTTGCAAGTAGCACGGGCTATGGTGAACCCGTAGAGGACTTAACCTGGCACAGGAGCGGGGCTGTAACTCTCCAGAAGAGCACTTTCTCCCGTTTCTAGAGAGTAATTAAGTATGGCATTTGGGTTGCACAACGCTTCAGCTGCCCATTTTAGCATCCAAGGCGATATTTTGTCTGGTCCCACGGCTTTTGTCACATCCAACCCCAATTGGGTTGGAAATAGGGGTGTGACTGAATGAGATTTGTAGGGCTTAGGGGTTTGGGGATGGATCGACATGGATCATGGTATTGAATTGTATTGAATTATCAGGGGAAAGCGCCAAGCCACTATGACTATATAGTACTTAGAAGGGATCAGGATAAGGACGAGGGATGGGACGGGGGGGGGGAGGAATAGTGCCCCAACCATTTGGACAGTCGGGGATTGAACGCCGACCTGCACGAAGGGAGACCGTCGTCCAAGTGGTTGGAACTAGAGTTCTAATGGGAGATTGTTAGGCCTGGGGGCCAAATCCTTCTGCTTTGGGGTTCAACCTGGTCGTTTGTCATGACGCATTACCTCTCAACGTTTGCTAACTTCGTCTTGTGTTGACTAACTAGTCGTCTTCCACTAGATGAGGACTCCGCGCTGGAGCCGCATACTCCAGTATTGGTCTGACGTATGGAGGTATACAAGGTTCTGAATGATGACTTAAACTAGTTTCTAAATGGCGGTTCTTATGAATAAATCCACAAGGGCCGTGATGAGGGTTCGAACTTACGTCCAGGATGATCCTAGACGCGCCTTAATCGACTGAGCCACGACTTGGATCAAAAGAATTGCAATGGGGATTGCTACCGCTCTCACACGGCTCCTGCAGCCTCTCCGAGACACAAACCGGGGTGTTATACAATACCCCCCCCCCATGCACTCGGGCTGTCAACAAGCTGTTCTACCTCTTCGCCCGTAATTCAATACACACACAAATCATAATATATATCACGCTATTGTGATTTGTGCGTGTATGGCGGGTCTTATGTTTGCCAGCCCCACGCGCGCGCGTGTGTGTGTGGGGGGGGGGGGACCTCTGAGGGGGGGGAGGAATTTTCGTCTAAAAACTGAAAATAGCAATTGCTTCTATTGTTGAAACGTGTAATGATGAAGAGGTGGCGGTGTGTTAAGGCTGGCCTTTGTGCTAGAGGTCAAAGGTGAAGAGACTGCTTATTTAACCCCGCCTCGCCTGCCCGCCGCCCTCCAGGTGAGGGTCATCTACAACCCTAGATGCTCTGGTATATATAGCACTGTGATGGCTCCTGCCTCACCCACCGCAACCCAGGCCTTAAAGAGTGTCATAACTGTGGAAAACGTACAGGAAGGTCACTATTACACTACTGACTGGTATGTGAGGCCATTGAAGCCCCGCGCATCACTCAACATGCAACCAAACAAGAGCAGCTGCATTAAATGTAAAATTCACAGCGACTAAATTGGTTAAAGCAGTTAAGAATGGGACACACTGGCGAACACTATCCGCCACCAAGATAACATATTAATTTAAAAGAAAAGATTAAATCAATGCGATAAGGAAACTATCTTCAGTTAATACTTTGACCCAAATAACACAGTAACGAGATTATCGTGAATAGCGGAACTCAATTACGGGCTCACTATAGCCGTGCTACATAGACATGTTGTTCCGGGTAGCTGAATCTACAACAGCAGCAGCAGCAGCTGGTACGTGCTGGTTGGCCAAGCTGGCCTCAGGTGACCAGTTTGGTACCAGCTGTCCTGTGTGGCTGCTGCTGCTGCTGTGTGGGAGTGTTTTTGTCTTTAAGTTGTGGGCTGGCGGGTCCTGGCGAGCACCCCGTCCTTATGGCCACCAACGGATGGCATCAACCTCCTGTGAAAGTAGCGGCCTCTCATAAATCCGTTTTCTATGCGTTGGGTGGTGAAGTCAGGTGGGTGGCTTTGATGCGTACGTTACTGGTTACTTTAGGACGTTGGATCGCCGAGGGTACAGGCGGCACGAGAGAACGGGGCGTGGGGGGGGTGTCTTTCTGTAGATGTATAGGTGTGGTGGTGTGGTTTTTCACCTGTACTGTGACTATTCATCATTGCCTGTCTCACCCACCATGCCCCGCCCCGCCCTGGTGAAGCACTAGCTGCCATGAATGTGAGGTGCAGCTGCCACCACCGCCTCACTCACAGTCCTGCTGCTCGCCTGTCCTTGTGTGTACACACCTAGTTGTGCTTGTGAGAGTTGAGCTCTGGCTCTTTGGAACCCTCTCTAAACTGTCAATCAATTAACTTTTTTCCACACACACACAGAGCCCTTCCCTCCTCTCAGGGATGCCAGATTGGGCTACTTGTAGCCCAATTGTGTTGCCAATTAGGATAATTGTATTCCGTTAAAAAGCCAGCTATGTATGTCGCTACTTACTACTTTTTCAACGACAGTTAAAATAAGCTGGACTGTTTATTCTAAAAAGCGAATCAATATGAAACAAATATTTGGCTACTTTTATTGTAAAGTTTGTGACATTTAGTTCTCCAGCTCGCGACTTTGGCAACTCAAATCTGGCACCCCCTGTCCCCAGGAAACAGCCCGTAGGAGCTGTCTAACTTCCAGGTACCTATTTACTGCTAGGTAAACAGGAGCATCAGAGTGAAAGAAACAGCCCATTTGTTTTCGCCTCCGTCAGAGATCGATCCCTAGGACTATGAATCCCCAGCGCTGTCCACTCATCCGTCACGCCCGTCAGATATGGTTCACTTCCACATCAGGGACGAGCTTTTGTAATATTGATACCTTGTAACAGTAATGGCCTTCCTACTTTATGTTGGTTCCGGGAATCAGGTCCCAGCGGCCCCGGTCTCTGGCCAAAGCCTCCTCCTATTTGTGGTGGGCTGGTCAAACAGGCTGTTATAGGACGCCGCTGATACCTGGTTGATGGGGTTCTGGGAAGTTCTTCTACTCCCCAAGTCCGGCCCGAGGCCAGGCTCGACTTGTGAGAGTTTGGTCACCAGGCTGTTGTTCTCGGAGCGGCCCGCAGGCCCACATACCACCACACAGCCCGGCTGATCCGGAACTTCTCTTAGAAAACAGTCCAGTTTTCTCTTGAAGATGTTCCACGGTTGTTCCGGCTGCTGGCACTCTGACGTATGAATCGCAGGCCGGTTGATGAAGTANCGTGTGTGTGTGTTGAAGTGGGAGTGTGGCTGGTATGTTGGGGTTTGCTGGCCAGTCTTGTATTGTGATTGTGTAGTGCGTGACAGTGTTGGCGTCGAGTGGATCACAGCACTTGGGCCAGCATGTGTGGGAGCGGGTGTGGGGCTGCCTAATGGGTTGTGTACACACTGGGAGGGGCGAGGCTCCAGCTCTTGGTGTAGTAATCCTGCTGGCCCATCATGTCCTCTCCACTCCACGTAAAAGTTACAACTGTTTTCTCTTATGGAAAACGTGTACGGTTCCCAGCAAACCTACCCATATAGATCAGTGTATAGAAAATGACAATATTAGGTTGGCTTTATTTTGTACTAATACTCAACTTTGTTAACGTATTGCGTAAGAAATGCGACGTATTAGGTGAAAGGACTGGGTGGATGTTGAAGAGCTTCAAACCTTCCTCCGAGTAGACAGTACGTTTAATATTAAAGTAATAAGTACATTCCTGACTGTCAACATAGTACATAATACATTATTGTGTTGTTACATTTACTCCCATATATATTCTCATTGTTGTTAATATGCTCAAAACTTTTAGGTTGACGTTTTCGTGTTCAATTCTATATACACAAGTTTTAAATATAAAGTTTTTTTCAGTTTTATTAAACAATAGAGATTTTATACAAAATTTGAAAATATCCGGAGTTTCTTTATAATTTATTGAAAGACTATAGTTTTGTTTTATTGGTTTTATAAAACTGTAATATCAATATAGCTATAGGTTAAGTACTAATTGTAATTAAGAAATAATAAATGCTATTTACATGCGTGGCCTCCTACACTCCCAAGGTTAGGTTAGGTCGTGGTTTTCTATACAGCTTTTCAGGTGAACTCTAATATTCACACTACTTTGGTGCAATGCTGGCGATTAAGTGTGTTTATGTACTATGCCGATAGTCAGGATTGTACTTATTACATTTAGCATTAAAACGTACTGTCCATTCGGAGGATGGGCTGAGAGCATGTGTGTGTACTCACCTATTTGTGCTTGCGGGGGTTGAGCTCTGGCTCTTTGGTCCAGCCTCTCAACTGTCAATCAACTGGTGTACAGATTCCTGAGCCTAATGGGCTCTATCTTATCTACACTTGAAACTGTGTATGGAGTCAGCCTCCACCACATCACTTCCTAATGCATTCCATTTGTCAACCACTCTGACACTAAAAAAGTTCTTTCTTATATCTCTCTCTCGTGTGTGTGTGTGTGTGTGTGTGTGTGTGTGTGTGTGTGTGTGTGTGTGTGTGTGTGTGTGTGTGTGTGTGTGGGGCCAGAGAGAGAGAGGCTCGGCGCCACGTCGTCTCCGATTATTTTGTCTGACTTGTGTAAGTGTGTCTTGCTGCGTGTAGTGTTGTATTGGACTACCTCGTGCCAAGTGTGAATGTATTTCAAGTGCTTTACTAGAGTTGTTAAAGTGCCTTAAATTGTCACGCGTCACTCACACTTGGTGACTGGTGCCTCAGACTGTCATGGGCCACACTCCTGGTGACTGGTGCTTCAGACTGTCATGGGCCACACTCCTGGTGACTGGTGCTTCAGACTGTCATGGGCCACACTCCTGGTGACTGGTGCTTCAAACTGTCATGGGCCACACTCCTGGTGACTGGTGCTTCAGACTGTCATGGGCCACACTCCTGGTGACTGGTGCCTCAGACTGCCATGGGCCACACTCCTGGTGACAGGTGCTTCAGACTGTCATGGGCCACACTCCTGGTGACTGGTGCTTCAGACTGTCATGGGCCACACTCCTGGTGACTGGTGCTTCAGACTGTCATGGGCCACACTCCTGGTGACTGGTGCTTCAGACTGTCATGGGCCACACTCCTAGTGACTGGTGCTTCAGACTGTCATGGGCCACACTCCTGGTGACTGGTGCCTCAGACTGTCATGGGCCACACTCCTGGTGACTGGTGCTTCAGACTGTCATGGGCCACACTCCTGGTGACTGGTGCCTCAGACTGTCATGGGCCACACTCCTGGTGACTGGTGCTTCAGACTGCCATGGGCCACACGCCTGGTGACTGGTGCTTCAGACTGTCATGGGCCACACGCCTGGTGACTGGTGCCTCAGACTGTCATGGGCCACACTCCTGGTGACTGGTGCCTCAGACTGTCATGGGCCACACTCCTGGTGACTGGTGCCTCAGACTGTCATGGGCCACACGCCTGGTGACTGGTGCTTCAGACTGTCATGGGCCACACTCCTGGTGACTGGTGCCTCAGACTGTCATGGGCCACACGCCTGGTGACTGGTGCTTCAGACTGTCATGGGCCACACGCCCGGTGACTGGTGCTTCAGACTGTCATGGGCCACACGCCTGGTGACTGGTGCTTCAGACTGTCATGGGCCACACGCCCGGTGACTGGTGCTTCAGACTGTCATGGGCCACACTCCTGGTGACTGGTGCTTCAGACTGTCATGGGCCACACTCCTGGTGACTGGTGCCTCAGACTGTCATGGGCCACACGCCTGGTGACTGGTGCTTCAGACTGTCATGGGCCACACGCCTGGTGACTGGTGCTTCAGACTGTCATGGGCCACACTCCTGGTGACTGGTGCCTCAGACTGTCATGGGCCACACTCCTGGTGACTAGTGCTTCAGACTACCATTACCTCTCCCCGTATATGTCTGACGACCTAACGTTTAGGGAGCATAACCAAGCAAGTATTGCGTCACCCAGAAAAATGATAGGATGGATTACGAGAACTTTCAAATCCAGGGATCCCATCACAATGGTTGTACTCTTCAAATCACTTGTGTTGTCCCTGCTTGAGTACTGCTCAGTACTCACTTCCCCCTTCAGAGCAGGAGAGATTGCTGAAATATAGGGAATACAGAGAACATATACGGGATACATAAACGAGATAAAGCATCTAAATTATTGGGATCGTCTCAAAGCTCTCCAAATGTACTCTCTAGAAAGAAGACGAGAGAGATACCAAATAATATACACATGGAAAATACTGGAGGGCCAGGTCCCAAATCTGCACAGTAAAATAACAACGTACTGGAGTGAACGATATGGAAGAAAATGCAGAATAGAACCAGTGAAGAGCAGAGGTGCCATAGGCACAATCAGAGAACACTGTATAAACATCAGAGGTCCGCGGTTGTTCAACGTCCTCCCAGCGACTATAAGAAATATTGCCGGAACAACCTTGGACATCTTCAATAGAAAACTGGACCGTTTTCTAAGAGAAGTTCCGGATCAGGCGGGCTGTGGTGGGTATGTGGCCCTGCGGGCCGCTCCAAGCAACAGCCTGGTGAACCAAACTCTCACAAGTCAAGTCTGGCCTCGGGCCGGGCTTGGGGAGTAGAAGAACTCTCAGAACCTCTTCAACCAGGTATCATACCTGGCGCGCTCATTACCTCTCCATTAACGTTTTCATCATATTTTTGTCTTACCGTTGTGGATGGAATTAGCCTCAACAGCGTGTAATACAGTCTTCCACTTGCTGACCACTCTTACAGGCAGCGTCAACGTATTGGTGCATCTCTTCCACCCAGGTACTTCTAATCGTGTCCCCCTTGTCCTACCTCCTCTTAATATAAATAGGTTTCGTATGTCCACTTTGTCTATTCCTCTCGGGATCTTGTATGTAGTGATCATATCCCGCTGTTTTTCTCTCCTCTAGGTTGCGAGGTGAGATCTCTCATCCTGATAGCTGCTTGATGGGGTTCTGGAAGTTGTTCTACTCCCCAAACCCGGTCTTAGGCCAGGCTTGACTTGTGAGAGTATGGTCCATCAGGCTGTTGCTTGGAGCGGCTCGCAGGCCCACATACCCACCTGGTTGGTCCGGCACTTCTTGTAGAAAACAATCTAGTTTTCTCCTGAAAATGTCCACGGTTGTTCCGGCAATATTGGGGACAATACCTGTTACGGGATGAGTTGAGCTGCCCAATACACTCGCCCCTCGGGCCAAAATTTATTCATGCAAACCACGAAACGTATTCAAGCTTCTGTTTGCCTCACAAGGTGAGAGTTCCATGCTGGAGCTGCATACTAAAGTAATCACCTCACATAGACAGTGTGGGTGTGTGGGTGTGGACTTTAAAGTCTCCTTCTATAGCTTACTAAATGATGTCCTTATGTGTGCTAGCTTGCCATATGCTGTCGATGTCGTCCTCTTCACATGACCTTGTGGTGTTAGTGGTGGGATTCTCCCTCCCTGCTCCCAGCTCCTCTACTGACTCTTTCTTGTAATTATGCTCCCCTTATGGTGTAGTTAAATCCAGGTCTCCTGTCAACCGTACCTATATTAAATTCGAAAGAACAATGGTCCTAGGAAAGCGGCCAGTAAAACGGGCCACTTCCACTCCTGTCCGGCCTTACTGACCCTATCTGAACATGACCCTTTGTTTCTTGTCCGTCAGGTACTCTATATACCCAATCAGGGCCTTTCCTGTTATCCCCGACAATCTCTCTTATCCGTGTGAGGAACTGTAGCAAATGTTAGTTGTGGCAGACCCTAGGAACGGGTTGGACTGTCCACCGTCTGTCCATCCTCTCTCCCTTCTCTTGTCATCTCTTAGTGACCCCTCTCATAGAATTCAACCAAATTTTATTAAGCATTAATTTCTCTGAAGCCGTGGTATTAAAAGCTCTTGTTTGAAGCTCTTGTTATGAAGCTCTTGTTATGAAGCTCTTGTTAAGAAGCTCTTGTTACGAAGCTTTTGTTATGAAATTCACCCTTCCCATATATTCTTCTGTCATTTTCTTGATTACTTTTTGAGGCATTTTGAATGGAACACATTTACAACACAACCCGTCCTGGTGTTCACATAGTACCTATTGTGACGATCGTCAGTAGTCGCGAATTCCTACCTACTTACCGTTTAGATAGTAGTATACTCACTAGTAAGGAATTCTTTTTAAAAACTAAAGCTAAAAAAAAACAAATCTAAATATTCCTTACGGTTACCTTGAGGTGTTTCCGGGGCTTAGCGTCCTCGCGGCCCGGTCGTCGACCAGGCCTCCTCGTTGCTGGACTGGTCAACCAGGCCGGGTTTAGGCGTAGTTTAGCACACCTATGCAATATTAGGCCTCAGATATCGTATATTAGGCCTAGGAAGGTTAGGTAAGGCTAGTTTAGTTTATCTCTGCAACACAAGTAAAAAATACTTTTCCGGTTTGTGCAACTCAATAGTGCCGATTTGTACGTTGTAATTGTGTTGTATGTCGGTGTATATACTGTGGTCGTCATCGTTACTACAAGTACTACCAGAACAGGAGGCTGGGCTGGAATAGCACTGGTCTGTAGTTTAGTGCTTCATGTCTATCTCATTTTTCTTGAATGTTGCAACAATATTTGCCTTTTGCTAGATTACCGGTAGCGGTCTGGACGTGTGGTGTGTAATGTTGAACACTATAGTTAATGGGTAACACCGGGTTTCTGCAGCTTCCACCAGTACCCACGGCGATATCTGGCCCTAGTCATGGTGCTTGTGCTGCGTCCAGTTCCCCTCAGTGTCCGTCTACCTCTTTGTCATCAACCTCAATTCTCTCCATTGTTGATTTTGAGCGTCTGTTGCCACATCTCCTTGGCCACCAGTCCAGTTCCCTTTTGTAGACCTGGAATCTCTCTTATGGCACAGTCCTTCCTGTCCTCGCAGTCTGGTCATATGGTTTCATACCCGTTTTTTTCCCCCTCTATGTGTGGCTGTGTCAGAGCATAGGAGCCAGGCTCTAGTGTTGCCTGTGGCGCCTTAGGGTGTGTCATGGTAGGGTGTGTCATTGAGAGAGACCCGGTCACGGGGGGTGGTGGTGGTCAGGTGGGCTACTGTGAGGGAAGGATATCACCTGGCACGGAGACCTGCGCCTTCTACACACCACCAGCGGGAGAGGTTAGGTTGGTGCAAAAGGGGGGGGGGGTGGAAGAGAATGGTAGGAGAGAGTGAGAGGTGAATGAGAGGAGGAAGGGACTACTGCAGACAGGTATATGAGCGTGCCAGGCAACCCGTTCTCGAGATTTTTTCACTGTAAAAAGGAACTATTTTACCCAAGCAGAAACTACACGAAGCCAAGCAACCCACCTAATCTATCGAGACCGATACATGGAAAACGCATCGCATTACGATGTGACCATTTATACCAACACGTTGTATTATTAACGGATTGGTGAGATTCCGTAAACACTGCGAGGTGTTAGAGTTGAGGGGGTGGGGGGGGGGCGCAGCATGTGGTGTGGTCACTGGTATATGGTGTGGCCGCCCGTGCCTCTCCTGGAGGGGTCTGGTGCTACATAGCCTCCCGGCCTGGTGCCTTCTTTGATAATTACTTACTTGCCACACCTGTTTTGGTGTGTGTGTGTGTGTGTGTTGTGTGTGTGTGTGTGTGTGTGTGTGTGTGTGTGTGTGGTGTGTGTGTGTGTGTGTGTGTGTGTGCGCGCGCGTGCGTGCGTGCGTGTGCATGCGTGCGTGCGTGCGTGTGTGTGTGTGTGTGTGTGTGTGTGGGTGTGTGTGTGTGCGTGCGTGCGTGCGTGCGTGCGCGTGCGTGCGTGCGCGTGCGTGCGTGCGCGTGCGTGCGTGCGTGCGCGTGTTGGGGATGGTGGGGTATGTATGTGTGGGTAAAGTGTATGGTGAGGATGGTGGTGTGTACTCACCTAGTTGTGCTTGCGGGGGTTGAGCTCTGGCTCTTTGGTCCCGCCTCTCAACCGTCAATCAAAAGGTGATGTCTTGTGTGGGGGGGGGGGGGGGGGAGGGTATAAAGGGAGAGGGGTGGTACATATGTGTGTGTACAAACATTAAGGTTATGTTCGTCTTATGGTCATAAATGACCTGGTTGTGTTGAAGATGAAGGCGAGGTAAAGGTCGCGGGGATATTACTGGCGCCTGTGAAGTTATCAGCGTGTGTTGAGCTGCTCTCCTGGG
The DNA here is from genome assembly GCA_020271785.1 of Procambarus virginalis. NCBI lineage: Eukaryota > Metazoa > Arthropoda > Malacostraca > Decapoda > Cambaridae > Procambarus > Procambarus virginalis. The sequence goes on from WNGS01009202.1 coordinate 13,625,443, forward strand.
CACGACTCAAGTCACCGGGCTTATTATATACACTAATGCCTCGTCTTAGTATTATCTTTGTGCTCTTCTTTCATCCAGTTTAAATCGTAGCGTTTATTTATGTGCTTCAGCCTACAGTTTAGACCTATTGTCTTATGTATGACCCTCTGTCCTGCGTGACAGTGAATACCAGCATTATCTTCACTTTAATAAGACTACCAAAATCCTCAGATTAGGCAAAATTGTAATTAATTTTGTCAATGAAGATGTTAATAATAATCGTTTATTTGGCTTAGGAACAATACAACACGGGGTGGCGGTACCCGCGCTTCCCTTACTTCATTTCTTCTCCTCCTCTGTCTTCTCTCTTTATCCTGTCTACTGTCTTTCTCCTTTTGCTGCTCCTTTCCTGCCACGTCTCTGCTCCCTTTGCAATGGGTAATTAGAGAGGGGTTGGCCTACTTCTCCATCATCATCATCAACCCCTAGAGGTTGATGGGCGGTTGAGAGTAGACGCAACTACCCGTTTGTATTTGCCGCGGCGACTCATACGCCATCTATGTAAACAAGAGACATGGTGGCCCGCCACGCTGGGTCCGCCAGTCGCGTGACACTATCATTAAAGACACACAGCAGTGATGGCTTCATATCCCCCCTTACCAATGACAGCATCAGGAAACGCCACTCTGGCGACTCTTAATAAAGGTGGTTTTAGCGAGGGTTGTGGGTGAAGGACGCCAGAACCCGCTCCAGGTATATTCCAGGTGTCGCCCATTACAAGTATAGTATTTGACTAGTATTATATCAGTACTACTTATGAGGCTGCTGCAGTGCGCCCAGGTGACATGAGCTAGTATACCATTCACCATATTCATCAAGGTGAGCTCATCAGGCAGCGTTACTCATCGCGTGAGTGAACTTACTCCAATAGTGATAATATTGAGGAGCGTCACTCATCCCCGCGTGAGTGAACTTACCCAATAGTGGAAAGGAGACGTGATTGATTGATTGATAAAGATTAAGCCACACAAGAGATGGCACGGGCATGAATAGCCCGTACGTGATGGCCCTTTTGAGCCATTACCAGTATCAAGAGATGATACTGGAGATCTGTGGAGGCGCAACTGCACCCTGCGTGACGGAGATGACTCCCGGACCAAAAAAAAAAAAAAAAAAAAAAATAAAAATCGGAGACGTGAGAGGTATCAAATAATATATACCTGGAAGATACCTGAAGGACAGGTCCCAAATTTGTACAGTAGAATAACAACTTACTGGAACGAAAGACACGGAGGGAATTGCAGAATAAATCCAGTGAAGTAAGTAGAGGTGCCATAGGCACAATCAGAGAACACTGTCTGAACATAAAAGAGGTCCACAGCTATTCAACACCCTCCCAGCAAGCATTAGCAATATTACTGGAACAAAGGTGGAATTGTGAATAATTTAGGTGTGATTCGTGTACATGGTCGGCCATGACAACAGTTGCCAGGTTCAGCTGCCGTTACCTGCGGCAGGTGGCTGCAAGTGGTCAGTCACCTCATTACACCCTTTACACCTGCTGAGGTAACGAAGGTTTCAAGTACTTGATACAATCTGGTGTTGTTGAGAGTTTTCTAACCTTCGGTAGCTAATTGTGGTGATGGTGCTTGACATCGTGATGAGAGATGGCGACTCCCTTCATATAGTTTAGTGTCGCTGCAAGAGTGCCGACGTATCTGACATACGTGAACGCTAAGGAGAGCTCTACCTCCTCCTGATCGAAGGGATTCTCTAGAATCCTGTCTCGTAAGTAAATGAAGTGGACTTTCTAGTACTTTGGGATTGGAACCGAGGCCGTAAACGCACAGGAACCACACGCTACCGCTTCACCACAAGCAGACATATAAGGAATACAGCCCAAGAATAGACTTGTTTGACGGGTGGTGTAAAGTGCTAACTAGAGGCAGCACCAGCCTGGTCCCAGGCCGGGTCTGGGGACGAGACCCAGGATCTCTCTCTGAGGTGAACTCATCAGTTCACCTCTTCCATAACCGTCGTCCCTCGTGGCACCCGTGCCGGGTATGGCACTAGTGTAGCGTGCCCCGTCTACCCTCGTGGCACCCGTGCCGGGTATGGCACTAGTGTAGCGTGCCCCGTCTACCCTCACCGTGTCCTCTGGCCTCCAGCATGCGTGAAGACAACGCCGGTCACACTGCCCAAGTACCCTTGAAAGAATGGGGAGGGGGGGGGGGGTGGATGGACAAGTGGACTTGGGGGTATCAATTAATGTCGTCTTTCCCAGGAACGAACCGGTTCTCCGGTTGTGGGTGCTACATCTGCTCTCAGTGAAGTAGGTGGTTGTGTGTGTGTGGGGGGGGGGGGGCTTGCGCATCTCAGACCAATCCCGCAATACTCTTTAAGACTTATGATTTATATTTTTTTAATGAGAAAAAATGGTTAATAAGTGGGTTTAGCGAGATGAGAGCGGTGCCGTGATGGGTTGGCTTACCTGGCGTTCCGTGGCTGTACATGGTCTTATGCTTAGTGTACGTGTTACTTAGCGGGTGTGTACTGTACACACACAAGGTTACAACACACTACGTGTAAACAACAACATCAACACCTGGTGAATCACTAAGTGGCGGTTACTAATTCTCCTTAATTAGCTACGAGTGCTTAATCACTCTGTCCACAGACAGATCTGATCAGTCCGAACGAATTACAGCAGCTTAATTACAGCGCAATTGACTCCGATCCACTTGACAAGGTACCCCAGGATACGACGGTACACGGTGCTACACGGTACACGCGACAGAGTTCTACACTGTTCGTTCGTTTTCTCAGAGTTTCGTATTTCAGGCTTCTCTCATAACACTGAAACCTTCTCTAGCACGTCTCACTGCAGTACCTTCACGCACAGATGCGTTAGACGGCTGATGTCACTATCCTAGCGCGATAATTAACGGCCTCACCTAGTCCAGTTGCTCTAAGATGGCGTCTCACTATCCCGCGNATCCTAACAAAGTACTGGAAAGAATTATAAGATAAAGATTGGGTTCACACCTTGAAGGTACCTTGAAAGAATTAAGTTTGTAACCAAACAACAACACGGCTTCAGAGAAGAAAAATCATGCCTGAGAAACCTCCTGGTGTTTTATAATAAGGTAACGAAAATAAGGCAGGACAGAGAAGGCTGGGCGTATTGCGTATTTCCAGACTGCCAAAAAGCCTTTGATACAGTACCACACAGGTTACTATACAGATTCGAGAGGCAGGCGGGAGTAAGCTGAACCGTACTAACGTGGGTAAGGAACTGCTTAACAGACAGGAGTCACAGAGAGTGGCCACAGAGCACCCACTGACAGGAGCGAGTCAGTGCTGGGGCCGTTACTATTCCTTATTTATATAAATGACTTGACTCTAGAGGTTGAGTTTTATATGTCGATGTTTGCAGACGATGTGGAACTAATGAGGGTTGAGACAGAAGAGGATTGTAAGATTCTCCAGCATGACTTGAACAAGCTGTAGAGCTGGTTCGAGAAATGGCTGCTAAGAGTTCAACACCAGCAAGTGTAAGGTGATGGAAACGGGATCAGGACCCAGGAGACCGAAAAGCCAATACTCGATGAAGGGAAACTACCTCCCTATAACTACTAGAGGAACTTACCTGGGAGTAGATGTAGATAGTAGTTCACACACCGACCCAAACTCCGGAGGCTCATATAATAGAAGAACGTCAGCCGCATACCTTACGCTGGCAATAATCAGAACACTTCGTGAACTTAAATAAGGAGGCTTTTAGATCACCGTATATCCCTATGTGAGGTTGGGGATGCTTGATGGGGTTCTGACGATGGGCTTGATGGGGTTGGGGTTGATGGGATGCATCACCTGCTTGATGGGGTTCTGGGAGTTCTTCTACTCCCCAAGCCTGGCCCGAGGCCAGGCTCGACTTGTGAGAGCTTGGTCCACCAGGCTGTTGCTTGGAGCGGCCTGCAGGGCCACATACCCACCACAGCCCGGCTGGTCCGGAACTTTCTTAGAAATCAGTCCAGTTTTCTCTTGAAGATGTTCACGGTTGTTCCGGCAATGTTTCTTATAGTCAGTGTTAGAGTACGCCGCCCCATCCTGGAACCCCCATCTAAAACGAAAAAAAACTAAGGAAGCTTCCCTTATTGACGAGGTGGAAACTTCCACCCCGTCAATAGGGGGATTGATGGGGTGGAACTATTGGTCTCTTCTGCTCTGGGTCTCTTCCACTCTGGGTCTCTTCCGCTCCGGGTCTCTTCCACTCCGGGTCTTTTCCACTCTGGGACTCTTCCACTCTGGGTCTCTTCCACTCTGGGTCTCTTCCTCTCTGGGTCTCTTCCACTCCGGGTCTCTTCCACTCCGGGTCTCTTCCACTCCGGGTCTCTTCCACTCCGGGTCTCTTCCACTCCGGGTCTCTTCCACTCTGGGTCTCTTCCACTCCGGGTCTCTTCCACTCTGGGTCTCTTCCACTCTGGGTCTCTTCCACTCCGGGTCTCTTCCACTCCGGGTCTCTTCCACTCCGGGTCTCTTCCACTCTGGGTCTCTTCCACTCCGGGTCTCTTCCACTCTGGGTCTCTTCCACTCTGGGTCTCTTCCACTCCGGGTCTCTTCCACTCTGGGTCTCTTCCACTCCGGGTCTCTTCCACTCTGGGTCTCTTCCACTCTGGGTCTCTTCCACTCTGGGTCTCTTCCACTCTGGGTCTCTTCCACTCTGGGTCTCTTCCACTCCGGGTCTCTTCCACTCTGGGTCTCTTCCACTCCGGGTCTCTTCCACTCCGGGTCTCTTCCACTCCGGGTCTCTTCCGCTCTGGGTCTCTTCCGCTCTGGGTCTCTTCCACTCCGGGTCTCTTCCACTCTGGGTCTCTTCCACTCTGGGTCTCTCCACTCTGGGTCTCTTCCACTCTGGGTCTCTTCCACTCCGGGTCTCTTCCACTCTGGGTCTCTTCCACTCTGGGTCTCTTCCACTCCGGGTCTCTTCCACTCCGGGTCTCTTCCACTCTGGGACTCTTCCACTCCGGGTCTCTTCCACTCCGGGTCTCTTCCACTCTGGGTCTCTTCCACTCTGGGTCTCTTCCACTCCGGGTCTCTTCCACTCTGGGACTCTTCCACTCCGGGTCTCTTCCACTCTGGGTCTCTTCCACTCCGGGTCTCTTCCACTCCGGGTCTCTTCCACTCTGGGTCTCTTCCACTCCGGGTCTCTTCCACTCTGGGTCTCTTCCACTCCGGGTCTCTTCCACTCTGGGTCTCTTCCACTCCGGGTCTCTTCCACTCTGGGCCTCTTCCACTCTGGGACTCTTCCACTCCGGGTCTCTTCCACTCTGGGTCTCTTCCACTCTGGGTCTCTTCCACTCCGGGTCTCTTCCACTCCGGGTCTCTTCCACTCGGGTCTCTTCCACTCCGGGTCTCTTCCACTCTGGGTCTCTTCCACTCTGGGTCTCTTCCACTCTGGGTCTCTTCCACTCCGGGTCTCTTCCACTCTGGGTCTCTTCCGCTCCGGGTCTCTTCCACTCTGGGTCTCTTCCACTCCGGGTCTCTTCCACTCCGGGTCTCTTCCACTCTAGGACTCTTCCACTCTGGGTCTCTTCCACTCCGCGTCTCTTCCACTCCGGGTCTCTTCCACTCTGGGTCTCTTCCACTCTGG
>WNGS01009202.1:13637567-13648815 GCA_020271785.1 Procambarus virginalis
TTGTTAATAGAATCGTTATCCCTACAGACAAAAATTAGAAAATACAATTAACGATTTGCTATAAAACCAAAAAAAAACGGCCAACCTACTCATGAGAAACTCTCCAGACACAAAGCAGAACGCTTTAAAAGCGTTCTGCTTTTAAAGGAATAGACGAATTTTTAAGGATAGACGACCAATGTCGTCTATTCCTTAAAATGCCTCTTGGGGACTGTAAGCCTCAAAGAACTCAGTATATAGGCAAGACAACAACTCTCTTTCCAGGCGATTAACGATGCATAAGCAACAGGGCTCCATTAAGGAACATATAATCTCTTCCCACAACAAACCATCACCAGAGAAGTCTTAACAAAAAATACGGAAATCATTGATAGATACAGCGATAGCAGGCGGCTAGATTCTGCGAGTCACTACACATTAAGAAGTCAACACCAGCAATCAACAGCCAATTAATGCACAACTATATTCTACCCACTTCAAGACAACACCAATATAGAAGCATCAAGAAATATGGGCCATAGCCCTCTGCAGTTACTTCCATTCTTCCTTTACTTTACCAATTAATACCCATTGTTTCGTGTTCTGTCTAGTGTTGAAAGTTTTGTTCACTTATCCAAAACTGTTTAACATATCACCTCGCCCAAAATGCGGGTATAAAATAAATCTTGTTTAAATCATAGCATTGTAGAACTCTGTTTAGTGTTTGCAGGTTATAGTTGTGTGTGTGTAAACTAAAGTTTTTGAAAATGTAATAAGTTATTACGAAACGCGTTCAAGTGTCGCGTCAGACTAGAAATAAAAATGAATTTGGAGAATTGATTTTTCAATTACCATCGACAGTGAAAAGAAACATAAGAAATATTGAGAAAATTCGTGTTAGAATTATTAATCTTACTTTTTCGGTCATATTTAATAATATATGTCTACAGGAAAGACTACTACAATATATATATATATATATATTATATATATATATATATATATATATATATATATATATATATATATATATATATATATACTATTTAGCGCACATATTTACACACATTTACTGTGTATGCACCGTGTAGGCGGGCCGTGAAGAAGTAGACCTTCCCCACAGCCATAGACACTTAGGTAAGTACACATCCCCCATATACACCTTCATCCCCCCCCCCACTTACCCAATATGTCGAACTATTTAGGCTGGACGGTAAAGCGACGGTCTTGCTTCATGCAGTTCGGCGTTCAATCCCCGACCGTCCTAGTGGTGGGACACCATTCTTCCCCCCCCCCCCTGTCCCATCCCATCGGAAATCCTTATCCTGATCCCTTCCAAGTGCTATATAGTCGTAATGGCTTGGCGCTTTCCCCTGATAATTCCCTCCCTCTCCTTCCCCCCCCCAGGCTTCCCCTTCCCTGCCCTCCCCTACACTCCCCGACACACGTGTTTAGCTCCTGACGACCACAATTCTTCTCGCCCCATACACTAAGACCCCCCCCCATGTAAGGGACGTGTCTCCCCTCCCCCCCATGTAAGGGACGTGTCTCCACTCCCCCCCCCCATGTAAGGAGCGTGTCTCCCCTCCCCCCCATGTAAGGGACGTGTCTCCCCTCCCCCCCATGTAAGGGACGTGTCTCCACCCTCCCCCCCATGTAAGGGACGTGTCTCCACTCCCCCCCCATGTAAGGGACGTGTCTCCCCTCCCCCCATGTAAGGACGTGTCTCCCCTCCCCCCCATGTAAGGGACGTGTCTCCACTCCCCCCCCATGTAAGGGACGTGTCTCCCCTCCCCCCCCATGTAAGGGACGTGTCTCCCCTCCCCCCATGTAAGGGACGTGTCTCCACTCCCCCCCATGTAAGGGACGTGTCTCCACTCCCCCCCCATGTAAGGAGCGTGTCTCCCCTCCCCCCCATGTAAGGGACGTGTCTCCCCTCCCCCCCATGTAAGGGACGTGTCTCCACTCCCCCCCCCATGTAAGGGACGTGTCTCCCCTCCCCCCATGAAGGGACGTGTCTCCCCTCCCCCCCCATGTAAGGGACGTGTCTCCACTCCCCCCCATGTAAGGGACGTGTCTCCACTCCCCCCCCCCATGTAAGGAGCGTGTCTCCACAAACCCCTCCCCCCTCACGAGGGAAAAGGGTGGGAAGAAGATGTGAGCCACAAAGTGAGCCAGCGGCGAGACCCAGCAGGTGAACAACACTAAGAACACGCCAAGACACAGTCCTCCACGGGAGAGGAAACACCGACAGGATGGGTGAAGCAGCGGTGCTCTGGAGCAAGACACCACCACCGACCCGTACAACAACTGTTCACACATGACACCCAAGGCTCACTTAGGGTAAATGGTGGTCAGTCATGCAACAGTGCAACCATCGCCCACGAGAGACACCAGAATGCCACTTGGCTAACTGAAAGAAACCCCGAACGATTTGTACGTTTATTCAAAATCCAACATGAAAAGAGACAGTATTGAGCCTTTTGAGTAGGGAAATGTGGGAACATTGACTGATAACAAAGACCTGAATGAAATAGTAAGGCCACAATACGAGACCCGTGTTGAGACTTCCCCAAGACCCACTGAAGGTTGACACGCCAGGTGTTTTCTGCGTGATGATCACACATACCTGCCCTCCTCACACCTCACATGTTGCCGTCAGGGCACTCTGGCCTGGCCACACCCTTGGCCGCCGCACCTGGACCCCCGCCCCTATAGGCCCCCCTCTGTAGCCCCTATAAACCCCCCCCCCTCTGTAGCCCCTATAGACCCCCCCCCTCTATACGCCCTCTCACTCTCCCCCCCTCACTCCCACTGCAATTCTATACTCATCAATAATGTCAACGTAAACATAAGAGGTTTGAAGTATCATGTGGAGACGATGGCCAGACATAGGTGACTTCACCTGTCTCCCTAAGACATGTTCAACACCGCCACAATATAAAGAGACGCGACAAAACACATGCACAAACACCGTAGAATGATAGCACTAGCATCACTCGATATATAAATGTACACTGCTGCCTTATTCACTCTTGTGTTGATGATGATATCCTCATAATGCACTCAGAGTCTGCCAGTGCAGACTACTGGACACATGCCTCTGTATGACTAACCATCCTGTGTGATGGGGATTTTAGCATCAGGTAGCTAGCTTTTTGACACACTCTGAACTCCCCTTTATATAGTCTAGGGTCACTGCACCAATGCTGATGTAACTAAATGTGTTAATAATAATACAAAATCTTTAAATTCTTTCTAAAATCTCGATAACGGGAAATATCTTTTTATAAAAAGATTGAAGCCGTACTGTGGGATCGATCCCACGTTCGTAGATTTCCTAGGAACGCGGGTTCAATCCCACTTTATAGCCTTAGTATAAAAGTATTTGTGTACGTCTGATACCATACTACTTGTGTAAAGGAGGAAATGTAGATGTTTATCTCTCAGAATGTTTGGTAATATGTTTATTGTTTGTGATGTGTGTCTATGTATGTATTAACACGATGTACTGAACGGGGTGAGAATAGCTTGAGCTACCTCATCCCTTTGTGTATATTTTACATCAATAAACTTATTTCAATTTCAGTTTTATAGGCTAAATATTTTCACACACAAATCTTGGAAAGAGAGATAAGAAGTGTGGTGACACACTACACGGAGTCGCCTATCTTATCACCCAGTATGAGATTACAGCATGACTCACACTACTGTCGATTCAGCCCGACCTCTTAAGGTTCCCACCGTCAAGAAACTGTCGTACTAAAGTGCCCTTGTCCTAACCTATCAGAGGAGGACCCAAAACAGAAAACGGGACAGGACATCAATTTCGCGACCCTCTACCATGTTCTAGTGCGGGTATTTTTGCCCTTAGGTAAATTGTGCGTCAAAATTGAAATTGAAATAAGTTTATTGATGTAAAATACAGACAAAGGGATGAGGTAGCTCAAGCTATTCTCACCCCGTTCAGTACATCGTGTTAATACATACATAGACACACATCACAAACAATAAACATATTACCAAACATTCTGAGAGTTAAACATATACATTTCCTCCTTCACAAGTAGTAAATGTATATGTTTATCTCTCAGAATGTTTGGTAATATATGCGACGGTGTATTATAAGGAGGACGGGTTGAATGTTTGGGGTCACTGTGGTGTATAGTCTTGGGTGCGGGGGGTTATCTTGACGTTATCTGGAGATAATCTCGGGGCTTTTCTGTCCCCGCGGCCCGGTCCTCGACCAGGCCTCCACCCCGAGGAAGCAGCCCCTGACAGCTGACTAACACCCAGGTACCTATTTTACTGCTAGGTAACAGGGGCATAGAGTGAAAGAAACTCTGCCCATTGTTTCTCGCCGGCGCCCGGGATTGAACCCGGGACCACAGGATCACAAGACCAGTGTGCTGCCCGCTCAGCCGACCGGGGGGGGGGGGCACGCGGGATACCAGGGTAATATACACAGTACACACAGGAATCACAATAGCGTGGTGGATCAAATGAACAAATCCAAAAAATGAACAAATATTGTGATTCCTGTGTGTAATGAAGTAAGGACGAAGAGGGAGAAGAGCGTACAAATCCACAAGAGCCTTGACGAGGATTCGAACCTGCATCCAAGAGCATCCCAGACGCTGCCTTAATCGACTGAGTTACGACATGGTCAAAGAATTGCAACTGAAGTAAGGGCGAAGAGGTAGAACAGCCTATTGACATAGCTCGAGGGCATGGGGGGAATTGTGTAAAACCCTGGTTTGTGTCTCGGAGAGGCTGCAGGATCCAAGTAAGGTCAGTAGAGCTTCCGGTTGCAATTCTTTTACCATGTCGTAGCTCGGTCCATTAAGGCAGCGTCTGGGATCCTCTCGGACGTAGGTTCGAACCCTCGTCACGGCCCTTGATTGTTGTTATAGATTCAGCTACTCGGAACAAGTTCCAAGTAGCACGGGCTATGGTGAGCCTGTAACTTACCTGGCACAGGAGCTGGGCAAGAAGCACGGGCTATGGTTAGCCTCGTGGACAGGAGATGTCTCCCGTCACGGCCCTTGAGGATTTGTTCATTTAATATACACAGTCTTCGGGCAAGCTTGCGGGACACCTCACTATGATGTAATAGCACATAACATATAGAAGCAAATACTAATCAGCAGGAAGGATGGATTCGTCATATTGTATTTAAAATCGGTCCCAAGGAGGAATATGCAACTTGTGTAGAGTGAAAAGCTGTGTTTCCCAGGGTAGAGTACCTGGTCCGGTACTCCTTCTCCTACCAACAAACAACGCCCTACTGTCCTCCTCAGACGACACTAGAACACTCAGAAAAACTACGGAGAACACATTTTCACACGGGTGTAAAGCAAGTGTTCCATTGCACCACTGGACCGGCTTGGCACTTTCTCCTGACAATAACTCGAGCCAAAGAGAGCAATATGATCATTAATGAAGACAAGTTCCAGCTCCTGCTACACGGTCTAAACTGACAACTTTAAAAGTGGAACAAGATGTGGAAGTCCAACCACACCATTGAGCAGACCTGTGTAACATACCTGGGAATTATGGTGTCAGAAGACCCAACATTAAACACAACCTAACTGCCACCACGGCAAGGTATATAATTATAGTGTGTGTAACAAGAACCTTTCAAATAAAGCATGCCAAACCACTAATTAAACTGTATAACACTAGTGCTATTAAGGCTGGAATAGTTTCATAATAAAGGGCATTAAACAGCCCTTGGAGGGCTGTTTCTTCAGCCCTTCAAGGGCGGGAGACGTTGTTGACTTAGAGTGTGTGCTCAAAACATGTATTACCTCAAACGTCTAAATTATTTGCAGTGTCTAAAATCCCGCAAATTGTACTCCCTATATGCAGACAAGAATATTAAATCATATTTAACTTCTTGCTTCTAAATTTGATCATCAAAATAATTACATAGGAAGTTACCCACTTTGGGGTTACCTTGTGGTAGTTCCGAGGATCAATATTCTCGCGGCCTGGTCTCTTGACCAGGCCTTCTGGTTGGTGGTCTGGTCAGTCAGGCTGTTAGTCGCCGCTGCACGCAGGCGGACGTGCGAATCACAGCCTGGTTATCAGGCATCCTTTGGAGGTGTTAATCCCCCTTTTGAACTGTGTGACAGTGGTGCCAGATTGGGCTAAAAGCTGAGACTTTGGGCTTCTTTTGGTAGCACTGCGCTCCTAAATGTTTTAATCTCGCTACTTGCCACTTTTTGGGCTAAGTTAAAAATCAGTTGGGCTAATTTGGGCTATTAATGTTAAGATAAGTCAACAAGTTATTATTTATGTATATATAATGTAATGTGCGTAAATCTCAGCTGCGTCCAACTGCCCGGTGGACCTGACCAGGAAAGGAGGCGTGGTCAGAGACCGGGCCCCTGGGGACGTTGATCCTCGGAACCTTGGAAAGAAAAAGTAACCGCAGGGTGAGGTACTGTGACCTACCCCGGGGCGACGGTTCTCCCGACCTTAGTTGTCATTAATGCTTCAGCCCGGGTAATGTCTATGCAAGTAATCCATCCCGCATGAAATGATGGTACTTAACTATTTGGTGTACAGTACCAATATTTACGGGCTATTCATGCCCGTGCCACCTCTTGGGTGGCTTAATCTTTATCAGTCAGTACCAATATGTAGTGATGGTCCACCAGTAAACCGGTGAGAGACGGCACCGCTCCTGTGCCAGGTAAGTCCACTACGGGCTCACCATAGCCCGTGCTACTTGCCCCGCTCCTGTGCCAGGTAAGTTACGGGCTCACCACAGCCCGTGCTACTTGGAACTTGTTCCGAGTAGCTGAATCTATAAAAACAACAACAACAGTAAACCGGTTACAGATGAGTAGATAGATATTGCGCGTGAAGAACTTTTATCTCTCTCTTGTTCGATATTATGAAGCTAAACACAATAAGATTTGACCTCGGTTTATTTGACCAGTTTCAGTCACAGGCACCGCCACCTCTGGAGCCTTGTATCAACACCTCAAAGATTATTTTGGCTGTATTGGAGTTGATTTGAAGCGGCGTCTTGCCCGGTCGGGACACCAGCTCTGTGTGGACCTCATCTCTCATTTTACACTGTGATGAAGAAGGATATTCCTCACTTGTTTCTTATCAAGTGCAGGTCATTCCTTGCATCTGGTCTGTTCTCACGCATCTAAACAGTTACCTTCCAGCATCGTCTCTCTGAATATTTTCCAACTGTAAATTAATACGTATCACTCTCGCCTGATGTATAGAGAGTTGAGTTCGAAATATGTCTGCAATTTCTCCAGGTTTGAATGCGGCCAAGGACAGTCTCTAAATCTAGAGACTGTAGGCCAGGAGGACAAAGATGGGAGCTGGAACCCAGTTGATTCTAAGATATATTCTAAGATATATACACGTACCCCGTACTGGTGGTCAAGAAGTGCAATGTCCTGAAAGTAGTAGTTGTGGAAGCCACCTCCATCCACAACTTTTAAGACCCACACAACCATCACCCCTCATCACAACCCCCCCCCCCAATCCTCGGCTACACCCCCCTTAGCCACACCCACCACCACCCCGCCTGCCACGCCCATCACAACCCCGACCGCCCCCACCACCACTCCGCCACCCACACACATCACCGCCCACTTACCACACCCTCCGCCACACCCACCACTACACTCGCCATTCGAGTGTCTCTCAACATTACTGGATGATTCTAGATTGCTGTCTACTGATAGTGGGAAGAATGTGGGGGGGGGGGGGTAGTGGGGATGCTGTGGTAGGGGGGGGGGGTCTTACCTGGATTTTACCTGGATAAGGTTTTGGGGGTTGGTTGACTCCCCGAGCCCGGCCTGGGGCCCGGCTCGTCTTGTGATAACTTGGTCCAACAGGCTGTTGCTTGGAGCGGCCCGCATATATAGACAACGTGCTTAAATGTTTCCCATTATGGCGCATTTTGAACCTATTTTTCGATTGCCCTCTCTGGTGTGTGAGGTATGGGGTGCATAATAAATCAAGGAATCTGTAAGGAATCTGGTTCATTTTAAGGGCCTTGATAGGATTTACGGGGTGAGATAGCGCGATTTTGTCTGGTGCTGGGATAGTGCGGTGGTTGGTGGGAGAGGGGTAGAGGGGATGCTGTGGTAGGGGGAGGTTTCTTTAATTATTTTCTACCACAGACGTGGCCACACATTTACAATGCTAACCAGCATATATACATTTCTTTCTGTCCTCCATGGACAGGGTTAGAGATGTGTTAAACATATAGTTCAAGGGTTTTATTGAACAATCAGCCACAGAAGGTGATTCAGTGCTTTTAAAATGCTAAGCTAACCTACATACGTAAATACATAGATACACAGATTTACGTATGCCATACAAAAAGTGTTCGATGTGTCTTTACATAGTGTCATTAATGTGCATTACAAAGGTGAAATGTAATTCTAATCAGCTTCCATATATACTTTATACACATACACATACATATATACACACACATGCAATTCACATACATTTGTCTCTTTTACTCTGACAGGGTGAGATAGCTGATAGGGAAACTAGTGTGTAATTAAGCACTTAACCACTGAAGGTGATTAAGGTGCTTTTACAAGCTCAGGTTATATAGTTACATCACAAATACATTGTATAATTGATATATTTCATGGTGAATCTTGGGTACAAGTCCAATATATCATCAAGTGTTCCAGTACTCATATACGTAGTAATTACACATTTCAAGCTACCTCAGCCCAGGAGGGCGAATGTCAGCCAGTATGGGACATTCTACAATATAATGTTCAAGAGAGTGCATGTTTTCTCTTTCACAAAAGTTAACACATTGTGTACTCGACATTTGGGTTTTGAGGAAGCTGCCAGATACGTCTATTCCCCATGCGTGTTCTGGCCACTATAACATCACATTGCAGAGTACGTTTTTTTTTTAATTAATACATCAGGTATATCTGCATTAGTGCAGCAGCTACCCTAGACTATATGAAGTGGAGTACAGTGTCAAAAAAGCTAACTAGGTGATGCTAAAAAAATCCCCATCACACAGGAGGGTTAGTCATACAGAGGCATGTGACAAGCAGTCTGCACTGGCAGACTCCGGAGCAGTATGAGGATATCATCAATTTGCTTTATTAGTCCCATATGGGAATGTCTCCTCATGATATCTATCATAATATTTAAGAACATAAGAACAAAGATAACTGCAGAAGGCCTATTGGCCCATACGAGGCAGCTCCTATTTATAACCACCCAATCAATCCCACTCATATACATGTCCACCCATGCTTGAAACAATGGAGGGACCCCACCTCCACCACATTATGCGGTAATTGGTTCCACAAATCAACAACCCTGTTACCGAACCAGTATTTACCAAGTCTTTCCTAAATCTAAACTAAATGAGATTTAATGCTATAACTTTCAGGTCTTTGTGAATTTGTTAGGTCTGTGAGATCTTCATTAGATATTTGTTTAAGTATTCTCTTTGTCACTGATAATGAAACACCCTATCAATTTCTACTACTGGTTTGCCACAGACTGTCTTTGCAAGCATGTCAACAGTGTCATGCCTTGAGATGCCAACATGTGATGGTATCAAAAAGAATTTAATTTCAAATCTGTTTTCTTTAGCAGCTAAAACATCATTCGAATATCACTGACTATTTTCTGGGAGTTACTGCTATATGCGTTCAGAGGGGTAGTAGGAGATGCTGTGGTAGTGTGAGATGCTGTGGTAGGGGAGGGGTAGGGTAGGGGAGATGCCTGTGGTAGTGTGAGATGCTGTGGTAGGGGAGGGGTAGTGGGAGGATGCTGTGGTAGTGGGAGATGCTGTGGTAGTGGGAGATGCTGTGGTAGTGTGAGATGCTGTGGTAGGGGAGGGGTAGTGGGAGATGCTGTGGTAGTGGGAGATGCTGTGGTAGTGGGAGATGCTGTGGTAGTGTGAGATGCTGTGGTAGGGGAGGGGTAGTGGGAGATGCTGTGGTAGTGTGAGATGCTGTGGTAGGGGAGGGGTAGTGGGAGATGCTGTGGTAGTGGGAGATGCTGTGGTAGTAGGAGATCCTGTGGTAGTGTGAGATGCTGTGGTAGTGTGAGATGCTGTGGTAGTGTGAGATGCTGTGGTATGTGGAGCTGGGTAGTGGGAGATGCTGTGGTAGGGGAGGGGTAGTGGGAGATGCGTGTAGGGAGGGTAGTGGGCAGATGCTGTGGGGTAGTGGGGATGCTGTGGTAGGGGAGTGTGGGAGATGCTGTGGTAGGGGGAGGGGTAGTGGGAGATGCTGTGGTAGGGAGGTAGTGGAGATGCTGTGGTAGGGGAGAGAGGGGTAGTGGGAGATGCTGTGGTAGTGGAGATGCTGGGTAGTGGGAGATGCTGTGGTAGTGGAGACGTGGTAGTGGGAGATGCTTGGTGGGGTAGTGGGAGATGCTGTGGTAGTGGGGATGGGGGTAGTGGGAGATGCGTGTGGAGGGGTTAGTGGGAGATGCTGTGGTAGGAGGGGAGTGGGATGGCTGTGGTAGGGAGGGGGAGGGGAGTGGGTAGTGGGAGATGCTGTGGTAGGGGAGTGGGGTAGTGGGAGATGCTGTGGTAGTGGAGATGCGGGTAGTGGAGATGCTGTGGTAGTGTGGAGTGCGTGTAGGGGAGTAGGGATAGGGGGGCATGCTGGTAGGGGGAGGGTAGTGGGGATGCTGTGGTAGGGGGGGGGTAGTGGGAGATGCTGTGGTAGGGAGGGGTAGGGGAGATGCTGTGGAGTGGAGGGGTAGTGGGAGATGCTGTGTAGTGAGGGGTAGTGGGAGATGCTGTGGTAGTGGGAGGGGTAGTGGGAGAGCGTGGTAGGGGGAGGGGTTAGTGGGGATGCTGTGGTAGGGGGAGGGGTAGTGGGGCGATGCTGTGGTAGGGAGGTAGTGGGAAGATGCTGTGGTAGTGGGGGGGTAGTGGGAGATGCTGTGGTAGGGGGAGGTGCATGGCGATGCTGTGAGGGGTGGGGTAGTGGGAGTATGCTGTGGTAGGGGGAGGGTAGTGGGAGATGCTGTGGTAGAGGGGGTAGTGGGAGATGCTGTGGTAGGGGGAGGGGTAGTGGGGCGATGCTGTGGTAGGGGGAGGGGTAGTGGGAGATGCTGTGGTAGTGGAGGGGTAGTAGTGGAGATGCTGTGGTAGGGGGAGGGGTAGTGGGGGATGCTGTGGTAGGGAGAGGGGTAGTGGGGAGGGCTTGGTAGGTAGTGGGAGATGCGGGGGGGGTATGTGGGAGTGTAAGGAGAGGGTGGAGGGGGGTAGTGGGGAGAT
>WNGS01009202.1:13654173-13678985 GCA_020271785.1 Procambarus virginalis
GTGTTCAGTGGCGTGGTGCGTGTGTATTGGTGCCTCTACCAGTCACTGAGGGCTGGTCACGGTCATTGTTCACTGGTCACTGGTCACACGTCATCCGTCACAGGTCACTGGTCATCAGTCACAGGTCACAGGTCATCAGTCACAGGTCACACGTCATCAGTCACATCAGTGATCACCACATTCAAGATTCTCAGGGGAATCGACAGGGTTGATAAAGACAGGCTGTTTAACACAAGGGGCACACGCACTAGGGGACACAGGTGGAAACTGAGTGCCCAAATGAGCCACAGAGATATTAGAAAGAACTTTTTTAGTGTCAGAGTGGTTGACAAATGGAATGCATTAGGAAGCGATGTGGTGGAGGCTGACTCCATACACAGTTTCAAGTGTAGATATGATAGAGCCCAATAGGCTCAGGAAACTGTACACCTGTTGATTGACGGTTGAGAGGCGGGACCAAAGAGCCAGAGCTCAACCCCCGCAAGCACAACTAGGTGAGTACAACTAGGTGAGTACAGGTCACTGGTTAAAATGTGGAGGTTAATATCACAAAGACAGTCCTGCTTTTATTTGTTAACAAGTACATGTACCTTTGTCTCCCTTCCGAGGAGTCTACAGCTAAAAACATAAGAACATCAGAGACTACAGAATGCCTATTGGTTCATTACGAGACAGCTCCTATGCACTAAAACCCATTCATTTAAGTGTCTCACCAACGCACGAAACAATCCAAATCAACAACTCTGTTCCCAAACTAGTATTTACCTGAGCGCCTGACAGCTGGGTGGACAGAGTTTTGGATTCGTAGTCCTGAGGTTCTAGGTTCGATCCCCGGTGGAGGCGGAGATAAACGGGCAAAATGTTTCGTTCACCCTGATGCATCTGTTACCTAGCAGTAAATAGGTATCTGGGAGTTAGACAGCTGCTACGGGCTGCTTCTCGGGGTGTGTAACAAAAAGTAGACCAGGTCAAGGACCGGGCCGCGGGGACGCTAAGCTCCGAAATCATCACAAGATAACCTCAAGAAGAAGATAACTCAGGTCTCTCTTGAACCAAAACTTATCCATCATTGTTTCGTGTTCTAATTTGTTGTGATATATTTAAAAGGTTACTTAAAGGTTTATTTAAAAGGTTAAAAGAGCAGGTAAATTAACTTTGTTAATATCTTCACCAGGAAGGTTTTTAATTCCTGTGAGTAAGTAACTCTGCCATCTTTTATTTGTTGGCATTCAGGTGACTGTCTGTAGTGTGGTACAGTGACTGTGTGTGGTGTGGTACAGTGACTGTGTGTGGTGTGGTAGAGTGACTGTGTGTGGTGTGGTACAGTGACTGTGTGTGGTGTGGTACAGTGACTGTCTGTGATGTGGTACAGTGACTGTCTGTGGTGTGGTACAGTGACGGTCTGTGGAATGGTACAGTGACTGTCTATGGTGTGGTACAGTGACTGTCTGTGGTGTGGTACAGTGACTGTCTGTGGTGTGGTACAGTGATTGTCTGTGGTGTGGTACAGTGATTGTCTGTGGTGTGGTACAGTGACTCTCTGTGGTGTGGTACAGTGACTGTCTGTGGTGGGGTACAGTGAATGTGGTGTGGTACAGTGATTGTCTGTAGTGTGGTACAGTGACTGTCTGTGGTGTGGTACAGTGACCGTCTGTGGTGTGGTACAGTGAATGTGGTGTGGTACAGTGACTGTCTGTTGTGTGGTACAGTGACTGTGGTGTGGTACAGTGACTGTGGTGTGGTACAGTGACTGTGGTGTGGTACAGCGACTGTGGTGTGGTACAGTGACTGTGGTGTGGTACAGTGACTGTGGTGTGGTACAGTGACTGTGGTGTGGTACAGTGACTGTGGTGTGGTACAGCGACTGTGGTGTGATACAGTAACTGTGATGTGGTACAGTGACTGTGGTGTGGTACAGTGACTGTGGTGTGGTACAGTGACTGTGGTGTGGTACAGCGACTGTGGTGTGGTACAGCGACTGAGGTGTGGAACAGTGACTGTCTGTGGTGTGGTACAGTGACTGGTGTGGTACAGCGACTGCGGTGTGGTACAGCGACTGTCTGTGGTGTGGTACAGTGACTGTGGTATGGTACAGTGACTGTGGTGTGGTACAGTGACTGTGGTGTGGTACAGCGACTGTGGTGTGGAACAGTGACTGTGGTGTGGTACAGTGACTGTGGTGTGGTACAGCGACTGTGGTGTGGAACAGTGACTGTCTGTGGTGTGGTACAGTGACTGGTGTGGTACAGCGACTGTGGTGTGGTACAGTGACTGTGGTGTGGTAGAGTGACTGTGGTGTGGTACAGTGACTGTGGTGTGGTACAGTGACTGTGATGTGGTACAGTGACTGGTGTGGTACAGTGACTGTGATGTGGTAGAGTGACTGTGGTGTGGTACAGTGACTGGTGTGGTACAGTGACTGTGGTGTGGTACAGTGACTGGTGTGGTACAGTGACTGTGGTGTGGTACAGTGACTGTGGTATGGTACAGTAACTGTGGTGTCGTACAGTGACTGTGGTGTGGTTCAGTGACTGTGGTGTGGTACAGTGACTGTGGTGTGGTACAGTGACTGTGGTGTGGAACAGTGACTGTGGTGTGGTACAGTGACTGTGGTGTGGTACAGTGACTGTGGTGTGGTACAGTGACTGTGGTGTGGTACAGTGACTGGTGTGGTACAGTGACTGTGGTGTGGTACAGTGACTGTGGTGTGGTACAGTGACTGTGGTGTGGTACAGTGACTGGTGTGGTACAGCGACTGTGGTGTGGTACAGTGACTGTGGTATGGTACAGTGACTGGTGTGTTACAGCGACTGTGGTGTGGAACAGTGACTGTCTGTGGTGTGGTACAGTGACGGGTGTGGTACAGCGACTGTGGTGTGGAACAGTGACTGTGGTGTGGTACAGTGACTGTGGTTTGGTACAGTGACTGTGGTATGGTACAGTGACTGGTGTGTTACAGCGACTGTGGTGTGGAGCAGTGACTGTCTGTAGTGTGGTTCAGTGACTGTGGTGTGGTACAGCGACTGTGGTGTGGTACAGTGACTGTCGTGTGGTACAGTGACTGTGGTGTGGTACAGTGACTGTGGTGTGGTACAGTGACTGTGGTATGGTACAGTGACTGGTGTGTTACAGCGACTGTGGTGTGGAACAGTGACTGTCTGTGGTGTGGTACAGTGACTGGTGTGGTACAGCGACTGTGGTGTGGTACAGTGACTGTGGTGTGGTACAGTGACTGTGGTGTGGTACAGCGACTGTGGTGTGGTACAGCGACTGTGATGTGGTACAGTGACTGTGGTGTGGTACAGTGACTGGTGTGGTACAGTGACTGTGGTGTGGTACAGTGACTGTTATGTGGTACAGCGACTGTGATGTGGTACAGTGACTGTGGTGTGGTACAGCGACTGTGATGTGGTACAGTGACTGTGGTGTGTTACAGCGACTGTTATGTGGTACAGTGACTGTGGTGTGGTACAGCGACTGTGATGTGGTACAGTGACTGTGGTGTGGTACAACGACTGTGATGTGGTACAGTGACTGTGGTGTGGTACAGCGACTGTTATGTGGTACAGCGACTGTGATGTGGTACAGTGACTGTGGTGTGGTACAGTGACTGTGATGTGGTACAGTGACTGTGGTGTGGTACAGTGACTGTGGTGTACTCACCTAGTTGTACTCACCTAGTTGTGCTTGCGGGGGTTGAGCTCTGGCTCTTTGTGTCCCTGTGTACCCCCTGCTTGGTTTCCACCTGTGTCCCTGTGTACTCTCTGACTGATCAATCTCCGACGACACTCATGGGTCCATTTGGGAACAGTTTTTCATCAAATTCTGGCGCAAAAAAACTGTACCCAAATGGATCCATGAGTGTCGTCGGGGGTTGATCAGTCAGGGAGCTTAGTTAATAAGCACCAAGACTGACCAATCCTTATAGACGATCATTGGTGCGGTGGTCACGGTACTGTGTACGTTTAGGGGTGATTCTGGACGGCATGGGTTCGAATCCTGGCCGGGTCAAAGAGTTCTTAGTGATCTATGGCTTGCGCGTTCATGCAGCTTTCTCACACACACACACACACATACACACACACACACACACACACACACACACACAGACTCGGCTAAGACTCAGCCTAAATTGCTGCATAGCCACATCAGGAGAAAAACAACAGTAAAGGAACAGGTTATGAAATTAAGGATAGGGGCAGAAGGATTCACTACAAGCGACAAGGAAGTATGTGAGGAACTGAATAAGAAATTCCAAGAGGTCTTCACCCTAGAACAAGGAGAAATCCCAGAGTTAGGAGAGGGGATAGCTAACCAGGAACCACTGGAAGAGTTTGAGATTACAAGCGGGGAAGTAAGAAAGTGTTTACTAGAGTTAGATGTGACAAAGGCTATAGGCCCAGATGGAATCTCTCCTTGGATACTTAAGGAAGGAGCAGAAGAACTGTGCCTACCACTCTCCATAGTGTATAACAAATCTCTGGCAACAGGGGAACTGCCAGAAATTTGGAAAGCAGCTAATGTAGTCCCGATATACAAGAAAGGGGATAGACAGGAGGCACTGAACTACAGGCCAGTGTCCCTAACCTGCATACCATGCAAGCTGATGGAGAAGATTGTGCGAAGAAAGCTAGTGGAACACCTGGAGCGAAGGAACTTTGTAACACAGCATCAACATGGGTTCAGGGATGGCAGGTCCTGCCTCACAGGGTTACTTGAATTCTACGACCATGCTACAAAAATAAGGCAAGAAAGAGAAGGGTGGGCAGACTGCATATTTTTGGATTGTCAGAAAGCCTTTGATACAGTGCCACACAAGAGGCTAGTGAAAAAGCTGGAGATGCAGGCTGGAGTGAAAGGGAAGGTACTCCGTTGGATACAGGAGTACCTAACCAACAGGAGACAAAGAGTCAGTGTGAGGGGTGAGGTCTCAGATTGGCGAGACGTTACGAGTGGAGTCCCGCAGGGGTCAGTCCTTGGACCTATACTGTTTCTGATATATGTAAATGATCTCCCAGAGGGTATAGAATCGTTTCTCTCAATGTTTGCCGATGATGCAAAAATTATGAGGAGGATTGAAACTGAGGACGATAGTAGGAGGCTACAAGACGACCTAGACAGACTGAGTGAATGGTCCAACAAATGGCTGTTGAAGTTCAACCCGAGTAAATGCAAAGTAATGAAACTAGGCAGTGGAAACAGGAGGCCAGACACAGGATACAGAATAGGAGATGAAGTACTTAATGAAACGGACAGAGAGAAAGATCTAGGAGTTGATATCACACCAAACCTGTCTCCTGAAGCCCACATAAAAAGGATAACATCTGCGGCATATGCGAGGCTGGCTAACATCAGAACAGCGTTCAGGAACCTGTGTAAGGAATCATTCAGAATCTTGTACACCACATATGTAAGACCAATCCTGGAGTATGCAGCCCCAGCATGGAGCCCGTACCTTGTCAAGCACAAGACGAAGCTGGAAAAAGTCCAAAGGTATGCCACTAGACTAGTCCCAGAACTAAGAGGCATGAGTTACGAGGAAAGGCTGCGGGAAATGCACCTTACGACACTGGAAGACAGAAGAGTAAGGGGAGATATGATCACAACCTACAAAATCCTCAGAGGAATCGACCGGGTAGACAAGGACAAACTATTCAACACTGGGGGGACGCGAACAAGGGGACACAGGTGGAAACTGAGTACCCACATGAGCCACAGAGACGTTAGAAGGAACTTTTTCAGTGTCAGAGTAGTTAACGGATGGAATGCATTAGGCAGTGATGTGGTGGAGGCTGACTCCATACACAGTTTCAAGTGTAGATATGATAGAGCCCAGTAGGCTCAGGAATCTGTACACCAGTTGATTGACAGTTGAGAGGCGGGACCAAAGAGCCAAAGCTCAACCCCCGCAAGCACAAATAGGTGACAAATAGGTGAGTACACACACACACACACACACAAAGTAAATTATATTTTATATACATTTTTCTGGGTCATGATTAGATCTTTGTTAACAAAGAGCAACAAAATTACCTGGTAGTAGTGTTGAGAGTACTGTTTTACTCACCTATTGTTCATTGATTTTTGTTTTTGTTAAATTGTGTATTTACACAATTTAAGAATCTGACCACTTATTTACCTCGGGCCTCAGGAAATTACTTGTGACTGTGGACTCTGTTGCTGTTCTTGCTTTTGTTTCTGCTTCCTGTGATACAGGTAGTTCCAGATGGCGTTTGGCACTTTCGTGAGACGGACAGCCTAATTTGATGAGGCCGGGGGCTTAACTTGGTGACGCCGGACGCTAGGTGAATGCTTGGCTTCTGCTTCGGTTTAGGGATCGCCGAAAATCGTATCGTGAATTTGGGCCTGTGGTCTAGATACTGGGGCAAGGCATCCTACTGCCGGAATTGATACAACACCTGACGCATACATCGTCTGGGATTACAGGGAAGGCGATGGTTTGGTTATGTTGGCCAGTTGGATCTGACGGCGGAAAGAGGGGGATCCGGCTCCGACTGGGCCCTAGAGGTGTCTCGGGGCGTGGTGAGCCTGGTTCTTGCTCCGCTAGGAATCAATGGAAGACGTTGTTGCGTTTTTGCTCTTTCGGGCTTGAGTTAAGAGTGGCCATAGCGACCCTACCGAGGGTCTCCGACCTGTGGTCGGCTAGGCAGAGTTTAAAGGACGTCAGACACTTATATCGTCTAGGTTCACTTGCTCAATTTAGGGCCAGGGGAGGATTTAGTTACACAAAGTAACTATAGTCCACATATTTGCTTTGTGTAACTATGCGGACCATCGTACATATATCAACGTAATGGAGAATTAGACAGTAGAATTTAGTACTATTCACTTTTATAGAGTCCGGAAAAATAAAGTTAAATTCCAAACTTAAATATTCCTAGGCTTAGTATAGCACATATATGTACGATGTCAGGCCTCAGATAGCGTGTATTAGGCCTAGAATGGCTAAGTTAGGTTTGGTTTTATTAGCAACATAGATACAAAACCTTTTCCGGTTTGTTCAAATTCAGTAGTACCAAATTCTTCTTTCTGACATGTCCATTACGTCACTATATGTACGCTGGTGCACATCTTGAGGTTATCTTGAGATGATTTCGGGGCTTAGCGCCCCCGCGGCCCGGTCCTCGACCAGGCCTCCTTTTTGTTACACCCCCCCCCCAGGAAGCAGGAAGCAGCTGTTCAACTCCCACGTACCTATTTATTGCTAGGTAACAGGAGCATCAGGGTGAAAGAAATGTTTCCCATTTTTTTCCGCCTCCACCGGGTATCGAACCCGGAACCTCAGGACTACGGATCCGAAGTGTTGTCCACTCAGCTGTCAGGCCCCGTTCTTTCCCCCCCCCCTCACGGAAGGGGGAAAGAAAAAACCCCAATACAATATACTGTAAATGAGAATGTCAACCTACACAAGAATAAGCAAGATTACTGAAATGCATAAACAAATGGAAAAATAACAAATAAAATGTTTAAATAAAAGGAATCATCTAGGCATCAAGATGCCAGAACAATAAAAATTTGTCACTGAACATATTCATTTCAAATGCATATTTAAATTCCAATAATTTTGTATTACTGTTGCACACTTGTATGGGATGCCTAATGCCATAAAAAGTTTTCATAAGTAAAAACTTATTGAGCACAATCCCTGGATTATTTATTTAATATTTATATATGATGGCAACAACATAATTGGTTTAAGGTACAAATCTTAACATATTTACCTAAAATAAACTAGCAGCTTTATTGCTACTGTACAATACTGATGCATAAGTATTATCTGAATCTTTGAAAGCAGAGAAACTTACCACTAATAGATTTATTATGATCAGAGTGACTTTTGGGCACTTTGTTGCTTCCAGGTAGTTTGATTGGGCAAAGCTGCAAAAGTAGTTTTCTTCTTTGAACTTTTGCTACCCCTCCTCGATGAATCATCCTTATCTGACTGCATGTATATTATGCTAATACCGCCTGGAAGCTGTTCTTTTAATTTACAAAGCTGAGCAAAACAAGTAGCTTTAACCATTTGCTTTTCTCTGTTAAACGATACATCACTCTCACTTCCTGAATCCACAGCCTCTACTGAAATTTGTCTAGGTTCTCTAACTATTAATCTTTCTTTGCTAGTGTACTGTGAAGAATCACGTTTCTCACGTTCCAGAGCTTCTCTTTCAAATTTATCTACGAAACGATTGTCTAATTCCTCGATGCTGCCACAATGGAAGTCTAACCGTCTTTCAACACTACATTCACCACTGTTTCGGGATTCAGGTCTTGCACTAACCTCTTGAGTATCTCGTAGTTACATAGTTACAAAGAGTACTGTGTAAACAGAAGGATAGGCTGGATACATAGTGTTCCAATAGGTTGTATATGGGACCTGATGGCTTCTCTAGGGACAGCTGCGGGGGGTCGCGTAGTACAAGCTAAATATATTTACCGCGAACTTGCCATATTTTAGCCGCAATGTTTAGATTAAAGTTTTTAACCGTCACGGAAACTTGGTAGTATTTTGAGATGTTTGTGGTGGTTGGTGAGGCAGGAACGAGACGTCTATATATAGAGGGACCCGGCCGGGCCTCGCCCATGGGATGTGGCACACGTTTTGGCCCGCCTCCGTGAGGAAGAGAATCCATAGCACTGAAACCTGTTTATAATTAGACGAAATGCAAGGTGTACGTGTCGCTTTATCCAACACACTGTATGCCAGGGTGCCATACAGGTGTTTCTCGTTTGTCTCATTCACATACTTGTTCCAGTATTACAACCGCGTGTATAAGGGTTAATTACCCATGTATACAGCGCTCATAGCTTGTATATGTGACGTGACCACGCCGCAATTATGTACGTCAACAACCCAACCCACACATGTGACGGGGACGTGACGAGGTTCAGGTCTGCCGAACATGATCAGAGTAACGTCGTCACTGTCACGTCACGTCACATGTGTCTGTGGGTTGAGGTGTTTGGTCTTCAGTAACGTTCTCGTGACTTCTCTGCTTGTTATACATCATTAGTTTACATCTGTTTCTAAGCGGCTCAGTTTTCAGTGTTAGAAGTAATGTGTGACAGTTGTCTGACTGTGTCCGTTCACGATACATATGTGATCCACGTCACCATCAACCTCAACTATCACAGATAGGTTGAGGCTGTAGCCGAGTCATATTTACCCTGTGGATGAAAGATACAAACAAAAGGGTGACTTTCTAGAGCCTGACCATAGGAATCTTTCATAATATTACACAGGACGTATGTTAGACCAGTCCTAGAGTATGCAGCTCCAGCACTGAAATCTCACCCGGTAAACCTCAATAAAAAAACAAAATTGAGGTTGAAAGATTTGTCACAACACAGGAACTAGTGCCACGATAAATTACCCATCAGTATATGTTAAGTGAACTGAAACTAATGACACTGGAAGAGAGACGGACCAGAGGAGACATGATTATAACGTAGAAGATACTGGGATAAATAGGCATAGTGGATAGAGACAGAGTTTTCCAAGTGAGGGACAACAGAACGAGGAGAGACAACTGGAAGTTGGAAACACAAATGGGTCAGAGGAATATGAGGTAAAGCTGGTATAGATGAAAGTGGTGAGCAAGTGGAATGAGCCACACGTGGTGGAAGCGACCACCGTTAACAGCTTTAAGACCATGTACTACACCCGGTAGCTACCTGAGGCGGGGTTCAAGAGCCCTCTCTCTAAATTCCTAAACATGCTGAACATACACTCACTTCACACATTCTCTTGTACTGCTTACATGTACTAAACCTTATTCCTAAATGCTATTCCCGAGCTGAAACTTCCTTGATAGATGTAACAGAATCTAAGCGCACCGCACCAGAAATAAAGATCTCTTTGATATCCCGAGAAACAGGCTAAATCTGAGCAAACACTCCATACAAATAAAAGGACCCAGTCTATGGAACTTACTCCCTAATGAATAAAACAATTTGTTGAACTATGCTTTTATTCAAAAAATGAAACTGAAAAGTACCTAATTACATCCTCATAGTTTCCTGTCTTGTGCTTCAAACTAAAACTATCTTGTGTTTCCCACTCACCCAATTTGAATATTTAAGACATGCAACTTCACCAGTATAATCAATACCATCATTTTATATTCAAGTTATTATGTTGAGCTCAAATTTTTCTACAATGTTATTTTGAAGACTCTTACTTTATCTGTTATATTAAGGACCTGCCCGCAACGCTACGCGTGTTAGTGGCATCGCAAAAATGTTATGTACTCGCACAAGAACATACTGTACCTTCTTGTATATAAATAAATAAAATAAATAAATAAATAAATAAATAAATAAATAAATAAATAAATAAATAAATAAGAGCTTCAGCTCACTCCCAGTATATACAAGGAGAGAAGATATGTATGTGTAATATAATCATTGTTTATAGGTTGATCTAGGCGGGAGTGGGAGGGGCTTACTGGCCAGGAGGCGTGATCTCCACCAATCAATAGCCTTGACAAAAGCGACTCACCTCATTGGCTGGTTCACGCCTCCCAAGACTCCTGATTGGTTGCCTCACGCCCTCGAGGATAAACCGCAGTTGTCCTCCTTCATATTTTTTTTTTAATTTCTGGTAAATACAACACCCACAGCGTAGGTATATAACTCTGGGATCAGTGCACTCCTGCAGGTGGCTCAGTCAGTAGTTCTCTCGTAGTTCATACAGTAGTTACCTCTAATTAGTAAACCTCCCAGTAGTCCCTCCCGTCGTCCACCTCCCAGTAGCCCCTCCCGTCGTCCACCTCCCAGTAGCCCCACCCGTCGTCCACCTCCCAGTAGTCCCTCCCGTCGTCCACCTCCCAGTAGCCCCACCCGTCGTCCACCTCCCAGTAGCCCCACCCGTCGTCCACCTCCCAGTAGCCCCACCCGTCGTCCACCTCCCAGTAGTCCCTCCCGTCGTCCACCTCCCAGTAGCCCCACCCGTCGTCCACCTCCCAGTAGTCCCTCCCGTCGTCCACCTCCCAGTAGCCCCACCCGTCGTCCACCTCCCAGTAGCCCCACCCGTCGTCCACCTCCCAGTAGTCCCTCCCGTCGTCCACCTCCCAGTAGCCCCACCCGTCGTCCACCTCCCAGTAGCCCCACCCGTCGTCCACCTCCCAGTAGCCCCACCCGTCGTCCACCTCCCAGTAGTCCCACCCGTCGTCCACCTCCCAGTAGCCCCACCCGTCGTCCACCTCCCAGTAGCCCCACCCGTCGTCCACCTCCCAGTAGTCCCACCCGTCGTCCACCTCCCAGTAGTCCCTCCCGTCGTCCACCTCCCAGTAGCCCCACCCGTCGTCCACCTCCCAGTAGCCCCACCCGTCGTCCACCTCCCAGTAGCCCCACCCGTCGTCCACCTCCCAGTAGTCCCTCCCGTCGTCCACCTCCCAGTAGCCCCACCCGTCGTCCACCTCCCAGTAGCCCCACCCGTCGTCCACCTCCCAGTAGCCCCACCCGTCGTCCACCTCCCAGTAGTCCCTCCCGTCGTCCACCTCCCAGTAGTCCCTCCCGTCGTCCACCTCCCAGTAGTCCCACCCGTCGTCCACCTCCCAGTAGTCCCTCCCGTCGTCCACCTCCCAGTAGTCCCTCCCGTCGTCCACCTCCCAGTAGCCCCACCCGTCGTCCACCTCCCAGTAGTCCCTCCCGTCGTCCACCTCCCAGTAGCCCCCAGTAACAACTGCAGTAGCCCCCAGTAACAACTGCAGTAGCCCCCAGTAACAGCTGCAGTAGCCCCCCAGTAACAACTGCAGTAGCCCCCAGTAACAACTGCTGTAGCCCCCAGTAACAGCTGCAGTAGCCCCCAGTAACAGCTGCAGTAGCCCCCAGTAACAGCTGCAGTAGCCCCCCAGTAACAACTGCAGTAGCCCCCAGTAACAGCTGCAGTAGCCCCCAGTAACAGCTGCAGTAGCCCCCATTAACAGCTGCAGTAGCCCCCAGTAACAGCTGCAGTAGCCCCCATTAACAGCTGCAGTAGCCTCCAGTAACAACTGCAGTAGCCCCCAGTAACAACTGCAGTAGCCCCCAGTAACAACTGCAGTAGCCCCCAGTAACAGCTGCAGTAGCCCCCAGTAACAGCTGCAGTAGCCCCCAGTAACAACTGCAGTAGCCCCCAGTAACAACTGCAGTAGCCCCCATTAACAGCTGCAGTAGCCCCCAGTAACAGCTGCAGTAGCCCCCAGTAACAACTGCAGTAGCCCCCAGTAACAACTGCAGTAGCCCCCATTAACAGCTGCAGTAGCCCCCAGTAACAACTGCAGTAGCCCCCAGTAACAACTGCAGTAGCCCCCAGTAACAACTGCAGTAGCCCCCAGTAACAGCTGCAGTAGCCCCCAGTAACAGCTGCAGTAGCCCCCAGTAACAGCTGCAGTAGCCCCCAGTAACAGCTGCAGTAGCCCCCAGTAACAGCTGCAGTAGCCCCCAGTAACAGCTGCAGTAGCCCCCAGTAACAGCTGCAGTATCCCCCCAGTATCAACTGCAGTAGCCCCCAGTAACAGCTGCAGTAGCCCCCAAGTAACAGCTGCAGTAGCCCCCAGTAACAGCTGCAGTAGCCCCCAAGTAACAGCTGCAGTAGCCCCCAGTAACAGCTGCAGGAGCCCCCAGTAACAGCCTCGAGCGTTGCCCCCAGTGAATACCTTCCCCCTCCGGTAGCAGACCGGTTGGAGAGGGGGACAACGATGGTGACAAATGTGAGAGGCATGACTAAGTCGATTGGGATGGGGGTGATTTGGTAAGGTGGGGGGTATGGGGAAGGGGGTAGGGCCAACGGGGCGCTGGCGGCAGAGGTGGGGGGGGGGCGAGATGGGGTGGTCGGTAATGGGGTACCAAGGGGTAATATAACTGTTGGAGGGGGGGGGGGTGAGAGTGGGGGATAGCATTAATGGGGTTTCAAATGCGGGCGGGCGGGGGGGGGGGGAACCCGGCCGCCATGTCCCATATATATCAAAGGATCTTTTTTTATGTTGAATCCTTGATTATTTGATCAGTATTTTAGGACTGTATGTTTCTTCTGTGTTGATGTGAGCGGTGTGTTTCATCCACGTGTGTTTTAACTGTGATGGTTGGCTTGTGGATACAATCATTTGGCATGTGTCTGCGTGAGAGAGATCAGTGTCCTTGACTTGTATACCATGCAAGGTGACGGAGAAGATCGTGAGACAAAACCTAGTAACACATCCGGAAAGAAGGGACTTCGTGACAGATCGACAACATGGATTCAGGGAGGGTAAATCTTGCCTGACTGGCTTAGTAGAATTCTACGACCAGGTGACAAACATTAAGCAAGAAACAGAAGGCTGGGCGGACTGCATTTTCTTGGATTGTCGGAAAGCCTTTGACACAGTACCGCATAAGAGGCTGGTACATAAGCTGGAGAGACAGGCAGGTGTAGCTGGTAAGGTGCTCCAGTGGATAAGGGAAGCAGAGAGCTTCCTAAGCAATAGGAAGCAGAGAGTTACGGTGAGGGATGAGACCTCGGATTGGCGTGAAGTCACCAGTGGAGTCCCACAGGGCTCTGTACTTGGTCCTATCTTGTTTCTGATATATGTAAATGATCTCCCAGAAGATATAGATTCATTTCTCTCAATGTTTGCGGACGATGCCAAAATTATGAGAAGGATTAAGACAGAGGAGGACTGCTTGAGGCTTCAAGAAGACCTAGACAAGCTGAAGGAAAGGTCGAAGAAATGGTTGCTAGAGTTTAACCCAAGCAAATGTAATGTAATGAAGATAGGCACAGGGAGCAGGAGGCCGGATACTAGGTATCATCTGGGAGATGAAATTCTTTATGAGTCAGAGAGAGAAAAATACTTGGGGCTTGACGTCACGCCAGACCTGTACCCTGCAGCCCATATCAAGAGGATAACATCAGCGGCATATGCCAGGCTGGCCAACGTAAGAACGGCATTCAGAAACTTGTGTAAGGAATCATTCAAAACTTTGTATACCACTTATGTCAGGCCAATCCTGGAGTATGCAGCCCCAGCATGGAGTCCATATCTAGTCAAGGATAAGACCAAACTGGAAAAGGTTCAAAAGTTTGCCACCAGACTAGTATCCGAGCTGAGAGGTATGAGCTACGAGGAGAGACTACAGGAATTAAACCTCACTTCGCTGGAAGACAGAAGAGTTAGGGGGTACATGATCACCACATTCAAGATTCTGAAGGGAATTGATAGGGTAGATAAAGATAGGCTATTTAACACAAGGGGCACACGCACTAGGCGACACAGGTGGAAACTGAGTGCCCAAATGAGCCACAGAGATATTAGAAAGAACTTTTTTAGTGTCAGAGTGGTTGACAAATGGAATGCATTAGGAAGTGATGTGGTGGAGGCTGACTCCATACACAGTTTCAAGTGTAGATATGATAGAGCCCAATGGCTCATTAACCTGTACACCTGTTGATTGACGGTTGAGAGGCGGGACCAAAGAGCCAGAGCTCAACCCCCGCAAGCACAATTAGGTGAGTACATGTAAAATAGTTTTATTTGGTATGTGTCTCTCAGTGTTTGATTGCTGGGCCCATTACTTTGAAACCTGTGTTGTGCTGGACTCTGTATACTCACTCCTCGCTCTGTTTAGCGCCTCTCGTCATCTCTGCTCTATTTTCTATACTCTAATTCATGTGTTCTTGTTTCCCGACGTTGAATGTTGAGTGTGGTGTAATGTGGTGTTCTGGTTACTACCATCCTGGGGTGGCATGATGTGTACCGTGTTTTGTGTTATCTGGGCTACACATTCCATCAACTTATTTGGTGGTATCTGCTACATATCACTCCGCCGCGGGACTCCCAGAAGGTAAGCCTCGTGCAGTCTCTTCGTCTATAGCCTCGTGTCGTCTGTAGCCTCGTGTCGTCTGTAGCCTCGTGTCGTCTGAAGCCTCGTGTCGTCTGAAGCCTCGTGTCGTCTGTAGCCTCGTGTCGTCTGAAGCCTCGTGTCGTCTGTAGCCTCGTATCGTCTGAAGCCTCGTGTCGTCTGTAGCCTCGTATCGTCTGAAGCCTCGTGTTGTCTGAAGCCTCACGTCGTCTGTAGCCTCGTATCGTCTGAAGCCTCGTGTCGTCTGTAGCATCGTGTCGTCTGAAGCCTCGTGTCGTCCTCAACCTAGTGACTGTTCGGCTCTCGCCTCAACTCCACAATGTAAACCCCTTAACACAATGGTCACAGCCAGTGGCAACTTATATTCAATTTTAGTGTCTGCCTCATATGAGTGAACATGAGGTTCGTGTCTGCCTCATATGAGTGAATATGAGGTTCGTGTCTGCCTCTTATGAGTGAACATGAGGTTCGTGTCTGCCTCTTATGAGTGAACATGAGGTTCGTGTCTGCCTCATATCAGTGAACGTGAGGTTTGTGTCTGCCTCATATGAGTGAACATGAGGTTCGTGTCTGCCTCTTATGAGTGAATATGAGGTTCGTGTCTGCCTCTTATTAGTGAACATGAGGTTCGTGTCTGCCTCTTATGAGTGAACATGAGGTTCATGTCTGCCTCTTATGAGTGAACATGAGGTTCGTGTCTGCCTCATATCAGTGAACGTGAGGTTCGTGTCTGCCTCTTATGAGTGAACATGAGGTTCGTGTCTGCCTCTTATTAGTGAACATGAGGTTCGTGTCTGCCTCTTATTAGTGAACATGAGGTTCGTGTCTGCCTCTTATTAGTGAACATGAGGTTCGTGTCTGCCTTTTATGAGTGAACATGAGGTTCGTGTCTGCCTCTTATTAGTGAACATGAGGTTCGTGTCTGCCTCTTATGAGTGAACATGAGGTTCGTGTCTGCCTCATATCAGTGAACGTGAGGTTCGTGTCTGCCTCTTTTGAGTGAACATGAGGTTCGTGTCTGCCTCTTATTAGTGAACATGAGGTTCGTGTCTGCCTCATATCAGTGAACGTGAGGTTCGTGTCTGCCTCTTATGAGTGAACATGAGGTTCGTGTCTGCCTCTTATGAGTGAACATGAGGTTCGTGTCTGCCTCATATCAGTGAACGTGAGGTTTGTGTCTGCCTCATATGAGTGAACATGAGGTTCGTGTCTGCCTCATATAAGTGAAAATGAGGTTCGTGTGTGCCTCATACGAGTGAACGTGAGGTTCAGCGCTGCTGGTCCGTCTTCAGACATTTATCTTACTGGTTTCACAATGTATTGTCCCAAATTGTTTGTATCCTCTGCCTCCACTACTTTTGCTCTCCAGATTAGTTACAGTTCTTCGTAGCCCATTCTACCAACGCATCCTCGTCTCAAGTCCATTACATCCAGTGGTCGACCCTACAGACGCATTCATACATTTTTACGTGCTGTTCATTCAAAATGGGAATTTTCTCAAATATAAATTAATATTACAATATATTTGAAAATTGTGCATATATAGGCATAGGTTAAGTTAGGTGTTTAGGTTCTGTTGGTGATTATTTGTATTTGTAGTACGCGGGTGAATCATTTACAGCATTGTGGTTCGAACAAAATTCGTCAGTGAAACACTTGTCCCGGAAATGATCGAACGTCATCAGTTGTGAGTCATGTGTAAACCGTTTTTGGCCTGGCTGCGTGTTGACGTGGCGGTTCTGACATGGGGGGCCATCTTCCTCCTGTTGTGCGTGTGAATTCCGTGGGCCTGGAGTTCACTTGTAAGGCTGGTTATACAACCATCGAGATGGTGATGTGTGACATGTTTCGTATCCCAGTGGAGGCTATCTACAGTGTGGAGCTTGTTACGGCCCATCGGGTTGTTATTAAGTTCGTGAGGGAGGAGGAGTACCGGGACTTCCTCCGTCGGTACGAGGGTCATACGTTGCCGTTGCCGGATGATGCCGGCTCTGTGGCGATTTCGGACCGCAGTGGTGCCCTGACTTATGTCAGTGTCCATGGTGTCTCACAGCTACTTGAGCACTACGACAAAGTCACTGAGGCATTAGAAGAAAAACAGAATGCTGATGTGATATACACGGACTTCGCAAAGGCTTTCGATAAATGTGACCATGGCGTGATAGCACACAAAATGAAGTCAATGGGAATAACCGGTAAAGTAGGACGCTGGATACTCAGTTTTCTGTCAAACAGGACTCAGCGAGTAACGGTCAACCATATAAAATCTAGTCCAAGTGCAGTTAAAAGCTCTGTACCTCAGGGTACAGTCCTTGCACCGCTGCTTTTCCTTATTCTCATATCAGATATAGACAAAAATACAAGTCACAGCTTCGTATCATCCTTTGCAGACGACACAAAAATCAGTATGAAAATTACCTCGGCTGAAGACATTGAAAAACTTCAAGCTGATATTAATAAAGTTTTCGACTGGGCATCAGAAAATAACATGATGTTTAACAGTGATAAATTCCAGGTACTCAAGTACGGTAAAAATGAGGACATTAAACATAATACAGAGTACAAAACACAATCAAATGTACCCATAGTAGAAAAACAGCATGTAAAGGATTTGGGAATAATAATGTCTGACGACCTAACGTTTAAGGAGCATAACCAAGCAAATATTGTGACAGCCAGAAAAATGATAGGATGGATTACGAGAACTTTCAAATCCAGGGATCCCATCACAATGGTTGTACTCTTCAAGTCACTTGTGTTGTCCCGTCTTGAGTACTGCTCAGTACTCACTTCCCCCTTCAGAGCAGACGAGGTTGCTGAAATAAAGGGAATACAGAGAACATATACGGCACACATAGACAAGGTAAAGCACCAAAATTATTGGGATCGTCTCAAAGCTCTCCAAATGTACTCACTAGAAAGAAGACGAGAGAGATATCAAATAATATACACATGGAAGATACTGGAGGGCCAAGTACCAAATCTGCACAGTAAAATATCGACGTACTGGAGTGAACGATATGGAAGAAAATGCAGAATAGAACCAGTGAAGAGCAGAGGTGTCATAGGCACAATCAGTGAACACTGTATAAACATCAGAGGTCCGCGGTTGTTCAACGTCCTCCCAGCAAGCATAAGAAATATTGCCGGAACAACCGTGGACATCTTCAAGAGGAAACTAGATTTATTCCTCCAAGGAGTGCCGGACCAACCGGGCTGTGGTGGGTATGTGGGCCTGCGGGCCGCTCCAAGCAACAGCCTAGTGGACCAAACTGTCACAAGTCAAGCCTGGCCTCGGGCCGGGCTTGGGGAGTAGAAGAACTCCCAGAACCCCATCAACCAGGTATCAACCAGGTGTGCCCCCTGGAGTTCCCTGAAGACCTCCTCCGGCGTTACTTCGGGGTGTTTGGTACTGTTGTCAGCATGCGAGTGAACACGCTCTCCTTGGGGCAGTATGCTGGGAGGCGAACGAACATTCGCACGTTGGGGATGCGCCTGCGGTGCATCAGGCTGCCGGGTGCTCTGCGGCCCCAGTTGCTCCTGTCAACTTGTTCCGAGAAGAGGATTTCCCGCCGTTCCCACTGGAGGCAGTCTCCGGTGATGATGAGGAGGTGCGCGTCCCGTTTGCTGTTGCAGCTCCCCCGGCGACACCTGACGTTCCTCCGGTTGTTGCCGACCCTCCTCCGGGTATTGCGGTACCGTCGATTGGTCTGCCTGATCCTGTCGCTGTCCAAGCTGCTCCCGTGGGCCTTCCTGGTGCTCCCTGTGTGATGTCGCTGTCTTCTCCCTCGTCTTCGGATGCTGCGCCTGACCCTGTGTCCGTGACTCGGGTCCCGGATGTGCTGGGTGCTGGGGTGGCTGCGGAGCCTCCTGCTGTGTGTGGCCCGGTTCCCTCTGTGGTAGAGGCTGCTGCCGTTCTGTGTCGGGCGTCGGTTCATCCGGCTCGTGGTACCCGTGTTTCTGGGTCTGCTTCCGGCTCTGACGATATTCGGCCGGTGCCCAAACGTTCCTGGCGTTCGTCTTCTGCCTGGGCCGATGTTGGGGGACTTCAGTGACTGTGGGCCTTCATGTGTTGACGGTGTGGATACGGATACGTCGATGTCTCCGCAGTTCGTGGTGGCGAAGGTCCATATACCTGCTGGTGCTGGTGCCTGTGTCTCGGACGTGCCTTCGGTTCTTTCTCCGCCGGGGGACTCTCCGCAGTGGGGGGTGGTGGCTTCCGCTGCCAGGGATGGTGTGGACTCTGGTGCCGGGCGTGGCCTGGTGGTGACGTTACGGAAGGATGCGCGCCGTCTGGGTTCCCTGCTGTTGTCTGGTGGTGTGCCCGGGGCCGAAGGTGCCCTGTGGTGCGGGTGCGTGTTGGGCCTGGGGGACGTGTTGCCGGCGTCTGTGATGCCGCCGGGTCACTGGTCGGAGATTGCCGAGTTACTGCTGTCTGACAGACCAGAGTACTTTCATGGTGGGCAAGTTCCCTTCCTGTGGGAGCGAGTAGCGACTTCTCGCCTCATGAGTACTACCATCTGGGTCCCCTGTTTGCAGGTGTTTGTTGTCCCGGTTCCGGATGTTATGGCGTCCCGGTGGATGGACGAGACCCTTGGCAATGGNAGGTAATTGGAATAAATGGTTGAATACTAGCATGGATAAAACAATGGTTAAAACAAATAAAACAAAGGGTCGTGCTAAATGGGAATGAATCTGACTGGATAAATGTGGTAAGAGGGGTGCCACAGGGGTCCACTTTGGGGCCAACCCTTTTTATCATATACATCATGACATAGATGAGAATATTTCAAACCACATCATCAAATTTGCAGATGACACTACGATTTCTGGATAAAGTGGGAAGTGAAAATGATATTGAAGCCTTACAAAGAGATCTACACGAACTCCACAATGGTCAGAAGACTGACACATGTTTGTTACTATAGACAAATGCAAGACCTTACATGTGGGGGCTTAACAACCCACGCCACAACTACATGATTAATAACATAACCTTGCATCAGCTTGATGAAGAAAAGGACCTTGAAGTCAAACGCCACCAACCACTCACTGCAAGTTGTACAACAGTACGAACAGCAATCAAAAAATATATAGCATTATCAGAAATATATAGCATTATAAGCTATATGTAATATTGCTTATTAAGTTATAGTACAAGTAGCTTAATAGAGTGTAGCGGTGTTCAGTGGCGTGGTGGGTGTGTATTGGTGCCTCTACCACAGTCACTGAGGGCTGGTCACGGTCATTGTTCACTGGTCACTGGTCACACGTCATCCGTCACAGGTCACTGGTCATCAGTCACAGGTCACAGGTCATCAGTCACAGGTCACACGTCATCAGTCACAGGTCACTGGTTAAAATGTGGAGGTTAATATCACAAAGACAGTCCTGCTTTTATTTGTTAACAAGTACATGTACCTTTGTCTCCCTTCCGAGGAGTCTACAGCTAAAAACATAAGAACATCAGAGACTACAGAATGCCTATTGGTTCATTACGAGACAGCTCCTATGCACTAAAACCCATTCATTTAAGTGTCTCACCAACGCACGAAACAATCCAAATCAACAACTCTGTTCCCAAACTAGTATTTACCTGAGCGCCTGACAGCTGGGTGGACAGAGTTTCGGATTCGTAGTCCTGAGGTTCCAGGTTCGATCCCCGGTGGAGGCGGAGATAAACGGGCAAAATGTTTCGTTCACCCTGATGCATCTGTTACCTAGCAGTAAATAGGTACCTGGGAGTTAGACAGCTGCTACGGGCTGCTTCTCGGGGTGTGTAACAAAAAGGAGACCTGGTCAAGGACCGGGCCGCGGGGACGCTAAGCTCCGAAATCATCACAAGATAACCTCAAGAAGAAGATAACTCAGGTCTCTCTTGAACCAAAACTTATCCATCATTGTTTCGTGTTCTAATTTGTTGTGATATATTTAAAAGGTTACTTAAAGGTTTATTTAAAAGGTTACTTAAAGGTTTATTTAAAAGGTTACTTAAAGGTTTATTTAAAAGGTTACTTAAAGGTTTATTTAAAAGGTTAAAAGAGCAGGTAAATTAACTTTGTTAATATCTTCACCAGGAAGGTTTCTAATTCCTGTGAGTAAGTAACTCTGCCATCTTTTATTTGTTGGCATTCAGGTGACTGTCTGTGGTGTGGTACAGTGACTGTGTGTGGTGTGGTACAGTGACTGTGTGTGGTGTGGTACAGTGACTGACTGTGGTGTGGTACAGTGACTGTCTGTGGTGTGGTACAGTGACTGACTGTGGTGTGGTACAGTGACTGTCTGTAGTGTGGTACAGTGACTGTGTGTGGTGTGGTACAGTGACTGACTGTGGTGTGGTACAGTGACTGTCTGTGGTGTGGTACAGTGACTGACTGTGGTGTGGTACAGTGACTGTCTGTAGTGTGGTACAGTGACTGTGTGTGGTGTGGTACAGTGACTGTGTGTGGTGTGGTACAGTGACTGTCTGTGGTGTGGTAGAGTGACTGTCTGTGGTGTGGTACAGTGACTGACTGTGGTGTGGTACAGTGACTGTGTGTGGTGTGGTACAGTGACTGTCTGTGGTGTGGTAGAGTGACTGTCTGTGGTGTGGTACAGTGACTGACTGTGGTGTGGTACAGTGACTGTCTGTGGTGTGGTACAGTGACTGACTGTGGTGTGGTACAGTGACTGTCTGTGGTGTGGTAGAGTGACTGTGTGTGGTGTGGTACAGTGACTGTGGTGTGGTACAGTGACTGACTGTGGTGTGGTACAGTGACTGTGTGTGGTGTGGTACAGTGACTGACTGTGGTGTGGTACAGTGACTGTCTGTGGTGTGGTACAGTGACTGTCTGTGGTGTGGTACAGTGGCTGTCTGTGGTGTGGTACAGTGACTGTCTGTGGTGTGGTAGAGTGACTGTCTGTAGTGTGGTACAGTGACTGTGTGTGGTGTGGTACAGTGACTGTGTGTGGTGTGGTACAGGGACTGTCTGTGGTGTGGTAGAGTGACTGTCTGTAGTGTGGTACAGTGACTGTGTGTGGTGTGGTACAGTGACTGTGTGTGGTGTGGTACAGTGACTGTGTGTGGTGTGGTACAGTGACTGTGGTGTGGTACAGTGACTGACTGTGGTGTGGTACAGTGACTGTCTGTGGTGTGGTACAGTGACTGTCTGTGGTGTGGTAGAGTGACTGTCTGTGGTGTGGTACAGTGACTGTCTGTGGTGTGGTACAGTGGCTGTCTGTGGTGTGGTACAGTGACTGTCTGTGGTGTGCTACAGTGATTGTCTGTGGTGTGGTACAGTGACTGACTGAGGTGTGGTACAGTGACTGTCTGTGGTGTGGTACAGTGACTGTCTGTGGTGTGGTACAGTGACTGTCTGTGGTGTGGTACAGTGGCTGTCTGTGGTGTGGTACAGTGATTGGATTGTCTGTGGTGTGGTACAGTGACTGTGGTGTGGTACAGTGACTGTGGTGTTGTACAGTGTCTGTGGTGTGGTACAGTCACGGTCTGTGGAATGGTACTGTGACTGTCTGTGGTGTGGTACAGTGACGGTCTGTGGAATGGTACAGCGACTGTCTGTGGTGTGGTACAGTGACTGTGGTGTTGTACAGTGACTGTCTGTGGTGTGGTACAGTGACGGTCTGTGGAATGGTACAGTGACTGTCTATGGTGTGGTACAGTGACTGTCTGTGGAGTGGTACAGTGACGGTCTGTGGAATGGTACAGTGACTGTTTGTGGTCTGGTACAGTGACTGTGGTGTTGTACAGTGACTGTAATGTGGTACAGTAACTGTCTGTGGTGTGGTACAGTGACTGTCTGAGGTGTGGTACAGTGACTGTCTGTGGTGTGTTACAGTGACTGTCTGTGATGTGGTACAGTGACTGTCTGTGGTGTGGTACAGTGACGGTCTGTGGAATGGTACAGTGACTGTCTATGGTGTGGTACAGTGACTGTCTGTGGTGTGGTACAGTGACTGTCTGTGGTGTGGTACAGTGATTGTCTGTGGTGTGGTACAGTGACTGTCTGTGGTGTGGTACAGGACTGTCTGTGGTGTGGTACAGTGACTGTGGTGTTGTACAGTGACTGTGGTGTGGTACAGTGACTGTCTATGGTGTGGTACAGTGATTGTCTGTGGTGTGGTACAGTGACTGTCTGTGGTGTGGTACAGTGACTGTCTGTGGTGTGGTACAGTGAATGTGGTGTGGTACAGTGATTGTCTGTGGTGTGGTACAGTACTGTCTGTGGTGTGGTACAGTCGACTGTCTGTGGTGTGGTACAGTGACGTGGTGTGGTACAGTGACTGTTGGTACGTGTGGGTGTGGTACAGTGACTGTCTGTGGTGTGGTACAGTGACGTGTGTGTCTGACTGTGGTGTGGTACAGTGACTGTTGGGGTGTGGTACAGTGACTGTCTGTGGTGGTACAGTGACTGTGTGCGTGATGTGGTGTGGTACAGTGACTGTTGTGTGTGGTACAGTGACTGTGGTGTGGTACAGTGACTGTCTGTAGTGTGGTACAGGACTGTGGTGTGTGTACAGTGACTGTGGTGTGGGTACAGTGACTGTTGTGGTCGACTGTGTGGAAAGTGACTGTCTGTGGTGTGGTACAGTGACTGCGTGGTGGATACTAGCGACTGCGGTGGTGGTACAGCGACTGTCTGTGGTGTGGTAGCAGTGACTGTGGATACAGTGCTGTGTGTGGTACAGTGACTGGTGACGCTGTGGTGTGGAACAGTGACTGTCTGTGGTGTGGTACAGTGACTGGTGACCGACTGTGGTGTGGTACAGTGACTGTCTGGTGTGGTAGAGTGACTGTGGTGGTGGGTACAGTGACTGTGGTGTGGTACAGTGACTGTGTGGTGTGGTACAGTGGACTGTGGTGGTGTGGTACAGTGACTGGGTGTGGTACAGTGACTGTCGGTGTGGTACGTGACTGTGGATGTACGTTGTGGTGTGGTACAGTGGTTACTGTGGTGTGGTACAGTGACTGTCTGTGGTGTGGTAAGTGACTGTCTGAGTGTGGTACAGTGACTGTGTGTGGTGTGGTACAGTGACTGTGGTGGTGTGTACAGGACTGTGTTGGAGAGCGCTGTGGTGTGGTACAGTGACTGGTGTGGTGGTACAGTGACTGGTGTGGTGTGGTACAGTGGACTGTTGTGGTGTGGTACAGTGACTGTGGTGTGGTACAGTGACTGCTGTGTGTGGTACAGTGACTGTTGGTGTGGTACAGTGACTGTGGTGTGGTAGAGTGACTGCTGTGGTGTGGTACAGTGACCTGGTGTGTGTACAGGCGACTGTCTGTGGTGTGGTACAGTGACTGTTGATGTGTGTACAGCGATCTGTGGTGTGGTACAGTGACTGACTGTGGTGGTGTACAGTGACTGTTGGTGTGGTACAGCTGCTGTGGTGTGGTACAGGCGCTGTGGTGTGGTACAGGTGGCTTCTGTGGTGTGGTACAGGATGGAGGCTGGTGTGGTACAAGACTGTGATGTGGTACAGTGACTGTGGTGTTGTACAGCGACTGTGGTGTGGTACAGTCACGGACTGTGATGGTACGTGACTGTGGGTGTGGTACAGTGACGGACTGTGAATGTGGTACAGCGACTGTTGTGTGTGGTACAGTGACTGTGGTGTTGTAAGTTCTGTGGGGACAGTGACGTCGGGATGGTACAGTGACTGTTGGTGTGGTACTAGTGACTGTGGTGTGGCACAGCGACTGTGATGTGGTACAGTGACTGTGGTGTGGTACAGCGACTGTTATGTGGTACAGCGACTGTGATGTGGTACAGTGACTGTGGTGTGGTACAGCGACTGTGATGTGGTACAGTGACTGTGGTGTGGTACAGTGACTGTGGTGTACTCACCTAGTTGTACTCACCTAGTTGTGCTTGCGGGGGTTGAGCTCTGGCTCTTTGGTCCCGCCTCTCAACCGTCAATCAACAGGTGTACAGGTTCCTGAGCCTACTGGGCTCTATCATATCTACACTTGA
>WNGS01009202.1:13702950-13725814 GCA_020271785.1 Procambarus virginalis
TTTATATGTCTATATTCCTGTAGAGAATTCTATTGCGAACACAATGATACCAAATTGAAAAACCTAGGACGAGAATTGAGGAATAAAGTTGAAAAGAGTACTGTATACACTTTTCAGAATTACAGCACGCTCCCGCGGAATGCCCAACCCACCATCCAGGGTAGTGTGGTACACGCCGCCCAGAGATCAGTGTTAACACCGAATTTATTGCTGAAATTGCAATAAGTTGTTCCTTGGAACTTGGCAATATTTTACATGATGTAAAGTTGAAACAAATGTTATTTGGGCTGGACGGTAGAGCAATGGTCTCGCTTCATGCAGGTCAGAGTTCAATCCCCACCATCCAAGTGGTTGGGCATCATTCCTATTCCTCCGTCCCATCCCAAATCCTTATCCTGACCCCTTCCAAGTACTATATAGTCATAATGGCCTGGTACTTCCCCTGATAATTGCTTCCTTCTTCTTTATCAAACTTTGAGAGCACCTTCCCTCTATATATATGGCAGCAAAAGCCAGATATATGAACAAAATAGTCTATTTGTGCAGGCGAAGAGTCACAATAACGTGGCTGAAGTATGTATGAAGTATGTTTTACATACTCAAATGCTCTAATCTTTCTAACAAACGTGACTTAACATAAGCTTACCCCTCCATTTATCTTCTTTCTCTTTCCTTTTCTTTCTCTCTTCTCCCCTTTTTCTGTTCATTGTCTTCTCCTACGCTCCCTTGCTATCCTCTTCTTATTCCTATTACCTTTCCTTCGGTGGTTATAATGGAAGCTGCCTCGTACGGGCCAATAGGCCTTCTGCAGTTCTCATTATTACTACTATTCTCTACACCTTACTTTCCTCCTCACCTCTCTCTTGCCTATTTATTTCCCGTTCTCTACCTCCTCATCACAAGCGACTTGAGAATGGTCCAGGACGGACCGAAACGTCGTCGTCCCTTCAACTTCTAGTGTGTGGTCTGGTCAACAGTCTATTTTGTACTCAAGTGTTTAGTACATTGCTGCTGAATAAAGGGAAAGCCAAAGACCACGAGCAAATCATTGTGCAAATAGTAAAAATACTGTTTATTATTTAAAGCTTCCATACTTATCCTCAAATTCCAGCATTGGGAAACTCCTCCTTTGTGGTTTTCCAATAATGTTTACCATAGAGTTAAAGCAATAAAATTAAATAAATTAAAATTTTGTTTTATTACCATTCTCTCAGCACTGCCTTTTGGTCACAGTTAAATGAAAATGTTTTGCAATATCAAGGGTCCATGGTCATAAAAAAGTCTGAAACTGTTTTAGACATCATGGGATGCCCTCTACACCTAGTACCTCACCCACTGCTCCATATACACCTAGGCACTCACCTAGTACCTCACTCACTACTCCATATACACCTGGGCACTCACCTAGTACCTCACTCACTGTTCCATATACACCTGGGCACTCACCTAGTACCTCACTCACTACTCCATATACACCTGGGCACTCACCTAGTACCTCACCCACTGCTCCATATACACCTGGGCACTCACCTAGTACCTCACTCACTGTTCCATATACACCTGGGCACTCACCTAGTACCTCACTCACTGCTCCATATACACCTGGGCACTCACCTAGTACCTCACTCACTGTTCCATATACACCTGGGCACTCACCTAGTACCTCACTCACTGTTCCATATACCCCTGGGCACTCACCTAGTACCTCACTCACTGTTCCATATACACCTGGGCACTGACCTAGTACCTCACCCACTGTTCCATATACACCTGGGCACTCACCTAGTACCTCACTCACTACTCCATATACACCTGGGCACTCACCTAGTACCTCACCCACTGTTCCATACACCTGGGCACTCACCTAGTACCTCACCCACTGCTCCATATACACCTAGATATATGGAGCGGTGGGGTAATGCTGTGGGTTCTTACACCTGTGTGCGCTAAAATTAGCTAGCCAGGTTAATATGATGAACACAAGTGTCTCTACACCTTTCACTCTTACTCTCCAATGGCTGATAATAAACTGCTACAGAAGCACCCAAGAACAATAACAAATTTGTTGTATCCTGTGCAAATTTATCCTTCATTTTATAGCAATATAAACAAATGTTTAATGTATAATAATGTACTAATTAGCTCTAATGTACTAACTATTCTAATGTACTAATTAGTTCTAATGTACTTGTTATACATTAGACTAATGTCTAATTGTACTAATGCTATGTATAATGTTTATGATTACACACAGCATTAGTACAAGGGGCGGCAGATTAAGCAAGTGCATTAATGACTAGCCATATTACTGAGGTGTGTGTGTGTTGCTAGCTCGTGTTTCCCTGTGA
This sequence comes from Procambarus virginalis, assembly GCA_020271785.1. Lineage (NCBI taxonomy): Eukaryota > Metazoa > Arthropoda > Malacostraca > Decapoda > Cambaridae > Procambarus > Procambarus virginalis. The sequence continues at coordinate 13,705,299 of WNGS01009202.1, forward strand.
ACCCTTCAAGCCATACACACACACTCCCTCCCACTAGGCCTACCCATATTGCATATCTTGTCTGTCAGTGGACTTGGTGCTACAGGTCTACATAAAACACTTCCCAGTGACCAGGCATGGGACAGTTCATACCTTGGTCTACTGTCGCTAAGCTTCATCACTTAACACTCAATTCTCTTACGCAAACATTCATGTCATGTACACTAATAATCTTCTACACAATGAAGAGTCTTTATGCAATCCTTTATTTTATAGGGGCCTAAAATATTACCACATTTACTTATGAACTCCAATTTCCATTTTTAATTTGTTTATATTAAAAAACTTCAGGTTGGACATTTGTTGAATATATCTTTAAAAATTTAAGTAACATTTGAATGATGAATTATAAAATGTTGCATCACAGAATTGAGACATTTTACCCGAATATCAGGTGGTTTAACCACTGTGCAGTCCCTGGGTAACACTAACAATCCCTAGGTTCACCAGCCTCAGTCGAGGTCTATCTTGACTAATGCATCAGCTTGTCTGTTGTACACTCTTGATTCGCTCATCTTGGTAAGGGCCTGTTTAAAGTCAGCTCTTGTTATGGGCCGTAGAGGCTCTGTTGACTCACTCATCTCACGTTCTTGCAGTGGCATAGCCTCTGTTTCCTGACCACATCTGCAAAATATACTCCAACTAAGTCACTCCTGGAAACATCAGATTAAAGGGAAAGAGAACAGTATGTCTTTCACTTGCTTTTAGTTCCTCTTTACTTCATTAGGTAATCCCGTAACTAGTTTTTAAAATATAATCAAAAAGAATTCTCAAAGTTGTCATAAATTTATGTGGCTGCTATAGTTTCTCTTCACCCCAACTTTCTACCATGGTTATCTAGTTTTCTCTTTCAAAACTGGAAACACACCCTAACATTTTCTTCTACCTTCTCATTTAGTACCATCAAGGTAAAAAAAGGTATCACCCTAGCCAACCAGAAACTTGGACTACCATTCTGAAGTGAAATCCAAACTAATACACAATTTGTTTAATATCTCTGGAATTGTCATAACACAGTGATGACTTGAACAAAAATCATTGCAAATTCTACAGCATCATACTACAGTAGTAATAGCAATACAAATAATGTATACTGTACAAAGAAGTAGACACTACTTTTATACACAGTTTTGCATCTTCCCTCTTGTATGTACTCTACTTTCATTTGACAATACATTTTTGAGTAAATACTTCCTATTGAATAACTCACGTCTCACTGAGCAGGTGACGAAGCCTGTATACAGCTGCTGTACGGCACAATTCTAATAAATCTGACCCAGAAAAGCTCTCTGTCTGTCTGGCAAGGATGGCAATGTTAGTGTCGTCTGCCATAGACTCATCACGTAAGACCAAGCGAAGGATGTCTTCACGTTGTTGCAAACCCTGAAAGAATATAAATGCAACATTGTCTACATTAACGAGAAGGCTAAACAAAATTGTTGTGCAGACGGCTATAATGACATACAAAGCAATCACAATTTTTCACACCTTTTAAAATAACTTGAAATGTATTACAAAATTGAGAATTTCTTCAGCCTTCTTATGTTGTCAATGTAAACATCACAAGCTGCACAATGTAGGCATAAAATGTGAAAGCTTTGTGAATCTGGGATGGTTTGAAAGTAAACCAAAACACCACTAGTTCACTCATAACATATGCTGAAGGTAAACCAAAACATATGCTGAAAGTGCATAAACTGCCACGGTGTCAATGCAAAACAAAAATACACAGAGCTTGCACAAAAGAAGTATTGTGACATCAACAGGTTCACTAGTAAAGAACACTCACTTTTTCATACATAAACAGTAATAGAAAAGTACTTTTGGAGAGTGATGAGCATGTCATATATGGAGTTAGCAGAATGATGTTAAATGGTGCACATGTTTATATGTTGTTGTAGTAAGTGACTGGTTTAATATTAATGAAGGTATACTTTAGGGTTGTGTGTGATCATCCTGGTTGTTCAGTATATATGTAGATGGGGTCAAGAGGTAGGTCAAGGTAAGAATGTTAGAATGGTGCTTGTAATACGAGTATACATGGTATATCAAATTTGATGTGAGCACATGATACATAGTTTTTAGGAAAGCAGAGAGAGAGAGAGCTATGTAAAGTAATTATCATGAGAAAGCACTAAGCCATTACGATTATACAGCACTTGGAAGGGATGAGGATAAATATTTGGGATAGGACAGAGGAAAGGAACAGTGCCCAAATGAAAGAAAAGAGAGCTATGTAGACTAGTTGAAAACTTTATTATGCGCACAAATTATTAAAATTTAATGTGGATAAAAATAACGGAGAGAAAGAGAAATTGTGTGAAATAAAATGTGAATAGGGAATTTCTAGAGGTGGTCAATAAATTTAAATATCTGGGATGTGCTATTGCTAGATGTGGTATGTGTGCAATTAAACTTGAGAGTAAGGTCAATCAGGAAAGGGACAGTGGCTGGTAAAATTAAAGGCCTGGTGTGGAAACACAAGAGTGGTACAGATGCAGCCACAGGTCTGCATGAAGGGGCGATGGTAAAGACTTATGTATGGGTTCATCATCATAGTGCCATAAACAGCAAAAGCCAAAAGTACAGCATTATAAATAAATAAATTTGAGAAGCATGTGTGGCGTTAGGAGAATAAAGTACAGTAATCAATAAATATCTCGGGTAGGAATGTGGAGAACAAAATTCAACATATTGGAAGAGCAAACAGTGCACATTGAGACGGTCTGGTCATGTTCAATAGATGGATGATGTTACACTGGTTAAGAGTGCTTATTCAAATTAATTTGAGGGTAAAAGTAGAAGAGGAAGGCTGGAAAGAAAGTTGACAGACACGGCAAAAAATTAAGGAAGTGGAGAGTGAGGGTTTACGGCTCAAAACATGGTAAGGGAAAAGGCTGAAGGAATTGGTTTGTAAAAAGGTTGTAAATGCATCTGTATATAATTATGACAATTCATGAAGAGCACTGTACACCTGGTGGTAGGGGTGGTGGGTGCTGCAGTGTGGTAGTGCTTGTTTATCCATGATGCTATAATTTGTATTATCAGTCCTGCAATGAAAGGACAAGTGACATTTGTAATGTTTTACTACTCATATCAATAACCCTCTTCTGTGTTACTTAACTTTTTCTCCAGGCTCATGCCTCTCTACCCCATGAAAGTGAAAAAATAGGGTAATGGTAATGTGAGTATGTAAAAAAAGTTGTTTCTTGTTGGATAAATAGGAAAACTTGTTTTATTATATATATATGTCGTACCTAGTAGCCAGAACGCATTTCTCGGCCTACTACGCAAGGCCCAATTTGCCTAATAGGCCGAGTGATTTTATTTTCAACAAATTGTTTCCAATTGGTTTATTTGAATTATTATTATTATATTATATTAGGAACATAAATTATTGACAAAGTTATGTTAGATTAGGTTAGGTTAAGATAGGTTAGGTAGGGTTAGTTAGGTTAGGACATATATCTACCTTAGTTTTAACTCAAATTAAAAAATAATGAACTCAACCATAATAAAATGAATAACTATCATTTCATAAGAAAAAAATTAGAAAAAGATATAAATTCAGGAAAACTTGGTTTATTAGGCAAATTGGGCCTTGCATAGTAGGCCAAGAACTGCATTCTGGCTACTAGGTACAACACACATATATATATATATATATATATATATATATATATATATATATATATATATATATATATATATATATATATATATATATAGTATAGCAGTCTTTCTTGTAAACATATGTTTTTGAATATGACCGAAAAAGTAAGATTAATAATTCTAACACGAATTTTCTCAATATTTCATGTTTTTCTTCACTGTCAGTGGTAATGGAAATATCAATTCTCCAAAATTCATTTTTATTTATGGTCTGACGCCTGAACGCGTTTCGTAATGGCTTATTACATTTTCAAAGACTAATTTACACACAAATTCATAGTACTTATACTCTATTGGGTGAGGTGATATGGTATAAAAGTTTTGGGTGAGGTGAACAAACTTGTGACAAACACAAGACAAAACACGAAACAATGGGTATAACTTGGATATGAGAACATAAGAATGGAAGTAACTGCAGAAGGCCTATTGGCCCATACAGTACTTCCTCTTGCTGCTTCCATATTGGTTCGGGGTCTTGAAGTGGGTAGAACATAGTTGTGCATTAATTGGCTGTTGATTGCTTGTGTTGACTTTTTGATGTGTAGTGCCTCGCTGATGTCGAGCCGCCTGCTATCGCTGTACCTATCGATGATTTCTGTATTGTTTGTTAAGATTTCTCTGGTGATGGTCTGGTTGTGAGAAGAGATTATATGTTCCTTGATCAAGCCTTGTTGTTTATGCATTGTTAATCGCCTGGAAAGAGACATTGTTGTCTTACCTATATACTGAGTTCTTTGGGGCTTACAGTCCCCAAGTGGGCATTTAAAGGCATAGACGACGACAGTATCCTTCAGGGCATTCTGCTTAGTGTCTGGGGAGTATTTCATGAGTAGATTAGCAGTTTTTTGGTTTTATAGTAAATTGTCAATTGTATATTCTGATTTTTGTCTGTAGGGATAACGTTCCTATCAACAATATCTTTCAGGACCCTTTCCTCCGTTTTATGAGCTGTCGAAAAGAACTTCCTGTAAAATAGTCTAACAGGAGGGTACAAGTGTTGTGTTTGTTGATTCTTTAGAGGTTGCATGGCATTTCACCTTTCTTTTAGGATATCTTCAACAAAACCGTTAGAGAAGCTGTTGTTGACTAGGACCTGCCTTACCTTACAGAGTTCTTCATCGACTTGCTTCCATCCCGAGCTGTGGCTGAGAGCACGGTCGACGTAAGCGTTGACAACACTCCTCTTGTACCTGTCTGGGCAGTCACTATTGGCATTGGGGCACATTCCTATGTTTGTTTTCTTAGTGTAGACTGCAGTGTGGAAGCCTCCGCTCCTTTCCTTTTTGACTCCTTATGTACCTTGTGCTTTCAGCCTGAAGTCTCCCAAGGAATTTGTTGACTTACTGCGGGGAGCACGGGCCACAGGGATAAGAGCCTCGTTGGATGTAGAGTCACTATTTACCGAGTTACGATATAAATTGGATCGGAAAATGTGACTCGACTTACGATAGTGTTGTCGACTAATGATATTTGTTGGTACACGTTCGGGTCGACCGAGCGCATGGTTCCCAGTCACATGGGCCGACCTACCTCAGTTTACTAGAGCCGCCCCCCTTAGTGACGATCACGCTTACAAGAAATTCTATTTTTTTGGTGATTTTTTGCCTTTAGAACATAAAACTCATTATTATATATCACACCATGGGTCCCAAGAAAGTCTGTGATAAAGTTCATCATATGAAAACACATGTAAGGAAGACCACAGAGCAAAAACAAGAGATCATTCGTAAATATGAAGATGGTGTGCAGGTTGTTAAACTAGCTTGGCAGTACAACAAATCTCAGTCAACGATATCCACCATAATTGCTAAGAAAAAGGACATTATGAGTGCTAAAGTGGCAAAAGGCGTAATAATAATCACGAAACATAGAACACAAAAACTTAAAGATGTTGAACAGTTATTATTAATTTGGATACACAGCAAGGAGTTAGGTGATAGCATTTCAGAGGCCATCATATGTGAAAAGGCAAGGAAATTGCATGAAGATTTTATAAAGAACACCCTTGGAACGAGTGATGTAGATGTGAAAGAGTTTAAGGCCAGCAGGGGATGGTTTGAGAAATTTAGAAAAAAGAAGTGGCATTCATAGTGTTGCGAGCTGGTGAAATTGAAATTGAAATAAGTTTATTGATGTAAAGCACAATAAACTTATTTCAATTTCAATTTCAATTTCACCAGCTCGCAACACTATGAATGCCACTTCTTTTTTCTAAATTTCTCAAACCATCCCCTGCTGGCCTTAAACTCTAGGAACACAGCTAAGAACTGACCACCAAAGAACTTCACAAGCAGTAGCAACAAGAGACAGCTGAGGAAATTTCTTCAGGGAAGGAGGAGGCAGTATAGAATGTCCCTTGCTCATTAATTAAGAAAATGTGTGCAGCATGGGAAGAACTGCAAACTTTTGCTGAAACGACTCACCCAAATCATGGTGCAGTAGGCCGTTGCCTTAACCTTTTTAATGACACTGTGATACCTCACTACAGACAAAAATTAAAATGTATGGAAAAACAAAAATCTATGGAAAGGATTTTAGTGAGACAGGCAGTGAATCACAACCAGGTCCTTGTGGTATGCAAGCAAAACGTAGGAGTGTGTGTACCTCAGAGAAGTCATCACTGCCTGATGTTATAATGTATGGGAACTCCCCTTCCAAACAGTAAAACCTCTCCTCCTTCCTTCCTCCTTACCATCTTCCATACGCCGACGAGAGTCCTCGATAAAGGTAAGATAAACATATGTACTGAATTGTAGAGAAAAAAAATTGTGTTCAGTGTAAAATGTATTTTTAAGTTAATATTTTTGTGGGTGTGGAACGGATTAATTCAATTCCCGTTATTTCTTACGCTAAATTCGTTTCAATTTACAATATTTCGACTTACGATCTGTCTCTATGAAAGGATTAAAATTGTAAGTCGAAGCCCCACTGTAATTCAAATATACTATTCAAGTATTTGAGCCCATCATAACACAGTACAAGAGGTCTATGACCCCCAGAGAAACAGACACCATTGCACACACTTATAAACTGCTGCCACCCAACCTTGTCCTTACTATGCCTTGTGTGCTCTTCACACTAAATGTCCACCACCTCACACAATCATTTTCTCCCCTTCCTCTTTTCCTCTTACTCCCAAATACCCTCTCTTCACTGACTCATCAATAGCAATTTATTACACATGCAAAATCTAGAGATAATATGCCATAGTCAAATGAATAAGTGAAATGCTAGGGATAGTAACAGATAGCTGGTAGAAAAACTGAAATTAAATCTTGAAAAATTTAACAACTGACTGGCAGAGGAATGTGGAAGGCAGCTGGCATGCGGCGAAGTATGGCACGATCCACATCATTAGGCCTGTTGGTGGCACCCATGACTATGACACAGCGACTGTGATCAGTGGCAAGGCCATCCCACTGCTGCAGGAACTGTGCTTTCATCATGGCTGTTGCTTCATGATCTCCAGTCGCACGCACACGTAAGAATGAATCTGTCATAGTGACAAAGGAATAATTAATTTGCAAAATATTAAATAGCATAAAAACAATAAATCATTTGTTATCTATAATACTTAAGTATGAAAATTATATATTTTAATCCAACTATAACATAAGAACCTCACACTTTTAACCCTTGAACTCAACATAACATCATATGATGTTTCATTCTCCTGAGCTCTAGGAGACTCGAACCATGGACCCCACGCATGTGAGGCAGAGGCTCTATCCACTCAGCTGCTTGTAGTCTTAATACTTTTGTCCGGTGGAGATGGAAATTGCGTCCATAATTAATTCTACGGGCATCTGGCGGAGACGCATTTTGCCTCCAAAATTAAAATATTTGTTAAAATTCCATTTATTATTCGATTATTATGGAATTAGGTTTAAAATGTGCACTTTTAGATTGCGAACCATTTGATACTAAAATTAACAACGTAGCATGATAATCAAGGTCAGAACACTGGAAAGATTATAAATACAGTGGTACCTTGCATAACGATCGCCCCAAAAAACAAACATTTTGGGTAACGAACGGCCCGATCGGCGTGAAATCGTCCTGTATGACGAACGCTGGTTTGTGTAACGTCAACACCACATGGTGGGGTCGCGCTGCTTCTTGCACATTCTTAGACGCCTCCGACGATGCACATAAATTATGTTGTTCTTGTTTAAAGATGCTAATGATGCTGGGATATAAAGGGGTGACTGGTGAGATGTTGCAAAGCATTGACGTTTTTGTAAGAAAAAAGAAATGCAATGTCTGATATACAACAAATGTCAAAAAGGTTCGTTCGGTGTTCGGCAGGTAGGCTGCTCCATTATAACTATCTTTCTTTGTTTCAAATGTGTTCCATTTGTTTTGTATTTGTCATTTACGTCTCAATAATGGCGCAGCCTACCTTACATATACACTCAATAAACCATTATGATATTTTCATTTCTTCAAATGTGTTCAATATTTATTTTTCATTTGTCTTATTGTGGAAAGGTTCGTTCGGTGGTCGGCAGGTAGGCTGCTCCATGTTTCTTACATACAAAAATCGTAAATAATAAAAAAATGAAGAATTTCGAAAACCAGTACAAATGTCAAAAAGGTTTGTTCGGTGGTCTACAGGTCGGCTGCTTTATGTTTCTTAAATAAAAAAAAAATGAAAAATAAAAGAACTGTTGAAACAATTTGAAAAATGAACAAATGCCATAAAGGTTCGTTCAGTGTTTGTCGGGTAGGCTGCTCTATTATAGAGACGGAAGTGACAAATACAAAACAAATGGAACAGATTTGAAACAAAGAAAGATTGTCATAATGGAGCAGCCTACCCAACAAACACTGAACGAACCTTTTGCTATAACGAATATGAAAGACTAGGGCTGCTGGCTGGGTTAGTACTGCGTGAGCAACCATTTGTGGCACACGTGCCTCTGGCTCTCAAACACCTGTCCGACACGGTGTTGAAAGACTGCGCTCAGTCGGTGCAATTCAGACCCTATTATTTGAAGAACATAAGGGTCATAACATTGGTGAAGCTAGGCACAATAAGGGCTTAACACAACGGTCGGATGCCAGTGATACAGCACCTATGAGGAGGATACAGCGAGCGTATCCAGTTGTAGCTCTGAGCGCCACCCTTGCCATCTCCAATTTATATAGATGATACATAGATGAATCGTTTTCTGCGTTCAGTGATGATGCATCTGATACAAGTAGCATAGATGAACAGTGTTAGCGGCTTCCATGGTGGTGTTGTCCATAGATATTTTCAAGAATATCTGAATCTCTTCCTGACTGATGGACACTCTTTGAGGCTAGCTGAATCTCTTCCTGACTGATGGACACTCTTTGATGCTAGCTGAATCTCTTCCTGTGTGGGACCTTACAAAGCGATCTTTTCAAGACTACCTTACAAATTGAGCTTTTCCTATAATCGTTTCAATACTACCTTATGCTTTACAAGCTTGGCTACATACCACCTACAAGTACTAAAGCCAAGGGTGCACGCGAGTGCGTTATTTGCAAGCACACAGAACGATGAAACAGGAAACGAAAATCTATCTGTAGCTGGTGCAAGGAGAGCAAAGTCGCGCTGTGTGCCATGGACTACTTCGTTTACTATTACGCACCTCCAAAGTACTGAGTGTGTAATACAGTGTGTTACTGTGTAAATAGTATGTGAAACTGTACATATTGTAATAGTGAATTTTTTTCCACGTAATATTGTGACAATAAACATTTATTGTGGACACATTACTGACACATGTATCACAGTTCCATGGAAAATTATGAACATTCTACTGTATACATATTGTAAAGGTCACAAATATGCATCATATACGATAAAGGAAACAAATAAAACCGCATTGGAAATACATAGAAAAAATATTTGAAAATATATTTGTGGCAACACGCAGTGCTTGAATGGGCTGCGCGACCGTGTCTGGGAGCTTCACACACGGGCGACCAGCCCCTGATGACGTCACAGTGCACCTTGTCCACGCCCTCACAGCCAAAGTAAGTTGAATTTGGTAATTATTGTTTACATAGACATGTTCAGGGAAGGTAATTTATCATTTTACAAAGAAAAATGATATTTTGGGAAACATTTGATGTCATGCACACTGGGGGAATTTCACAATAAACACAGTGCATCACACTGGTTACATGGGGGACACTCGTTTTGTATGACGTCAGTTTCACATGACGAACATGGAACGGATTAAATTCGTTATGCGAGGTACCACTGTATTTGTATGGTGATGAGCGTCCAAAATTGTTAAAATTCCATTTATTGTTCGATTATTATGGGACTAGTTTTAAAATGAGTGCCTTTAGATTGCGAAGAATTTGATACCAAAATGAATGACATAGTTCAGAAATTGAGGTCAGAACACTGGAAAGAGTATACACATGTTAGTGAGGGTGCACACTCCCGGGAAATGCCAGACCCACCTTGGGGTGGGTTGGGGTGCGCGCACCGGGTGCGGCAAAGTGTTAATTAATAAGGAAAGATTCCAGAAGCAACTACTGCTGCTATGCTGGAATATTTAACTTTCCCTGACTATGTCATATAAATTGTCAAAAATGAATGTTTGAATGAAATGTTTATTTCTATGGCAGTGTGGATGACAATTTAAATCATATGATGTTTTAGGTACATTGCAACATTTGAACTCCTGCTGGCGCACGGTGTGCTCATTTGGTATTTGAGGCTTCCAGTAAACATTAGCCTTCTTGAAAAATAACATTTTTTGGGACATTGTTCCTATGCTCCGGGCATGGTTTTTAAAAATATAGGAAGACAAAACCTTGTTTTAAATACTGTACTATTTTCTGTGTGCATGCACACAATGTCTCGTGTAACCCTTCCATAATGCAAGCAGATGCAATTAAACCAGTATATTTAATACTATTATAACACACTTTTTACCAATTTCATCAATAAATATGATGCATGGCTCAATCTTCGAGGCCAGGGAGAAGACTGCTGAGGAGAGTTTCTGAGACTCTCCATACCACTTGTCTGTCAAGGCTGCAACATCCAGGTTGATAAAGCGAGAACCAGCTTCCTTGGCAATGGCACGGGCTAAGAGAGTCTTGCCGCAGCCTGGAGGCCCATGCAGTAACACACCTGAAATGCATACAAAACCCAGTTTCTAACATGAATCATTATTACCCCATTTTCAATTTTTATTGGATATGAGGAACTGGCATGGAACAGGTTAAGATGCACCAAAGACATTTATAGATTGTAAAAAATGGCTCAGAAAGAAGGTATACATGCTGAGACAATAACAAATGTCTTGAAGAATTCAGGAGACACATAAATGAAAAGAATAATGAAATGAAACAAATCAAGCATCAGCAGAAGCATGAGTGTGTTACATAGCCTTACGCTAGCCTATAATCATGCTGGACGTGTGTGCAAACTGTATGGATTTTAAAAACATTTACATGAGCGTAACAACATCCCACGCCTTATATTCAATAATAGCATGACCTGCCCATTTGGCTGAAAACCTAATTGCATTTCTGGTGTTTTTATAACNATCTTTCCTACTCTGAAGGGGAAGTGAGTACGAGCAGTACTCAAGACGGGACAACACAAGTGATTTGAAGAGGACAACCATTGTAATGGATCTCTGGACTTGAAGGTTCTCGTAATCTAATCTCTGGTCTGTCCTCTTGCTCCTTCCCTCTATCCTTACTAAGTTTACCCATGCCCCCTAACCCTGATTTTGCCGATCCTGCTCCTGATCCTTAGATTCTTTAATAAACTGTGTTCTTCTATACCTTTATTTCTTTCTTGTTCTCTGTTACTGTCCTTTCTCTTCGGTAATGTCTATTCTTCAGTGGAATATTCGTGGATTTTATGCCAACTTCCATGAACTCCAACTTCTAATTACAGTTTTCACCGCTTTGTGTTTGTCTCCAGGAACCGATGCTTGGTGCTCGTCCTGGTCACTTTCATGGTTATTCCTTTCTTTCTCCCCCCCCAGCTCTTGCTGGGGCCCGTAACTCTACTGCTCTCTTAATTCAATCTGATATTCCCTTCGCCCCCTACTTCTTCCGTCACCTATCCATTGTTCTGCTGCCCGTGTTTTTGTGGGTAAATGGTATACAGTCTGTTCCATTTATCTCCCCCCAAATGTCCCCCTTTCCCTTCCTGGACTCCTTGCCAGAGCCGGTGCTCTTTTTGGGTGATTTCAACTGTCGACATTCCCTCAGGGGTGATGTTCTGACAAACACCCGAGGCCATCTTCTCGAACCGTTCGTCCTCGCTTCTTCTCTATCTCTTCTGAATTCTGGTGAGCCCACTCATGTGAACTCTCGAACTCGCACCCTTTCCTGTCTTGATCTTTCTCTCTGCTCGTCGTCCATTTACTTTGATTTCACGTGGCAGGTTCTTGATGACCTCCATAACGGTGATCATTTCCCCATCCTCGTTTCCTTTTTCTCTTTCCACCCTCCCCTCTCCTTCCCTAGTGGCAGTTTGCCAAGGCTGACTTGTGCCTATTCACCCTTCGTGCTACTCTGACCTCTCCTTTCTGCCTCTTCCTTTGATTTTTTGATGATTTTGTACCTTGTTAACATAACCATGCTGAACAGTTTTAATACGTATCTGGTGAAAACAGGTTGTAAACCAACATTCCATGTGTTTAGTTTTTTCACTTGTGACACAGTTACTCGCAAAGTTTGACAAAGACATTTCTGGCATACAAAGACCCATTCAGTCTATGGGCTCACCATAGCCCGTGCTACTTGGAACTTTGTTCCAGCAGGCGAATCTTTAACAACAACAACAACAGACCCATTCAGAACCTAGTATAGCAACATGCTGCTACACCCAGGCTCGCTCACAGAGAAGGCTTTCAAGTACACAAATTAAAAAATTTGCCACCAACTGGAAAGCGTGCAATAGCCCAGCGCAAGTGCATTGTTTGTAAAACCACACGAACAAGACCACAGAAATGTAAAGTGGTACTAACATGGTATGAAGCATGTGCAGTTTCTTTGTCATGTCAACTGCTTTAACAACTACCACTGTTTCCAGGACTTCTAAATGTCCAATAATGGTGCAAAAACCTGTACATATTGAGTGTGTGTATATATTGATGAAAATCTGAATACATATATAATATGTTGTAAAAGAAAATATTTATGCAACATAATTGTGACACTAATATGTGAGTGTGTATTGAATGTATGCAAGTTGTATTATAATACAACATCAAGTGACAATATATTTAACTATCAGTGAAAAAAATTGTGGTAAAATATGCCTAGACACTAAATAATGCTGCAGAAATAAATTTGTGGCAACTCTGGCTGCTTGAAGGCCACGTGGGACGCCACCGGGATGCAAGCTGCTTGAGCGCGCACTTGCTGTGATGTCATCGCCTATCTTCTCGGCTCATTTACATCACTGTAAAGTTAAATAAAAAGGTTTTTCCCGTGATCAGGGGACACAAATGAACACTTGTGTAAGAAGAAATAATTTTTTTTATTTTTACCTGTGCCTGTGTGTGTTGCAGGCTAAAATCGCAAGAGCAGCCCAGTAGTTAAAGGCAGGGTACACAATTCACAGGTACAGTATAACATCGCATTGTTCCTATGCCAGGTTCTCAGAGTTGTTAATCCATGAAATGAACATTTTACTTTTCATTTTTACCATCCACAGCTGTCTTGCAGACTGGACTACCACCCAGTTATCCCTGGCACTACAGTATTAAAAAAAAAAAAGTGAATTATAATCGTCTTTGTAATGTTTATAATAATCATTTTATGAATTGCATGTATTTTACTTAAATGGGCAAACCTATCATCTTTCCTTTGGTGACTACAAGCAGTGACACCAAGTCATGTTGTTAAGACACATCACAGTACAACATAATACAAATTAAATAAAATCTTCAATATTTATATATACAGCATGACAATAGTACTAAATATCGACAGTGTCATTAGTGTAAATGCATTAAATTCAATCAACAGTTTTATCAAGCACAACAATCATTTATTCTGAAGCATATAACTTGGTCACACTAGTACAAAGTGAAACCAACTACTGTATTTACAATTGAATATTTACATGATAATGTAATGTTTCACGTGCTTTAATATACAGTATATATTACAGAATGTTGCTAGCACAAATGCAAGGGAAACTGGGTCAGATATATGTCATTAAAGAGGCCAGCTGTTCCGCAGCTCTCTCCTCAGGTCAGGAGGGAAGGAACAGTTTCCTGTGTTTACACACACACCCCCCCACTCTAAACTTCCTGTGGCCTTCAGTTAGGTATTTGTCAATAAATTTATTAACTAATTTTAAGGAAGTGAGCCATAAGCCCCAAATTACTTCACTAGGCACTTCTCAGATCTCACATACACTTGTTGCCTTCAACTTAATGCTTATTATTTCTTTTCACTTAGTCTTAAGACTACTATACATTATAAAGTGGCCCATTCTCATTACACAACAGTCCATAAAACATTCAATAATTTTGTATAACTAGAAACATTCTAGCTTGAGCAACAAACCTAACTACCAAGGCCAATGCTTAGAAAACAGTAATATTATCATTTCAATTAAGAAAAAAAAAATTGACAGGTTCATTGCATTCAAAATGCAGTGTGAAAGGACAGGTTGTGTAAAAAGATTTCCGAGTAGCTACATGTACCTTGCAGCTGCTGCTGATAAACTTTCAAGGTGGGTGAACATTGGAACTGTTGTACCTTAAAATAATAATTCACACACAAATTTATGACTGAACAATTGATTGTAGAGAGCAGAAAGTGCTAACGATGATGTGGAACATACGAAAATGAGTGGCCTTTGTGTAGATATTTTACCTGTAAAGGCTGTATCAAATTAACAGATATACATGCTAGTGATTATAGAGGGTTAAAGGGGAGTGGGGTGTGATGCCAGCAAGTAGAAGATAAAATCATGATGGATTATGCATTAACATTTATATTTGTGAAGCACTAAATTATAAAGATGGGTAGCAATGTTGAATTGTTCTTCATTGTGTGATTGTTGTTTTGTTTGTTTGGTAGTGTATAGAATTTACAGCTATCAATCATCAAAATAACACAAGCAAACAGAATAAATGAAAATTCAACATTGCTACTCTTCTTGCTAATTTAATGCTTTATTAATATAAACTATTATGAAGAATTATTTCTTGCTTTCTCAAAGACCTCACCTTGCCATTTACCTCTTTATAAGAACTAGCTCTGTTTCTCTGTTATTTAATTAAGGCCTTACACTTTATATGGCATCTACAAATAAAATTGACATCTCGGTATTCTACATCTATGAGCAGAAAATAAATTATTAGTCTAGTTTATATTCTAGAGCAAATACAAGCCTTTACCTCTCTTCTTACATAATGAAAATGGGTGGTGATGCTTACAGTATTTTAAATTCAAGAAGAATGAGTACTTATTACATTCATTAAAATATATAATAAATAACAATCACTATGGCCTAACTCATACCCTGAGGTTCACACAAGCTATAAAAGCATTTGAGTATCATTGTGATGGAAGACAAAATTGAAACATATTTCACAATTTGAAATGCAGGACAATGATAAACTACAACATGGACATTATCTGTCAACATAAATGTGAATGTTCATCTTTCATCAAACAAGCAAGGATACCGCCAAACACAGGTTTGGTTATAAAGCAATTGGTATGTGAAAATGTAAATACTGTATGCTACTGTATGAAAACTAAGAGAAACTTAGTTTTGAAGATTTTTACCATGAAAGCAATTGCTATAATGTATAACTAAAAGCAATAAATTTTGCAGTGACACCTAAAATATCATAACAAATACAGTACAACATTCTCTTGTGCTCACACTATCTTCCAGGATTTGTTAAAGGAGCATCTGTAAAACTGGGTTACTCTATTGCTGTAATGCATGCACCAGTCCAATGTTTACAACATTTGGCAAGAATATTCCTTTATTCACATTGCATTTTCTGCAAGTAAGTAATTAATTATCAAAAGAAGCATTTTCTGCAAATGTGTAAGTAAAATTATGATTTCATACAAAAATTTGCTAAAATTTCTGTTCCAGGAGCACTGTCATGGTGTGAATAGGAAAGTTTTCCAAGGGCAGCAAAACTGACTTATTCTCCATAATTTCTGCAAGAGTGGTATGATGAAGTTGGTGCCCATAGAGTAATGAACACAGGCTCCATGACACTGAGTTTGTGGTCCATTGCCCTATCACCATACAGGCATTATATAGTATAACAAAATCACCTATAAGTAACTGCATAAGAATAAACAGTAAGTGACAAATGCCTGTAGAAAATATGGAATAAAAATGCATTGTGTAGCGAGACATTTGACTCGACATTTCAATGTAGTCAGCACGTCACAGCATTATTAAAAACCAAAAGCTAGAACTAATACAGCCATCCACCTAAACCTGGAAGCCCCCTGTCCGTTACAGCTTTTTCATCAGTTGCTAGATATCATTCAGGATGCCATATAAGATCAGAAAGACACAAGACAAGCATTGTCATAGTACAGTAAACAGGTTTCAACGAAGATATTATCGAGGGATGATCGACTCAAAACAGCAGGAAAGCAACATTCCTGATCCTGAAAATTGGAATATTCTTTGAGGAGATGTGAGACTGTTAACAGAACAAAGTTCTGAAAGTACGGTACAGGTCTCTGTCCTTGAGTTAATTGTGTGTGGCCACAGACAATCCTCTTCATCCGAGTCAAATGTCCTGCAATATCTTTGGTGACAGTGCTACAAAGCCTTTCATGGTTGGCTTTTTATTAGTAATTAATTTTAGAACTGGGACTAATGGCTTCCTTAGCAGTGAGATCATTGGAGGCAACACCAATATGGCTGGGAGACAAAATCTATGGCCTATCCCACACCACGAATCTAGAATAATGTTTAAATTATAAGTTGTTCTTTGGCCTCTGCTAAACAATTATAAACTTTAATATGCAGTGGAACCTCAATCAAGTGAACATTGTTTCAACAAATCTCCAGTTGCAACACTTCCCAGGCCAGATTTACTCTTCTGCTTCAGTAAATAAAAGTTTGACAAAGCCGAGGATGTGCGGATTTGCTTAGAATGCAGGGCCAGAGCTCACAGACTAATGGAAAAGTTGTCCTAATATGATAAATTGAAATTAACATTTTACTCAGTGAAATTAGTCCACAGAACATGTGAAATATTAGAGCACCAATGATAACTTTCTCATTATGGCTCCAATCACATTTTCAGTGATTTTCGTAGATGGATAGAACATAATAAGAAACAGTTGGAGCCTCGGGAAAACTATGGAGAAACTTAAAATAAAATTCTATAGTTCACTTTTATTTTGAGTTGGCAAGGTTTTTATTCACTCTGGTATGACCTCCTGCTACAGTTAAAAGTAAATTTTGAGGCTGGGGGTGTGAGAAATAAACTAAATGTGGTGAATTTCTTTACATAAATGCTCTCTTGGTACTTGATATGATAAGTTAAAATTTAAATTGTTATGTGAAATTAGTCCAAAGGGTGTGGAAAATATTAGAGCATTAATGCTAACTTTTTAATAATGGCTCCAATCACATTTTAAAGAAATTTGTAGATGGACAACACATTAGAGAAAAAGCCTTGGGAAAGCCATTGAGCATATTTAGAACCATATTCTGTGATTCGTTTTCATTTGGAGGGATCGCATTTCATTCACTAAAATATCTTATTTCTTTGAAAATGAGGTTTCGAGGCTGAGGCATGGGAATACGCTAGGTAGGGTGAAATCTCCTCACTGACGGGTTCTGGAGTTGTCCATCACATGATAGATTGAATAAATTTTACACGGTGAAATTAGCCACACAGTTTGAGGAATTTTTAGAGTATGATTGGTAATACTAAATATGACTCCAATCACATTTTTAATGACTTTTGTAGAAGGAAACAACACTGGAAGAAAACAGGTTTAGCATTGTTATTTTTCTTATATTTTTCAAAGAATCTCACAAATGCCTTCTGAAGTATCTCCGGTTGCAATGAATCCTTGACCCCAGCGAATCAGGGTTGGTCCCATATAGTTCGCTGAATTGAGGCTGCACTGTACTAATGCTCCCCTCTTAATAAAAATGTTAGGGATCATCTATTTAAAAAAATAAGAAATATTTTATTATATAAGTATATATATATATATATTTATTTATAAGTATATTTGCATATACTCTTGTAGGGAATTCTATGCGAACACCAAACAATACCAAAATGAAAGGCCTAGGAGGGAATTGAGATGTTCAAAGTGAAGAGTGAAGAGAAGAGAGAGCTCTTGCACGCTCCCGGGTAAGACGCTCTCACTTTCTCGCCGGGCTTTTGGGCTTTATATTCATTTAACCCTGCTATTGCAAACACATTGATACCAAATTGAAAAACCTAGACAGAGAATTGAGATGACAAAGTTGAAAAGAGTATACACTTTTCAGAAGATTACCGCTACTCCTAGACTGTAATGAGAGGCGATGCCTGGAATGGCAGCCTAGGACGCTCCTCTTTCTGGTAAACTGCCGGCTTGCTTTTCATCACGTCAGCGGGTGGAGGGCGCTGCTGTTTTGACATTATATGCATATATCCTGTTGGATTCTATTGCGACACACATTGATACAACAAAATGCATAGACTTAGGACGTTGAGAATCCTGATGTACAAAACTCTGCAAAGCAGTGTAAACATTTCTTAGTCGCCTCTTGCACCTACTCCTCGGGGTGGTAACTTTTTCTGCTTTCTATGTTTGTTGCCGGATGGGTAACGCCGGTGGCTTTTGGACTTATATGCCTATATTCCTGTAGGAGAATTCTATTAGCGAACACAATGATACCAAATTGAAAACCACCTAGGACGAGAATTGAGGTGACATAAAGTTGAAAAAGAGTACTGTATACACTTTTCAGAATTACAGCACGCTCCCGTGGAATCCCAAACCCACCCGGGTAGTGTGGTAACACGCGCGCCCAGAGATCCGTTGTCCTACACCGCTGTATTGTCTGAATTGCAATAAGTTGTCTCACTTGCAACTTGGCAATATTTTACATGATGTAAAGTTGAAAACAAATGTTATTTGGGCTGGACGGTAGAGCAACTGGTCTTCGCTTCATGCAGGTCAGAGTTCCAATCCCCAAACCATCCCAAGTGGTATGGGCATCATCCTATTCCTCCGTCACCATCCCAAATCCTTATCCTGACCCCTATCCAAGTGCTATATAGTCATAATGGCCTGGGTACTTTCCCCTGATAATTGCTTCCTTCTTCTTTATCAAACTTTGAGAGCACCTTCCCTCTATATATATGGCAGCAAAAGCCAGATATATGAACAAAATAGTTATTTTGTACTCAAGTGTTTAGTACATTGCTGCTAGTGAAATAAAGGGAAAGACCAAAGACCACGAGCAAATCATTGTGCAAAATAGTAAAAATACTGTTTATTATTTAAAGCTTCCATACTTATCCTCAAATTCCAGCAATTGGGAAACTCCTCCTTTGTGGTTTTCCATAATTGTTTACAATAGAGTTAAAGCAATAAAATTAAAATAAATTAAAAATTTTGTTTATACCAATGTCTCATCAGGCACTGCCTTTTGGTCACAGTTTAATGAAAATGTTTTGCAAATTCAAGGGTCCATGGTCATAAAAAAGTCTGAAACTGTTTTAGACATCAGGGATGCCCTCTAGCACTAGTACCGTCACCCACTGCCCTCCATATACACCTAGGCACTCACCTAAGTACACCTCACTGCTATACACCTTGGAGAGGCCTTCGCCGGGATGGGGGGAGGGGGGGGGGATACCCCCCTTTCCGGGATCCTCCGATGAGGATTTGCCTCACTGGCACCACCTAGTACCTCACTCACTACTCCATATACACCTGGCTTACCCGCTCTAACACCGGGCACTCACCTAGTACCTCACTCACTGTTCCATATACACCTGAGCACTCACCTAGTACCACTCACTGTCTCCATATACACCTGGCACTCACCTAGTACCTCACTCACTGTTCCATATACACCTGGCCACTCACCTAGTACCTCACTCACTGTTCCATATACACCTGAGCACTCACCTAGTACCTCACTCACTGTTCCAACACCTGAGATCCCTAGTACTAACTTTAAACCTGGGGGGGGGAGGGGCCCTAGGGGGGCTCACTCCTGTCTATGACTCACAGTACCTCACCCACTGTTCCATATACACCTGGCACTCACCTAGTACCTCATGCTCACTACTCCATACACCACCTGGGCAACTCACCTAGTACCTCACCCACTGTTCCATATACACCTGGCCACTCACCTAGTACCTCACCCACGTGCTCCCATCATACACCTCGATCATATGGAGGCGGTGGGGTAATGCTGTGGGTTCTTACACCTGTGTGCGCTAAAAATTAGCTAGTCCAGGTTAATATGATGAACACGAAGTGTCTCTACACCTTTCACTCTTACTCTCCAATGGCTGATAATAAACTGCTACAGCACAGCACCCAAGAACAATAACAAATTTGTTGTATCCTGTGCAAATTTCCTTCATAATTCTTATAGCCAATATAAACAAATGGTTTTATGTATAATAATGTACTAATTAGCTTCTAATGTACTAACTATTCTAATGTACTAATTAGTTCTAATGTACTTGTTATACATTAGACTAATGTCTAATTGTACTAAGTGCTAGTGTATAATGTTTATGATTACACACAGCATTAGTAACAAGGGGCGGAGATTAAAGCAAGTGCATTATGACTAGCCATATTAC
>WNGS01009202.1:13757962-13769155 GCA_020271785.1 Procambarus virginalis
TGCTCCTCGGGAAACAGCTGACCGCTTAGCCTCGTTGTCCAGCATTGGGAGATCCCTGTTAGGATCTCCGAAAATGGCCGGTTAAATACCAGTATTGACACGGTTATTCTCCCGCACCATGTTGCTACCGGTGTTAGGGACCTGAAAGACTACCACGAGGATATTTAGCATATCCTTGAAGCTCGAGGCCATCCTGTCCTCCAAGTTGATACGTTCACGCAACCCGCTGGTGGTTGTCATCGTCTACCTCTTCGAGTTGTGAAGATCATTTGATAGTAGGTCCCTTCTGCCTTCTATCATTCTTGCTGATGCCAGAAGCTCCATTCAGGAGTACATTCCCTTTCTTAGACTTTGCAATAGGTGTTGGAAATTTGGGTATGGTCCCCCTCAAATGCATGAGTGCAGTACTCGCCTAATTGTGCTTGCGGGGGTTGAGCTCTGGCTCTTTGGTCCCGCCTCTCAACTGTCAATCATCTGATGTACAGATTCCTGAGCCTACTGGGCATCATATCATATCTACATTTGAAACTGTGTATGGAGTCGGCCTCCACCACAACACTACCTAATGCATTTAATCTGTTAACTACTCTGACACTGGAAAAGTTCTTTCTAACGTCCCTGTGGCTCATTTGGGTGCTCAGTTTCCACCTGTGTTCCTTTGTTCGCATACAACTTCGGATTTGCTTACGACGTCGAGACAGAGTTCACAGACTGGTGGAAAGTTTTTCACATCTATCACAGATTACCTTATTAATTCCTTCATATGACAATTCGATCACACAAGTGGACCCGCACATGTGGTCCACAAGTGGTCCACAATCTTACGATGTTGGGACAGAGTTCACAGTGGTAGAAACTTTACCATCCCATCACAGATTACAATTAATAATTCCTTCATATGACAAGTTAGATCACACATGGCCACACAAATGGACCACACAAGTGGACCACACAAGTGGACCACAAGTGGTCCACAGCTTACGATGTTGGGACAGAGTTCACAGAGTGGTGGAAAACTGTCTCATTCTATCACATTACAATTAATATTCCTTCATAAGACAAGTTGGATCACACAAGTGGCCACACAACAAACATATGAACCAAACACCAGCCAGAATGGTCCACAAGAAGTGACGCATATTAACCAAACACCAGCCAGAGTGGTCCACAGAAGTGAACGACTGAGTTCAATGATTTTCGTTCACCGATTTGTGGCACACGTATCTTTGTAAATTATTTAAAGGCTGAAGCGTGAATAGCTAGCTAATATGTTGAAATCTTCTTATACATTTTCTGTGATGAAACAAGACGAGTGAGGGTGGACAGATAAGGGAATACTGTACAGTAAACTTCACTTTACAGTGAGGTTTCACTCACTTTCGTCTGTGTTGTCATAGTTCAGTGACCCATGGCTTTGAACGTTTCACATTAATAAATCATTTCTAAAACTGGTGTTTTAATAACTCTTTATTATCCTAATTAAACTAAACTAAATAAGACCAAAATATACTGTAATAAGGTAGATATCTCCTATTTGAGAAATTGTTCACGTTATTGGCAGCACAACTCCAGCACGAGTGACGGGTCTAATCCCTGTCCATACACCATGCTTGTTGTGTTGTGTTCGATTTCGTCGCCACAGTTCAGCGATCTACGGCTTCGAAATAATAAAATTAATAAATTAGTTCCAAAAGTATTTTTTATAGCTCTTATTACCGTAATAATGTTGCTAACTAAATAAATATGTACCAAAAATATAATTTGATGTAAATTGAATATTTGAGAGAATATGTTACTGGAAATCGAACACAACACCAGGCGGTGTTTTTGTTCGATTTCGTCGCCACAGTTCAGTGACCTATGGCTTCGAAATAATGAAATAAATAAATCAGTTTCAAATAATATTTTTTTTATAGCTCTTATTATCGTAATAATGTTGCTAACTAAATACATAACACAAAAATATATAATTTGATGTAAATCGAATATTTAAGAGAAATTTATGTTACTGGATCAGGCTTAAACACCAGCCAACTGAAGGGTGTGCGTATAGACTTAGTCCGTTCGTACAGTATGCACCCAGTGCCCTTAGCTTTGTCTGCGATTGACGTACAGTATTTATCCGCCGGTGGAAGAATAATTGTGGAATTGACCATTTTTTTACTACAGCTCTTTGGTTATAAAACAAAATGTCTCAGGGGCTTACTAATAGTGCCTTATTAATGCCAAAAACGAAGCAATTTTTGCAAGAACTAGTAGCAGAAAATCAACAGCACGAGAACAGCCGTACCCAGCACGAGAACAGCCGTACCCAGCACGAGAACAGCCGTACCCAGCACGAGAACAGCCGTACCCAGCAGGAGAACAGCCGTACCCAGCAAGAGAACAGCCGTACCCAGCAAGAGAACAGCCGTACCCAGCAAGAGAACAGCCGTACCCAGCACGAGAACAGCTGTACCCAGCACGAGAACAGCCGTACCCAGCACGAGAACAGCCGTACCCAGCACGAGCACAGTTGTACCCAGCACTGGTACAACAGCCGTACTCAGCACAAGCACAGTTGTACCCAGCACTGGTACAACAGCAGCCAGCACCAACTCAGAAGCAGCTGAACTCACAGCAGCAGCGAGCACCAGCAAAGCTGATGCAAACATCTAAAACATCGTGTGCAACATGAACAGTTAGAACAAGTGTTAAATTTAAGTGTGTACTCAGTGTTAAAATTAAAGTTGCAGTAATTTTTGTGTACAATAGTTTTCATAAACAGTATTGTAGTACTCAACATACAGCAGAACTACTTTTAATCAACACAGTGCTAACGGCATAATGCACTGCAGTACGTATTTAGGTAGAGCATTCACAACTTCACGAAACTTCAAGATGGATATAACTTCAACAATAAGGTAAATTTATGAATTACAGTATTTCTTAGTAGAGAAGTAATATATAGGTACAGTATGTAATATGATAATGCATTTTTATTGTGTACAAGAAAAAAAAAAGACTGACACAAACGCCTCCTGAAGGTCACCTCTTGCAACGAATCCAACGCTCCAACGAACTGGGGTTGGTCCCATATAGTATGTTGAATCGAGGTTGTACTGTATGTATATAAAAGCCTGCTCGGATGCAAATGGAACGTTGTGTGAAAATTTCAAGGCAATCGGTGAAGATCTTTCGGAGATTAGCGGTTATGCACAAACGAACATTTCCATTTTTATTTATATAGATTACCGTTTCATTTTTTATTTTTTGTAATTGCTTTATTTTATTTTTAATTACTTATATTTAATTTTTTATTTTTATTTTATTTTTTTATTTTTATTTTACTAAATGAACATGAAGTTTGAGGTCAGTAAGAAAGCTCTATCCCTTAGGCTGCAGACATCATCAATTGTGCAGGCACAAATAGCAAATACATATGTAATAGGAGTGATATAAATAGATACAAATATAAGGCAGCTCCTGTTTATATTGATATAAATAGGAGCTGCCTCATATAATCCAATAAGCCTTCTGTAGTTCCTTTATTATTATGATGATCAAATGACTGGTTGACCTGGTATACTTCATTACAACCATATAAAGATGTGAAGTATATAAGAACATAATTGGTATAATGTACATATTTAATTTTAATGCAATTTGAGCCATGAAGATTACTGCATTGGTATAGTAACATGTGATAACAGCATTTACATAATATGGTAATTATAAAATGATAGGATTTTTTCATGTTTGAAAGTAAACACCACTATATTTTTACAGTATATAGCTATTATATCCATATTAGCCTCGTTTGTGTGAAACCTAAACAGTAATAGTTTAGTTACCAACATATGATAACTAAAGTTGTACCCTAATGCAGGAATGTAATAAAAAGGGGGGGATTAACACTTTTGCCCACTAATGACGAAGCATGGAGTCAAAAGTTTAGTACCTTATTTTCACTAATAACGAAGTATGGTGTAAAAAATTACAAAAAATTTGGCCTGCTTTCATCTTGGATGCAGGAGAGGCACGCTGCAGTCTTGGACATTATATGCCTATACTCCTGTAGGGAATTTCATCGCGAATACATTGATACCAAAATGAAAGACCTAGGACGAGAATTGAGGTAACAAAGTTGAAAAGAGTAAACACATCTTATTGCTCTTGATGAGTGCTCATGGGGGGTAACATGCTGTCACTTTCTCTGTTTGCTGTGAGTGGTATGCTGGGCTTTTGCACTTTATATGTGCATATTCTCCTGTTCTATTGGGAAGGAATTCTATTGTGAACCCAATGATACCAAAATGAAAGACCTAGTACAAAAATTGAGGTGACCAAGTGAAAAGTGTACACATTTCATTGCCTTTTAGCGCTCACGGGTAACACGCTCTCACTTTTTCTGTTTTGTGCGGGCGGTATGCCGGGCTTTCGAACTTCATATGTATTTAATCGCGTAGAGAATTCTATTGCGAACACATTGATATCAAATTGAAAAACCTAGGACGAGAATTGAGATGACAAAGTTGAAAAGAGTACTGTACTTTGATCTCCTTCA
This sequence comes from Procambarus virginalis, assembly GCA_020271785.1. NCBI lineage: Eukaryota > Metazoa > Arthropoda > Malacostraca > Decapoda > Cambaridae > Procambarus > Procambarus virginalis. The sequence goes on from WNGS01009202.1 coordinate 13,762,509, forward strand.
CTCTTCGTCCAAGAGAAATTATAGGAGCCGAATTTGCTCCCTGCGCCTCTGGTCTTCACAACAATGGCTGACCACCCTACTACTGACGCTCCTGGCCTACCTTGTCCAGATATCAGTAACTGATAGAAGGGTCACATTTACTTTCTTTTGGTACTGATAATTAAGTTAATTAAAATAAGATGTTTTTATGGTGTAAAAAGTCCAAAGACTAATGTATTTAAGAATAATTCCCAACAATAGTTGGTGAATTTATAATAGTATGTGGCAATGATATCCCGTTTTCTATTGACAGAAAATTCCACTACAAGCTACATTTTCTATGGGTAACTTGTGTATACAACACTGCAGCAATATTATCTGCATATTGCATGTAATATTATTAAATGGTGTCGGGTTTTCCGACAAGCCGAAAGCAATCCGAACTTTTTTAATTTTTGACACACCGATACGCCATTCCCGCACATTTGTCTAATAAATTTTTTACACCATGCTGCATTGTCCCTGGGAGAAAGTGTTAAATATTTTTAGGTACCGTATTTGGGCAGAATTGACTGGCATCATCCACACAAATGATGTAGTAAATGGACTTGCCTCACAATTACTAAAATGACCAGCTCTGTAGCAAGTAACTGTTGACAACTTTCTTTGCTGGGATTTAATCCATACTGTACGTGTTCTCATTAAAAATGTTGTATTGCACTTTTAAGAATTTGTTGAGCTGTTATTACTGCAATTTATTCCAGCAATAACAGTAAATATGTTTAAATATAAACATATATTTAAGTTTTTGTTTTAAATATTTGAATATTATGGAGGTGGATGATGTAGCTTTCACAACCTCTTGATAATAGTAGACAATCATTTAAGATGTTCGAAGACGAGTGGTGAGCACAGCACCGACTCCTCAGTCTGTGCCTCTAGGAAGCATGGGAGCACGACCCTTAGGCCCCCAGGTCTTGCCGCACCAGACTCCCATCTACACTTCCAGGCCACTGCCAATAACACAATCGACGCCTGTGAGACCAGGTGAGTCGTGGCACCTGGATAAGTCTTAATGAGATAGCTGGCCCTTAGTATGGATGGGGGCAGGAATGCTGCATTACAAAAGAATGTACTTTGTACATTGGACACGCTGAGTGGGCAACACTTATGAGGTTAGTTGGAATTTAGAGGAATGTGGAGTTCTTTTCGTTTGACCTTGCTAAAGCTTCATATTTTTATTTAATGCTATTAAATTTGTTGTGTGATTATATATTTGTATTTAGTGGAATAAAGCTATTTTTATGCTGTTCCTTCATTTTATTGATTATAATGCAGGGAATGTCGCAATAATGTGGATGAAACAAATAACTCGACTCCCGCACCTAAAATGAAAGTGATTCAGTTTGTCCTGTACTCTTATCAGGTCATGTCACGATTTAATAGGGGTTCAGGTCAAATTGAAAATCGATCTTTATTTCACTTCATATTTGTGGTTTGGGTTCTTATAGATTAAAACAAATATTTGTTTTACTTGCAGTGGTTTTTGAAAATGCTGCCATCACCCATATGCTTATTTCCAGTTTGTGTCTTCTCAGAGTTATATTATTATTTCATAAATTGTGTGGATATCATCTCGCTCTTATTTTCTTGGTCTTCAAATTGGGCATATTCAATACACACCTTGAACCATTTGGCATAGTTGACATTTCTTGGCTATAATCCATTTCATTAAAGGAATGATCATATATTAGACGGTCATCACACTACTGTATGTACAGTACTACCTAAATGTCTTGGTTTAGATCAGATATAATATAATTTGTAGCATTTCATTACCTGTTTACTTAAAAACCACTTCAAAATTTGCCAGCATTGTGTAAGAAAGTGGGGTATCTGTGGCTTACTGGTGATAATTATAAGTAGCTCCATTCCTTTACCTGATCTTAAAATGTCATCACGCAATCTGTTATACTTATTTCCACTCTGCAATTTTTTATACATTTATCTACCTTTGAATTCCAACATCCATATTTGGCTCCATTTGTTAAGCTTGATTAGATGTACAGGATTATTATTTTAGCCTTATTTCATACAGTATTATATTGCTTTGATTTTAATTTTTGATTTGCATTGTTTCGTTTAATAATGTGCATGAATGTGAGCCGCGTGTTGAAGCTAGTGTAATGCAGGTCTAGCTGGCATGAGCACTCTAAGGTCAGCACCATCAGGAGGGGTTGTGCCTCTAGGCCCTGGGCCAGCCAAAGGCCTCCCTGTTGTTGGCATCACTCCCGCTTCCTTCACCGCCACACCAGCGCCCCCTCTTCATACAACTGTCCCACGTGAGTTTTCTGGCCACTGTCTTGCATTGTGTGTAAATAATTAAATTCTAATTTTACTACAGCATTTGTGTCTTGGAGAGAAATAAACACTTGTTCTTCAAATCATAACTATATTCTGTACACATTGCCGAATGTTAGTGCTATTGATATTTTGCTATACAGTATTATGAATTTGGAGAATTTTGTCTTAAGATTTAAAAAAAAAACTAAGGTCATTTAAATAATATTATAGAATAAATGTAAATGGAAGAAATATTTTGGTTTGCTTTTAATAACAGGAATTTTTAAAGGCAAGCACAGTACAGTCTTGATATGGTTGCTGGTTGTCTGAACTTCACTTTTTCCAGACCGCCTCTGCTTGCAATATCACCAGTTGCAATGTGCTTTACAGCCCAGAGAGGTTATCCATGGTTATCCAAGTAGACCTATTGTGAGGTGTTTGTTCCCTTTGTAGGTAAACTATCTGCAACAGAGGCATCCACATGAACTGTGCTGGATTATTGGTTGTCTAGCTCATCCTGGATTCAAATAGGGCATTATATGCTTAGTTTACATTAAAGTTTATAGATGTAGTGCTGCATGAATAAAGTTCCCAGATGGGGATGAGTTTAACAAGGGAGAAGGGTTCACAGGTATGACCATATGCATTAACATAACTATTTATTACGCTTAATTCAATATAGTTTGGGATTTCTCTATTTATGAAGTGTTTTACTCAAAACTAACCAGTGATGTGTAAATGTTCTGCTGAATGATTCTTAACCCTCCCAAGGAACCCTGTCTTAATACTGGCCTATGTGACTTGCTTCACTTGTACAGCTTCTTAATCACTGTCGTAATTACAAAGTGATTATAGGAATCCCAATATAAATACTCAGGACGTCGATTTACATGCACAAAACATCTCTCTCACATGGTATAGATACATGTATAGTGGAATTATCACCGACACGTCCTCTACTTGGCGGCACTCAAGTCATAGCTCAATGCTGGACACTGAGTTCGGAATGTCTCTAATCTCTCAGATTCCACCTCCACCTGTTCCAGGTGCTTGCAGGCAAATCAAACTGGGCTACCTCATGGGCAGTCACGGATGGGAGACAATTGTTTATTCAAAATCAAATGGTACGTACTTGCATCTTTCACTCCCAATTCGCTATTTTTCGTTCACATTATCCTCGCTGTGAAGCCAGGTGTCATAAATTTACACTGGAAATTTGTCTCGACTGCCCTCAGTTCTCGTTCCACAGACAGGAGGGAATTAATGATGACGATGCTGTAGCTTCTGTAGACTTCAATGCACAGTTAGATGGTCTTGGTTGAATGATGAAAACAACTGGGGGTCATGTGCTGGTGAATAATCACAGCTACTCCATGTAATTGTTATGATTGTCTTGTGTTTTTGTTCTCTATACACAATAGGGGGTCACATGTTTGGTATGACCATGGCTCACAATTGTTACTGATAACATCCTCATATTATGTGTCTTGTGTATTATTATGTGTATTATTTTTATGTGCAAGTGATGCAAGCCACTTCCATCTTGGGTGTGAACTTCGCCTGAAAAATACACACCTTCTGGCACTGGTCTCCCGACACTTGTGCTAAATAACCTATAGCACGCACCAGCGCAATCAACAAAACCAAGTAAAACCGGGGACTCGAGTACAGTACTGTATGTGTATTTTTAAATTCATATTAAAAAATGAAAGGTATGGAATAGAATTGTTAAAATAAATATTGTAATGTGGATGTTTCTGTGATTTAGTGCACGTTTCTTGCAATGTTTTAACTTTGTCAAATTTAAGCAATTATATTTTATTTAATTCTCTTGTGTACAGTCCTTGAACTGTACAATGGCATGGTTACATATCTATACAGCTGTATTATTGGTAATAATTAGTGTCTAAGTTTGTATTAAATCAGCCTTGTTTAGGTCTCTGGAAAGTAAATAAAAAAATACTGTACTGTATCTCAAAATTAATTGAAAATACTAATGATGCATGCCAAACATGCCATGCTATATTTCATATTAATAGACCTAAATGTCAGTGGTTTCCTTAGGAATGGGTCACCAAACATAGATGTCCCATTTCAAATCTCCAGATACATGGCAAGAATTTTGCCAAGCAATATGAAAATATCACTAAAGAGTATTGACACTGCTGCCATTTACAGCATTGTTAGATCATGCTCAGTGGTTCCTGAGTCCCTCTGGGTCAAACTTCTAAGTACTGGTTATGTTTTTTTTGAAGATATTTGCATAACTGTATGGGAAGGAGTGGAGCTATAATAAAGATCATAATAAACATGTTTTTACTGTACTAGCAAAATATCCTTTCAAATGGGTGATGTGTCTTGTCTGGGAGAGACGCTTGGGTGTCCGGACACTTGAATGTGTGACGAAACTTCCGGAAGATTCAATTATTTGTTAATTTCCCTGAGATTTGCATGTACAGCATTCATTCCAATGTCCTGCTATTGAACATTGTCTTTTGATTTATACCAAACCAAAAGTTTTGCAGCAAACCTAATCATATTTTAGTCCACTGTAAATGTCAATAGCTTTGTCCAGAGACAGTAACTATAGTGCTCATGAGCTGCATATAATTAGTTTTTAATTTGTAAATGCAATTTTGTTACCCAGTCGTGTTGGACAGGGATGGATACACTTGAAGTTTATTTTCCAAAATACCGATATTGAACATTGTTCCAGTTTGGGCCTATTAATTTTTTGGTAGACTACTTATAACCAATTTGTTAATTTGTGTTGGATTTATAATCCATGTGCAAATTTGTGATTTATTACTTACATCATCATTCATGTGTGATGTTGACTAGTTTATCTCAAGCCTTGTGCCTTTCTGCAATTATTAGAGCTATAAACAAATCAGTCGTCCTCAAGTAAAAACAATCTAGATTTGTTACAATTTAATAATTGAAGTACTGTATTGTACTTGACCTTAGAGCCCCATATAATGATTGGGCCTAGGGATTTGACTTTGCTACAAATATTTGTGATAACAAGAAAGCTAGTTAAATTATATCTTGTTTCTGTCACTAGCACATCTTTTCACCACTTTCCCTACCCTCTTCCTCGTTTTGTGGAAAAACCCCATACGTGCCACCGATACTCACTTTTTAGTACAGTGTTATTTCTACGTAATGCCAACAGATCTAGGATGTATACATTATTTACTTGGGCATCTTGTGCTTTGATGCCAATAGGTTCTACAGGATATCTTGTGGGAACGTGGGGTGAATACTTTATTACTTTGTTAATAGCTGTTGTAAGATGCCTAATGCCTTATTTACAGCTGGACAGGTTTTCCATTAATTAGCACATAGTACAACTAGAATTATGCTAGATTTAATTTTACAAACAATGATGAACTGTTAGGGACAATGATTACAATACATGTACTCAGAGACACAACAATAATTGAAATTTAAACTTGCATGGGCAATAGACATTTGCAGCCAGTCTGAACTCCAAGAGGCAGATGATTATGCTAATTCAATTTTAATAATTGGATTAACCAGAACAAATAAACCAAGATCTCACAGAAATATGCGGAGAAGGCAGCTAAACAACACAAACTTAACTCTGTACCTGAGGAAAAAGGCACAGTAGCACTAGAAATATGTGCAAGTTCATACCACTAAGGAGAAAGAAGATGCAAATTTTAAAAAAATTCTGCTATTTTTCTTTCCCTTTGTAGGCAAATAAAAATGGCAGAACACCTCAAATGCTCCATTCTATCCCACAATGACAAGAAGGCTATGTAGAGAAACACTGAGCTGAAGTTGTAAGAATCAAATTTCAGGAGAGGCAGAGAACACAAGAGACCATTTTTCGCAAACCTTCAAGAAAGAGACCATGATGTTATTGCACAAAAATGCGCACTTAGAATTACTGAAGAGTAGGGAGAAAGATCTTTAACTAATACATAATAATAAAATTCCATTTTAAATACCTAGAAAAAGGAGTAATGTTGCACCCTAAATAATTTAGAAGTGTTCATTATAAAAGTAAATTCATATAACCTAGAATTACAGTGAGGTTTCATGAACCTGAACTAGTGATATTTGTTTACTACAGTATTCATATTGTCCCCAGCACTCACCTAAGTACTGAAACTCATCCTTAAGTGCCATCCCATTGTGTGACTCACACTGACGACACACTAAGGCAAAACGGTTTGCAGGTCCATCACCCACTAAGTACTCAACGAAGCGATCCAAGTAGCCTCGCTCCCGTGGCAGCACTGGTCGTGGCATGGGGCGGTCCCGGAGGTGCGCCATCACCTCTGGACATTGCCTGG
>WNGS01009202.1:13800968-13815292 GCA_020271785.1 Procambarus virginalis
TATCCAATTCCAAGCCCATTTGCTGGGCTAGAGTAACAATTTCCTCAACAATAGGCACATCATCTATAGGCTCAAACCCCTCAAAGTCTAATTCTCTCACATTCAGGCCACAATTTTCTCCAGCCAGAGATCAGAGTTCTTTGAGTCAGTTCTTGCCAGGCTTTCTCAACGAGTGGTGATGATGTGGAGGAGTTGGTGGAAGAAAAACACAACGAAGAACTGACCACCGAAGAACTCCAAGCCCTTCAACAGGAACAGCAAGACAACCGCAGATGAAGATTCTTCAGTGGAGGAGGATGAGAGGCTCAGCGGATGTCCTTCTGCAGTATTGAAGAGGTGTGTCAGATGTGGGGAAGAGATTCAAACAATTGTTGAAATACTCACCCAGAGAAAGCTGTAGTAGGCCGTTGCCTTAATCTTTTCAATGACAATGTGTTGCCTTACTACAGAGAGAGCTTGCGAAGAAGGGAAAAGCAAGCTTCCATGGACAGATATCTGGTGAGAAAAATCGAGCAGTGAGCCTCAGCCAGGACCTAGTGGCACTCAGATAAAACGTCCCCAGGGAGTGCACACCTGAAAGGTCCTCATTGCCTGATGTGATATGGAAGGGGACTCCCCTTCCAAACAGTAAACTCCTCTCCTCCTCCCCTCTCCTCACCATCTTCCATCGCCTACAGCATTCATCAGCAGGTAAGTAATAACTTGAACATAGTTTTGTAGGTTTATTTAGATGAATTAGGTATAAAAATTTAGTTTGATATGGGTTCTGGGGTAGTCAGGAACGGATAATTCATTTCCCATTATTTCTTATGGGGAAATTCGCTTCAGAATACGAGTTTTCGGAATACGAGGCGTCTCCAGGACCAATTAAACTCTTAAACCGAGGTACCACTGTACCCTTGTTCGAAATTCTATTGCGAACACATTAATAAAAATGATGACATAGCACGAGAATTGAGGTGAGAAAACTGAAAAGAGTATACACATTTTAGTGCTCTTGCGTGCTCACAGGTAACACTCGGTCGATTTTTGGGTTTGTGTGGGTGGCACACCGGGCTTTTGGACTTTATATGCACCTGTGGGAATTCTATTCCAAACACATTGATACCAAAATGAACGATGTAACACAAAATTAAGGTGAGAAAACTGATGAGTATACACATTTTAGTCTGACCACTCACTGACGTGAAATGCCCAGTGCACATTATTATACAGTAGTTCTGATAGTAGATTTTTGCCGAGTGATGATAGGCTTGATGTAATTTGCAGTGGTTGAACCCCATGCACAGATATGTATGTAAGATAGGGCTATATAAGTGCATAGTATAATGAGAGGAGAGCAGAGTGGGGAACATAACATCTGATTTTAGAAAATATACCAACCATTTTTTAGACTTTTTGGGTTATGTGTTGTATTTGGGTGCTGAAGTTCAGTCTCTTGTCTATGTATAGGCCAAGGAACTTCCCCTCATTTTTAGTGATAATGTTAACATTGTCTATCTGAAGTTAAATCTGATTTGATAACTTACTACCAAATAGAATGAAGTAGGTCTTTTCTATGTTTAGTGTAAGTTTGTTGGTTGACATCCATGAATGGACTTTTCTGGGGGAAGCCCCTTTCGGCTTCCCGGAAATATCCAGGCTGATATGTAACTATTAGCTTTCTGGCATTAAAGTGCATGGAGTTCTTGCCTACCGGGGACCACGAGCCAGAACCTGGCCCCCTCAGAGAGGCATGAGGAGCAATGGCCCATAGAAACCCCCCGTGTGGTTGGAAGCATTCTATGTCTGCCATCGACCGAGTTGGGCACCCAGAAAGATAGGCGCCCCGAAACAAACCCCCATTCTAGTGAAAATATTGCTACCGAAAGTCAAACGAGTGGACAGAACTCCCCAAATGAAAATTAGCAAACAAGCATGATGTCATCACTTTGCCGCACCGCTGTCTGTGCAACCCCTTCTACCAGGGAGAGGGAAGGGGGAACCTAGGGTTTCCTTCCCATAGTGTCCTGTAAGTACTTCCTTTAGGGCTTGGGGCCACCTTCCACAAGTCACCTTGGACCCTCGCACCGGTGATCCAACTGGCAGTTCTTGACTGATGTGATACTGGCAGGTCATGTGTCTGGCTCCTGTTTTGATTCCAGTTACTGTGCCTTGTGGCGTGGTCTGTCTCTACAGGTTGTGTGAGAGCCAGAAGTAATATTCTCCGGTACTCGAGCTGCATGCGACTTGGGTTTCCTTCCCTAGGTGCCCTGAAAGTACTAGGTGCGCAAGTATTTGGGGCTTGGGGCCACTTTCCACAAGTCACCTTGGGGCCTACCTCCGCTGTGTCTTTTACTGCTCGGTACTTGCCGCCCTTGGAGTCGGTTGGGTTTTTGTTGCCCTTGTTTGCCTCTGGGTAGGAGGTAGTTTTCTGTCACTGGTAGGGGCACGGGGTACTGCACAGCTAGTTATTGCCTATTATAGTGGCCAGCTCTGTTCCGCCTGGGTATGTTGTCCTCTTGCAGGGATTATCTTTTGTTTTTGTTTTCCTGACTGGTGGGGGGTCTGCCTTTGTTTGGTTGTCACCTATCTATACTTGGGGTCTTTATATAGTTATATCTGTGTTCTTGGTGGTATCCCCTGCTAGACCCCTGTGAGTGTACATGTCCTGGGGGGGGGGTTAAACTTTTAGAAGTTTGCTCAGTAGTTTTGGACGCCGGTTTGCAGTACCCTGCCTGGGCTTCCCTTAATGTCATACCAAGGCTAAGAGTTCTGGGAAACCCCGCAGGGGCTCTGGGGTCCGATGGATGCGACCCTTGAGTCCCCTCTCTCTTCGTGTGGGGTTGATGGTTGTTCTGTCCCTTTGTCTCAGGGTGACAATCACCGGTTGTGCCTCTGCCATGCGGCCTGTCAGGTCGGTGATTCTTTTGACCCGAGTCGTGCGATGTTTGTTCTTTGTACATGCTCCAGTTCACCCAAGCTACCGAACATGATATGAGGGGTGCAGGCAGCAGAGGCATTGCATGTTCAGTTTAGGTTGCTGCAACGTGATAGGTTCGTTGCTTCCCCGGATGCCCTGAGACTGCCCCGTTTTGGTTATAGGCACCCGGACTTGAGGGTGGGAGTCGCTTCAACTTGGGTTCCATCCACCCCTCCTTGTCCTTCCCCTTCGGTGGTTCATCAGGTTTCTTCCCGTTGCTTCCTGCTCCGAAATGTCTGAGGGTTTTGGAGTCGGGGCAGTGTTTAGTTGGTGTTGAGACTCGGGCGGTCTCAGGGGAGTCCTCTTCTGGGGTGGCAGCAGAGGCATTCGAGCCGAATCCTCCAGCTGGAGCTACTGGGTCTGACCAGTGGGCCTCCCTTCGTTCCTGCTTTTTGCCTGCTCCTGCCTTTTCTTTAGAGGTGGGGGTTTGGTGGACGGCTCGGCACTGGATCCTCAGGGTGAGGTTCCCGGGGCAGGGAAAGGGTTGACTTGGGGGCCTTGGGCCCTATAGGACCCCGTCTGGGTTTTTGTACCCTCAGAGTGGGGATGGTGTTACAAGGAGAGGGGTTCTCTTTTGCTCCCCTCCTCATACGAATTGAATTTGGCATCTACCCCTCCCCGGGTTCGGGTCCATGATTCCGTGGGTTCCGCGGTCACGTCCTTCCGGAGGTTTTCGGCTTTCCATGTCCCATCACATGTGGTGTGGGAAGCCCTTGCGGTTTACCTCTTACGCGACCCGGATTATGCTTTCGTGATTGATCTGCGTTCCTTTGTGTATGGATCTTTATATCCATACGGGGTTCGTTACGAAATTCCGACATCGTCCTGATTAGCACACTGCCTACTCTTCTCATTGGAGGCTTGGCACATGTTCTGCCGGTCCCACGCACTTGAGTGGAGAGAGGCTCAGCGTAGCACATTTTTCCTGGGAGGCGAATTGGAGCATCTCAATGCATGTTAGTTTGCCCCTGCTCTTCCGCGAGATGTTGGTGTGATGCAGCTTCATGTGCAGGTTCCTTCATTTCGGCTGCCTTGGTCGCGGAGGATTTGCGTACATGTGGCCTGCTGGCTTCGGCCCTGCTTTTCTTCTACATCCTTGAGCTGTCCTCGGATTGGCTTGAATTGGATGTGGAGGAGCTTGGGGCTGCCTCTGGGTCTGGTGCGTTGCCCTTGGCAGTGCGTGCATCGTCTGCATTGTTGAAGCTGTTCGCGCTGCTCCTGCGAGATGCGGTTTCACAGTTTTTGCTTCACGACTCACATGTCGGCAGGCAGTGCTTGCTTCTTCCTTCGAATCTGCTTGGGCTCTGGCTCTTTGGTTGTCTTCACCTTTCTGTCCATTGTTGCTTGCTGATTCTGGGGTTGTACAGTATCTGCAGGCAGCTTTGGCTGTTGCCATCCTATGTCGGACTTGTTAGTCCTCCGGGCGGCTCACGGGGGGCCTTAACAGAAGGGTCGTGCAAGGGCTCGGGGTTCTTCCCATCATGGTAGGCCAGTGGTGCCAGATTCAAGGTAGGCGCAGCCTTCGGTTCCATCTTTTTCTGGTTGGCGCGATGATCGCCCTGTGTACCGCTTAGGTTCTCGTAAGGTGCGTTGGCCCTTTTGCAATTCGTCCCATTTATGGGGGCGATGGGGCAAGAGGCTCACTCTGTTTGCTTATGCCTGGTCTCACGATTTGTGGGCCTTTCGGGTCATTTTGTGCGACCTGTGGTGGCACTAAGTGGCTCCTCCTCATTCGGGGGGGGGGGGAGTCGGGGCTGGCGGAACAAGCCTCTTCTCCTGTGCTCTGTCGAGTCATCTCGGAGTGGTTCACTTGGGGGTGGTTGAAACGACCTCATCTCTCAGGTGGGGTTTCCCGCCTGTTTCTGGTCCCGAATCGGGACTGTGCAGACCTCCGGTTCATTCTGGACTTGTCCCGTCTGAACTCGTGGGTTTATTGCACCTAGTTTCGGATGACTACTCTGTCCCAGGTCTGTCTTCTGTTTGAGTCAAGTGCTTGAATGGTGTCCCAGGACCTCAAGAACGCATATTAGCACGTCCCAATTCATCCGATGTTCAGAGACTGGCTCTGTTTTGTTGTGGGGCATCAAGGTTGCCGCTTTTGTTGCCTTCCATTTGGCTTGAATCTGGAGCCTCGCATTTTCACATGCCTTACTCGGGTCGTGGCGGCCTGCTTGCGTCTGTTAGGTGTTTGGGTTCTGGCCTACCTTGACGACTGGCTGGTTTGGGCTCCCAGCCAGTCTGCGTGTATGCTCACCATTGATTTGGTTCCTTCCCAGCTCTCAGGGTTCCTGGTGAACTGGCGGAAGTCCCATCTGGTTCCCTCTCAGGTTCAGTCTTGGCTGGGTCTTGTGTGGGACGCTAGGACCGCTTCCTTGTCTCTTCCTCTGGCGGCTCTGTGACGCCTGCATTCCCGCCCTTGTCTGTTCCTGAGTGGCTGCCGGGTCACGCAGCAGTTCCTCGAGGGTTTGTGCGGGAGCCTGAACTTTGCCATGATGGTCTACCCACCGGGTCGGGTGTGGTTTCGTTAACTGTTCTGCTTCCTTCGAGGACGTCCCTTCTGCCTCTCTCACGACTGCTGGGTTTGGCCTCCAAGGGCTTTGCGTCGGTTACTGCATCGCCGGCTTCCTCTTTGGGTTTTTCGGGGTTCAGTGCCTTGGTGCCTACCCGAGCCTCACTCGATGTGTCCACGGACACGTCATCTCTTGGCTGGGGCTTTGTGGCCAGTGCTCACCAGGCCAGCCAGGGACGGTGGGGTATGTCATTCCGTTAGGCTCACAGCACGGTGCGGGAATTCGAGGCTGAGTGGATGTTGCTCCGGAGGATTCGGGCCGCTCGCGAATTGACAATCCGGCTCCATTTGGACTGTTCCCCAGTGGTTCATTGCCTGAATCGAGGGGGTTCCATGCAGTCCTTGGCTCTTTGGGGCTGGTCACTTCATGTGACTCGTCTGCTGAGTTCTCGGAGTTTGGTTCTCCTGACGGTTCACGTTCGGGGGGGTTATCCAGTGTCCTGGCAGACGGCCTGTCCTGGTTTATTCCCCTGTCCACAGAATGGACAGTCAACGCCAACTTGTTCAGTTGGCTCTGCCAGACGTTCGGGCCTCCAGAAGTGGATCTCTTTGCATTGGTGTGATTGAGGCATCTCCTGGTATGTGTGGTGCCCTTCCCCGTCTGCAAGGCCATCGGGGTTGATGCCTTCAGGCAGGACTGAGTAAGGTGGGGTTACCTGTACCTCTTTTCCCCGGTTCAGCGATGCTCCAGGTCCTGGCTCACTTGGAGACTTAACAGGGAAGAGTTGTCCTTCTGGCTCCTTCGTGAGCCGGCCCAGCCTTGGTTGCAGGCACTGTTTGATCGGTGTCCAAACCTGAGGATCTTGCTGCGGCTCCACCTCTTTCATTAGATCTGTCCAACCGGTATGAGGCTGGTTCGTTCTTCTCCTTGAGTCTTCACGTCTGGAATTTCTGACTTGAGTCTAACATTACTTGTATGGGGCCCAGGTGGCTTCGTTGTTGGTCTCCCACCTGAGTGCTTCATCTCAGCAGAAGTATGAAGTTTCCAGGTGGTCCTTCTGGTTATTCCTATCACTGCGTAGGTGTACTTCGGTCTCTGATAGGGTTGTCTTATCCTTCCTCTGCATCTGTTCCACAGATATGACACTCTTTAACTATTGGGTTTATTATTTCTCGATGATTGATTGATGAAGATTAAGCCACCCAAGAGGTGGCATGGGCATGAATAGCCCGTAATATTATTACTTGTTGCTGTTGTTGTTTTAGATTTAGCTACTCAGAACTAAATGTCCATATAGCACGGGCTATGGTGAGCCTGTAATTATTACTCGCTTCTTGATTGCTTATATAATCAAACCACACCTCACCTAATAGGTTGGAAGGAGTTTTAACTGTAATTAGGAAAGAGGTATGATCTTCATCATTAATGGATTAAGTAGACTTAATGAACCCATCTCATTAAGCTAATGAGAGTTTAGAGCACGTATATTGTCAATAATATACTCACTACAAACTAAATGAGAACACAAATATACATACATACATACATACACACATACATACATAGACACATACATACACACATACACACATACATACCCGAGCTGAGAGGTATGAGCTACGAGGAGCGACTGCAGGAATTAAACCTCACTTCGTTGGAAGACAGAAGAGTTAGGGGGGACATGATCACCACATTCAAGATTCTCAGGGGAATCGACAGGGTTAATAAAGACAGGCTGTTTAACACAAGGGGCACACGCACTAGGGGACACAGGTGGAAACTGAGTGCCCAAATGAGCCACAGAGATATTAGAAAGAACTTTTTTAGTGTCAGAGTGGTTGACAAATGGAATGCATTAGGAAGCGATGTGGTGGAGGCTGACTCCATACACAGTTTCAAGTGTAGATATGATAGAGCCCATTAGGCTCAGGAAACTGTACACGTGTTGATTGACGGTTAAGAAGCGGGACCAAAGAGCCAGAGCTCAACCCCCGCAAGCACAACTAGGTGAGTACAACTAGGTGAGTACATACACACATACATACACACATACATGCACACATACACACACACATACATACACACATACACGCACACATACATGCACACATACATACCACATACATCACCACATAACACATACATACATACATACATACATACATACATACATACATACATACATACATACATACATACATACATACATACACAGTACATTTAAAAATATATATTACACTTGAAATGAGGTATGGTGATTTAATATATTGTCAGGATGTTGATCCTGACAATTTCCTGATTTACCAGAGGGCCACTAACCCTAGTGGCATCGACGAGGACTGGAAGTCCGCGGCTTGTCAAAGGTCCCTCTCATTTGCCTTGATGATCTTTTCCAGGTATATTTTAAAACTTAACAGTTTTGGCAGTTAAGATTTCGGCGGGTAGGTGGTTCCATGGGTTAATAACCCTGTGGGTGAAAAAGCATCTCCTGTTCTCATTCCTACATTGTGGCTTGTTGAGCTTGAAACCATTGCTCCTTATTTGTGGTACATCTGACCTTCTGAAGAAAATATCCCGATCAACATCCTCTAACTTGCTCAGTATTTTAAATGTTTCAACGAGATCTGCTCTCTCATGCCTGGTTTGCAGTGTTGTTAGCACTGTGGCCTTCAAACGTTACTGATATGAGAGATGACTTAGCTCTGGAATCACTTTTGCTGTCCAGTGTTGCACTTTCTCTAGAGCAGCTATGTCCTTCTGAAAATGAGGTCTCCATGCTTGGATACAGTAATCCAAATGAGGGCACACCAGAGATTTATACAGCTGAACCATTACCTTCTTTTCCTTATTTCCGTAGTCAAAACAACGCTTGATTATCCCAAGAGTTTAGTTAGCCTTTTTGACTGCTGCACCCACCTGTAGTGCTACTTTTAATGAGTGGTGGATTTTGACTCCAAGGTTCTATTTTCCATCAATCTGCTGTAATGTAATGCTATTAATTTGGTAGTCATGTTGTGGGTTGTTATGCCCCACATGCATGGTCTTGCATTTGTCGATATTAAAAAGCATTTGCCAGTCTTCTGACCATTTGTGGAGTTCACGTAGATCTCTTTGTAAGGCTTCAATATCATTATAATTTCCCACTTTACCATAAATTTTTGTGTCGTCTTCAAATTTGATGATGTGCTTTGTAATATTACCATCTATGTCATTGATGTATAAGACAAAAAAGGTACTGTAGGTCCCAAAATGGACCCTTGTGGCATCCCATTTATCAAATTTCTCCATTCAGATTCAAATTCAAATTCAAAATTCTTTTTTTTTATTCAGGAAAAGTATATACATAGATGATTTGCAAACAAAGTTGGATTTATAGATAGAGCTGATCATACAATACCTAAAACCCCTAACACGCATAACGTTTCAGGCAACAGTTCGTTTCCAATTCATTTCCATTTAGTACGACCCTTTGTTTTCTATCCTTCAAACATTGTTTTATCCATTCTAATATTTTACCATTTATTCCACGGGTCATGGAATATTTGCAAAATATACCTGGAAAAGATCATCAAGACAAATGGGTGTACCTTCGACAAGCCGCCGGCTTCCGTCCTCGTCGAGGGCCACTAGGGTTAGTGGCCTTCAGGTAAATAATGGCCTGTAATTTCCTTGCCAGTCTTTCATTTATTCAAAACGTCAGATGTAACACAGACAAGGAGAAATGGTTTCAAGCTCAACAAGCCATAATGTAAGATTGAGAACAGGAGATGCTTTTTCACCACAGAGTTATAAACCCATGGAACCGCCTATTCGCAAACGCCAAACCTCCGTTAGGTTTTAAAATCCTCCTAGAGAAGATCATCAAAACAAATAGGGGGGGTCCTTCGACAAGCCGCCGGCTTCCTGTCCTCAAGGCCACTAGTCTTAGTGGCCCTCAGGAAATCAGGTATATTCAAAGATTTCATTAAGAGTCGAGTGTTGTTTGGGGTCTGTGTTTGTTATTCTAGTTGCTGATTTGTGCTGAATAATTTGACCTGTGATGTGAAAAAGATGAAACCGACCGGAATCGTCTAGAGTCAGTGATGAGATCGTGGTTTGTTTTTGCTCCCCAGATTATTTTTTGGTTCCACCCGCACGGTTATAAACCATGAAACCGCCTACCCACCGAAGCCGTAAATGCTAAAAGACTTACATTTCAAAATCCAGCTTGAAACAAATCACAGGTCAAATGGGAGGAACCCTTTGACAAATCTCCGGCTTCCTGCCCTCGTCGAGGCCACTACAGTGTTAGTGGCCCTCTGTTAAATTCAGGTAAAATTCAGATGCCAGTGGCCAGCAGTGCATCACAGGAGATTGAGCAGACAGCTGAAAACACTGGGAGGTTGGTCGATTAAGTAATGTGTTCAGAAAATTCTTCCAAGGCCATGTGATAAAAATAAAATAATGAGATTCGACTTTTATCGCGCAACTGAACTAAAGTTAAAAAAAAACTGGAAAAGTCGCTACCTTTTTCAAAATGTGCACTCCCCTCGCTCCCCCACTGATACACTTCTACAGTATAGTAGGTAGACCTAGACAGGCGTGATTCAGGTTACATAACATGCAGGTGTACATTACAGTAGATAATACAAGACGTAGGTCTTTTAAAGGTCATATTACATGCACGTGTATAGTAGGTAGAATATATTTGCTTTAATCACATGGGCCTAATATGTAGGCATTTAGTACCTAGTAGGTGGCAGTAGACAGGTGAGTAATAGGTTACATATCAAGCACTTGTGTTGCAGTATTTACCAGAAAGAGGAGGTATCCATCCTGATGGTTGGTAATATGGGTGATGTTTGATGCTACAGACGTCGGTCCACTAGTGGCTAGGGAGGCCATGGATGGGCCATTTGTGGGCGTGGGCGTGTCGCTGCCAGTGGGGGGCGACGTCGGCGAGATCAGGGTTTTCTGGCCCTGGTCCCGAGGCCAAGGTCTCGCTCCCACGTCAGTCCGGGCCTCCGGGTGGGCGGATGGTAGGATAGGCGGCGGAAGGTCTCTGGAGAGTTTGATCGCCAAGCAGCGCTGGTAAAGCACAACACTCTCACCCATCTGTGACAACATAAATGAAGACTGGTGAATATAAGGCAGGCGGGGATTTGCGGCCAATTATCCAAACTTTTAATCGCAGCTTAATTGATCTATTAATATGGGCGTTGGTTAACCCAAATCACTGCCCGGTAGCCTACTTTTAGCGTTACAGCTTACTATATCAGCTAATAAATGCCCTGTAGTGTGTGCAGAGGACCTGAACGATAGCCACGACCATGTAGCCTAAGACATTAGAAACCATCTATTTACCTGAGGGCCACTAACAATCTAGTGGCCTCGGCGAGGACAGGAAGCCGGTGGCTTATCAAAGATATTTGATAATATTTGATTACACAAATATTTGTTCATTGATATATATCAAGTTATCATATTAACATGTATCAGTGAACAGCACGTTAATGTGATTTCTGTGTGTATTGAAGGAGGGGCGTCAGAGGTAGAATTACTGGTTGACAGAGCCAGAGTGCTTGGGGGGGGGGGGATTTTGTGCGAAATGCCGGTTAGACTTGAGTGGAAGCCTCTGGATCCTCGTGGGTGCAGTAGTACTCCAGGTTTCAATTATTTTACCATGTCGTGGTGAGTTGACTAGCGCGCGCCTAGAAACACCCAGCGCCTAGGTTCGAATCTTCATCAAGGCTCCTGTTGGATTTGTTCAATAATAATAATAATTCATTGTGTCGGGGGACAGGCAGCCAAAGTGTATTTACACACGTTAGCTTTAATTTAATTAATTGAATTCTATATAGAGGTTCCCCCCCCCTCCCTATGGTCGAATTACTGACCCCGCCCAGGATGCAGCACCATATCAAGCTGACTAACTCCTGGATATCTACTTATAGGTAAACAAGGGCTTAGGTGATAAGAAATTTGCCCAACCATTTCTGTTCCGCCCGGAATTCGAACTCTGAATTCTCAACTGGTAGTCGAGAACAGACCCGGCTGTAGTACCAGGACCCCTATTTCACCAGTATATACAGTTTATACCCTCAGGCTGATCACGCCATAGGTTATGACCAATCCAAGGCACTGCCCAGTGAGCACAATATCCAAGAGCAACACCAATTCCACACAAAATCAACGTTCAATTACCGTTGATAATTTCATAATACTAATAATTGTGATTCAATTGTATAGATCTCTGGTGCGGCCTCATTTGGTTTAGTGTATCCAAGCATGGAGACCTTATCTTCAGAAGAACATTGCTGCTCTGGAGAAAGTGCAACAAAGTAGAGAGCTAAGTCAACTCACGTATCATGAACGGTTGAGGGCCACAGGGCCATCACCCCATGCCCACGGAATGGTTGTTGTTGTTATAGATTCAGCTACTCGGAACAAGTTCCAAGTAGCACGGGCTATGGTGAGCCCGTAACTTACCTGGCACAGGAGCTGGGCAAAAAGCACGGGCTATGGTTAGCCTCGTGGACAGATGATGTCTCCCGTGGACGGAATGGGTATGGGGTGCATAAAGAAAGAAATTTCATAGAACAGGACTAACATTGCAAACCAGACATGACAGAGCGGATCTCATTGAAACTGTTAAAATACTGGACAATTTGAGGATGTGGATCCGGAAAATTTCTTTAAAGGGTCAGATGTAACACACAAGAAGCAACGGTTTTAAGCTCAACAAGCCACAATGTAGGACTGAGAACAGATGCTTTTTCACCCACAGGGTTAATAAACCCATGGAACCGCCTACCCGCCGAACCCGTAAATGCCAAAAAAACTGTTAACTTTTAAAGTACCACTGGAAAAGAACATCAAGGCAAATTGGGGGGCCTTCAACAAGCCGCCGACTTCCTGTCCTCGTCGAGGCCATTAGTGTTAGTGGCTCTCAGGTAAATTCAGATAACGTCGATGAAACGTCAAACCAACGCCACTCTTGGATATTGTGGCCACTGGATGGATCGCTCTTGTTAGGCTTAATAGGTCACCAAGATTGACAACCGAGGTTAGTGACCACCCAGATTACTGACATCCCAGGGGGCCAGATTCACGAAAGCACTTACGGAAGCACTTACGAACGTGTACATCTTTCCTCAATCTTTGACGGCTTTGGTTACATTTATTAAACTGTTTACAAACATGAAAACTTCCCATTCAACTGTTGATATTGTTATAAATAGCCTCCTGGTGCTTTGGAGCTCATTAACTCTTTAATAATTGGAAACAAAGTCGCCAAAGATTGAGAAAAGATGTACAGGTTCGTAAGTGTTTGCGTAAGTGCTTTCGTGAATCTGGCCCCAGGATACTGACTCGCAACAGGTTGACCCACCACAGGCAATTCACCACAGGACTACAAGACTTATAAGACTATAAGACTATCACCAGACTAGTCCTAGAACTGAAAGGAAATTCACATTCCTAGAAGACACAATAGTAAAGGTAGACATGATAACCACCTACAAAATTCTTAGGGGGAACTGACACGGTGGACAAAACCAAATTATTTAGCATGAGTGGAATACGAACAAGGGGACACAGGTGGAAATTTAGTACCCAAGTGAGTCACAGACATATTAGAAAACCCGGCCTAAGGCCAGGCTTGATTTGTGATTACTTAATTGGTCCAACAGGTTGTTGCTTGGAGCGGCCCGCAGGCCCACATATCCACTACAGCCTGGTTGGTCTGGCACTTCTTGCAAGAACCTGTCCAGGTACCTCTTGAATACATCCACCTTCGTTCCTGCCATATTTCTAATGCTTGCTGGGAGGGTGTTGAACAGCTGTGGACCTCTCATGTTAAGTCTTCTCTGTGCCTATGGCAGCTCCATTCCTCACTGGTTCTATTCTGCATTTCCTTCCATGTCTTTCACAATATGTTTTATTCTACTGACTACAATGATAGAGAGATTGAAATTCTTCAACAATTAAAAGATATGTTCAATAAAATGACAAACTGGAGTGAAAAAATACTGACACTCCTACTAAAAACATGGAGTAGAAATAAAATCATGCAGGAATTTAAGTGTTATGAGTGCATGGCCAGGAAAGCAAAGTGTTTCGTGGCAGATCCGCAGCTGTGGAAACGTCTGCCCGATGAAGTTGCCGCTAAAGTAATTGAATTCTATTATTCTCCAGAAGTGAGCAGTAAAATGCCAGGATTGAAAGACTGTGTTTCTGTAAAAGGAGCTGGTGGAACTCTGGAAAGGCAAAAATGTCTAGTGTTGTGTAATTTGATAGAAGCATATGCAAATTTAAAGAGAAATATCCATCAGTGAAGATTGGATATTAAAGTTTGCAGAGCTTCGGCCAAAGGTATGTTACCAGCGGCAACTGGCACATACTCTGTGTGCATTTGAACTAAACACCAAAATGTTAAGCTCATGATATCAGCTACTGAAATATGAGCTTAAGCATAATTCAACGGATTGCCTAAGTCCTGGTGTGGTGGCCCATCAACATCATGATCACAATGTAATAATGGCCCCGATACAAACTATATTGATCACTACAGCCATTGTCTTCCCCCTTCTCCAAAGTAAACAGCAACAGACAATATGAGGAATGTGACAACTGCCTAGATACACACACACACACACACACACACACACACACACACACACACACACACACACACACACACACACCACACACACACACACACACACACTGATAGAGCCCAGTAGGCTCAGGAATCTGTACACCAGTTGATTGACAGTTGAGAGGCGGGACCAAAGAGCCAAAGCTCAACCCCCGCAAGCAAATAGAACAAATAGGTGAGTACACACACACATTTACAGACCTACTAACTGAGG
>WNGS01009202.1:13825600-13845719 GCA_020271785.1 Procambarus virginalis
GAGGAGGAAAACGCGACATTTTGTATGATGACGGTGACTTGGATGATGACCTAGACTATGATCCTGAGAAAGACCTTACTCAGATATCTGATACGAGTGAGGAGGAGACGGAATTTGAAGATGCGGCGAGTGTGTATGGTACACGTGCCTCGCCCGCTGCCTCGCCGCCCTGGGTCAACACCGTTATCATCACCACCACCATGTATGTCCCCAGACGCTAGTAGTTTATTCAGTGATAGTACATGTGACGAATCATTCTCGGGCTTCAGTGACATTGGCTCTGATACGAGTAGTGTAGACGACCCGAGTACGAGCAGCGGTGGTGTTACCAGGCGGGGTTTGCTGCCTCAGCAACACGCCGCGGCAGGCGGCGGCGTGCCTCACAGCATGTGGACAACAATGACAGTGGCCCCTCAACATCATTTATTCGTGGTAGGCCTACAGTACGTAAATCTGCCTCAGCGTCTAGCATACCCTCACGCAGCTCCAGCAGAAGCAGCAGACCACGTAGCCGTAGTTATGGTGCTCGTGGTGGTGTTGGCCGTGGTGTTGGCGCCAACACCAAACCCCTGGTGTACGTGTGGGAGGATTGCACCACATTGTCCCTCAAATACCAACATTTGATGATAGCGATTTTGGTGTTACACCATTATTCCATATACTGGTGATGATATGGCAGACATGGAATATTTTCAGGCATATTTTGACAATGTATTCATGACGCATCTTGTGACTGAGACAACAGGTTCGCTCACAGCCTCATAGACGACGGCATTTTACCTGCCTCACGCCTCACGCGATGGAAGGACACGACAATCGACGAAATGTACGTGTTTCTGGCACTCACCATGATGATGAAGCACTCTGAGAAATCTGTCATCCAGGAATATTGGAGCAAAGACAGCCTTGTTCCAACGCCCGTGTTCAACCGGTACATGTCGCGTGATAGGTATCTCTTGATTCTCAGGTGCCTGCATTTCGAGAATAATGCAAATGAGGACAGACAAGACAGACTGTGGAAAGTACGGAAGATGTTCAGTGACATGAGAGGGAAGTTCAGGGATTATTTTGTACCTGGACAGAATGTGGTTATTGACGAGTCGCTTGTACTGTTCAAGGGGCGACTGGCATTCAAGCAGTACATCCCATCAAAGCG
Organism: Procambarus virginalis; assembly: GCA_020271785.1. Lineage (NCBI taxonomy): Eukaryota > Metazoa > Arthropoda > Malacostraca > Decapoda > Cambaridae > Procambarus > Procambarus virginalis. Next base: position 13,826,757 of record WNGS01009202.1, read on the forward strand.
GCACCGATTTGGACTGAAGTTTTTGTGCTGTGCGACTGTGAGACTGGTATCGTCTTGGACATGATATTATATTCTGGTACAGACGTCGACATACCAGCTCAAGATGACACGGGTTCTCAGGCAGTGTCGTGAAAACCCTGATGGAACCGTTGCTGAACAAGGGGCATGTACTGTTCACCGACAACTATTACACCAGCCCTTGCTGACCAGATACCTCCTTGCCCACAACACCGGTGTATGTGGCACTGTGAAGGGCCACAGGAAGGAAATGCCAGTGTTCGGTATAGCTATAGCCGTGGGTGAGTGCCAGCTGCGCAAGTGTGACAAAACGCTGTCAGTGCGGTGGAAGGACAGACGCGAGGTGAATATGCTGACTACGATTCACACCGGTGCCATGTTGGACAGTGGAAAGTCCACTTTCAGACACGCAACACCGTGTATAAGCCAGACTGTGTCATAGACTATAACGTGAACATGCGCCTCGTCGATAAGTGTGACATGATGCTTGGTGGAGTGGAGTGTGTGCGCAAGTCTGTGAAGTGGACGAAAAAGTTCTTCTTCCACCTCATGGATGTTGTAGTGCTCAACTGCTACAATATGTACCTAGTAAAATCAGGCAGGAGACCGTCTATACGTACATTCAGTGCTGGTGTTGTGTCACAGCTGCTAGTAAAGTATGGCAAGGAGGGTTCTGTTGTACCGCGCGGAGTGCAAGCAACAATGCCACATGCAGCTCCAGACAGATTGAGGGTAATGAAAACTTCAGAGTACATATGCTCGAGTATATGCCAGGCACAGCATCACGGGAGAAGGGTAAACGTGCTTGTATAGTATGCAGGAACACTACCCGCAGAGAACAAAAACGAAGATGCATCAGCACCTGGTGCGTGGAGTGCAGGTGCCACTCTGCCCGTTGGCTGTTTCGCAGCATATCACACACTCGCGGAGTACTGAGTGTGTTTATGATGTGTGTATATAGTGTGTGATACTGTACAGTGTGTATATAAAGTGTAAATATATTAGGCATGATACATTGGAAATTGTGCAGGATAAGTGACGTTGTTTGCGATGCACGTAACACAGTGTCTACGGACAGTACGGATGTTGTACTGCGATAATAGAGTGTACGTGTTCATTATACATTGGATTGCCATGTAAAAACAATGAAAATGTATTTAGAAAGGTGCGCAAAAAATGACCGAAAATATATTCGCGGCAACTCGCGCGCCCCGCCCCAACGCCCACCCGCCCGGGAGCTTACAGCACGGGCGCACGGGGAATCATGACGTCACGCCCCAACTTACGGACCCCATAGCAGCCAAAGTAAGTACAATTACGACTTTTTTTTTTTTACATACCCATACTGAGGGAAGGGTTTTTGACACTTTAAAAAGAAAAAAGAATTTTTTCCAGAGAATTTATTTCCTGCGCACCACGGGGGTGTCATATTTGGAGGCAACGCAGTTAAAGGGTTAAGGTTAAATATGCCATAAACTAGAGATAGAGAAAAAGAAGTGATATGATCAATAAGTACCACATAAATAACAGGAATTGATAAAAGGATAGGAAGAATTCCTGATACCCGAACTTCAAGAACAAGAGGACATAGATTTAAACTAACGAAACAAAGCTGCCAGAGGAATAAAAGAAATATTCACTTTTGTAAGCAGAGTGGTAGAGGGTGGAACAAGTTAGGTGAGGTGGTGAGGCCAAATCGTCAGTAATTTCAAAGTGGTATATGACAACGAATGCTGGGGAGACGGGCACCACGAGCATAGCTCTCATCCTGTAACTACACTTAGGTATTACATACACACAAGAGGTCGCTGATTTAAACTAACAAAACAAAGATGCCGAAGAAATATAAAAAAAAATTCACTTTTGCAAACAGAGTGGTAGACGGTTGGAACAAGTTAGGTGAGAAGGTGGTGGAGGCAAAAAACCGTCAGTAGTTTCAAGCGTTATATGACGAGTGCGGGTAGACGGGACCACAAACGTAGCTCTCATCCTGTACTACACTAGGTAATTACATACATAGAGTATATTATAGACTACATTATTTATGTACAACTACTGCATACATATAACAAATAATTTTTCACATTCTATGAATAATTATTCACATTGTGCATATACTCAATAATACCAACATAAATATAGTAGAAGAAATATTGCACTAGCAATGATTCAAAGCAAAACTCTGAAAAAATGGCTTAAGTATGACTAGAGAGGATGTCTGACCTGGTGGAGTAGGGCTTGGTGTAATAATTTTATCTGAAGGTTGGGAAGATCCTGTGATGTTTCTACAAGGTCCGTCTGAGCGGCGGCATGACAAACATTGCCCTTGCACATAGACTCTTCACCACATAGGTGAATCTTGTCAATGCCTGCCAGTAATGGATGGCTAGATGAGCCAGTGGGCGATAAAGTGAAAGAAATGCTAGGGGATTTGTCAGGCACTGCCATTGGCTGATAAGTGTTGGGTTGGACAATGCCGTAGCTATGTCCAGTGTAAAAGACTTTACACTGTCGAATAAGATTGGACAGAGTGGCATGGATGTGTGCCAAATCTGGAGCAACAAGGCTTGGAAAGGTAGCAGCAAGTGTGGTTCGAACAGTTTCTGCTTCAGCATGTCCACCATCTCTTGTGAGCTTATGAATCACCCAGCATAACGCATCACCCAGAGGCGTAAACTGCCCTTGTGGCACTTTCACCACACTACATCCTGAGAGCTCACCTGCAATACAGAAATTAAAAGAAACACAATAAACAGGATAAAAATAATAAAGAGTAATTATAAAAATTGCAGACTTATATACAGAAGCGTACAGCAGTACAGTACTGTACTTGCATTTTGCATTTTATAATTTTGTAATTATACTTTCTGGGGGAACTTCCCAGAGGCTACCTTGCTGCGACTGCTCCATACTAAAAGGTCACATCAGTCGTGAAAGTTCTGTTTGGCATACCAGAGATTTGGAGCCTGAACCTGGCCCCTCAGAGGCACAGGAAGCAAGTGAGAATTTGCCACCCCACTGAAAAAAAAGTCGCCAGGAAGTCAGTGAAGCTTTACAGACATCTGGAGGGTTCACAGAAAACAAATCCTTGAAGCAACCAAACAACTCTGTAAACAATTCATACAAAACAAGGGATTCATTCAAATTAGCCCAAAACTCATTAGTACTGATAACCAGGAGGCAGTCCTGTTGCTAATTTTTGCCTGTAGTGTTCCAGTTTGTTAGTCATAGGCAAGCTGCATCTCTTCAAGCTAGGCATCACCCATCTTTGGACTTTGTTCTGCAGGGGCCATTTGTTTGCTGTATTGTTCATTGGTTTTAGTATTAGCTTCAATTGTGTATCTTTGATCTGGCTGTTGTGTGGGCTTAGCTCCTGTTGCAGTTTGGGCTGCATGCACTCAGGGTTGTCTTCCCAAGGTGCCTGCCAACATTGCACTGCACAGATAAATAGGTTGGATTTTTTTTACTGAGTTACATATGAGCCATTTAATTTTGAGTGATTCTTTTGCAGTGTCTGTTGGCTGTTTCAGTACTTTGTTATCATGATCCAAACAGTTGTCTGTCTTATATTGTCTGCTTTCTATGTGCTTTTTTCATGATGGTGATCGATGATTTCGTAACAGTGACCCCCCCCCTGCTCCATGTGCCATTTCGAGGGGCCAGGTTCTGGCCTCCAGTAGGCCAACAAGATTCCTGTGATTGATGTAATTAATTATTGAAACCTATATCGGCAACATAGCTTCAGAGAGCCATGAAGAAAGTAAGGTCATGAGATACATTATTGTGAAATTTGTAGATCACTATAGAGACAAGATAATTACATGAACTATAGGATAAAAATGAGGAAAGAAATTCTGGAATAGGTAATGAGTTTTAAATACATGTAGTACTTAGATGAATGAGAATATGAAATGAAAAATAAGAGGGGCTAATGAGTATAATGAATATAATGAAAAGAATATATGGTACAGTATTATGAAAGTTAAAAAAAAAACTCCAAGATAGTATGTTAATTTCAGCTTTGACATATGGAAATGAAACTTGGGTATGGAAAAGGGAGCTAACTGCTTAAGAATATGAACAGTGGAAATGATTTGATTAAAAAAGCAACTGGTGTATCATGTATGTGGAATAGGTATAGGAATGAAGTATAGCAACGAGTAAGCAGTGAACTGTATAAGAGGGAAGTGTTATTCATGGAGGGGTTGAGTTAATTAAATGTGGAATGAGTGAAGTGTGACATACTAAGGTGGTATGGACATGGTAGTAGAATGTCAGAGAATCATTATATGAGAAGGGTGTTCAAGGCAGCTCCACAATAATAATATCCTCATTTANTGCCCTCCAAGCGGGACTTGGTGTTACAAGGAGAGGGGTTCTCTTTTGCTCCCTTTGCGTACGAATTAGATTTGGTGTCCACCCCTCCCCAGGTTCAGTTTCTTGATCCCGCTGGTTCTTTGGTTCCGTCCTTCCGGAGGTTTCCAACTTCCCGAGTCTTGTCTTCTGAGGTGCGGGAAGCCTTGGCGATTTACCTCCTGCGCGACCCGGATTATGCTTTTGTGATGGATCCACGTTCCTTCGTGTACGGCTCTGCTGGTCCCCACTGGGTTCATTATGAAGTTCCGGAGTCATCCTGGTTGGCAGACTGTCCTCTTTTTTTTCATTGTAGGCTTGGCACACATTCTGTCGGTCCCACATTCTGTCGGAGCGCCGTCTCCTCGAGACGGCAAGAGACTCAGTTGGCGTTTCAGGTTTCCTGGGGGGTAGGGGGGTCGCCGTCAAGCATCTCAATGCTTGTTTGTTCGCCCCTGCCCTTCTGCGGGATGTTGGTGTCATGCAGCTTCACATGCAGGTTCCTTCTCTTTCGGCTGCCTTGGTGGCGGAGGATTTGCGTACTTGTGGCCAGCTTGCCTCGGCCCTGTGTTTCTTTTTCCTACTTGAGCTGTCCTTGGACTAGCTTGAGTTGGATGTGGGGGCGCTTGGGGCCACTGCTGAGTCTGGTGCGCTGCCCTCCGCTGTGCGGACGTTGTCTGCTTTGTTGAAGCTCTTTGCGCCGCTCCTGCATGATGCAGTTTCGCGGTTCTATGCTTCTCGCCTCGTGTGTCGGCAGGCGATGCTGGCTTCTTCTTTGGACTCCGCTTGGGCCCTGGCTCTTCGGTTATCATCTCCTTTATGTCCGTTGCTGTTTGCTGAGTCTGCTGTGGTGCAGTACCTGCAGGCGGCTTCGGTTAGTTGTCGACTTATGTCTGAGTTGTTGTTACTCCGGGGGGCTCATGGGGGGGGGCCTTCCCGGAAAGGTTGCGCCAGGGCTCGGGGTTCTTTTCATCGTGGTAGGCCATTGGTGCCAAATTCGGGGCAGGCGCAGCCTCCATTTCCGGCTGTTTCTGGTCAGCGTGGGGCTCGCCCTGTTCACCGCTTAGGTACTCGCAAGGCGCGTTGGCACTTTCGTGGTTCGCCTCATTGACGGGGCGATGTGGAGGCAGCTTGCCCTGTTTGCTCACGCCTGGTCCCACAATTCAAGGGCTTCTCAGGTCGTTTCATGCAGCCTGTTGGGTGGCTCTTCCTCCCTTAGGGGGTTCAGGGCTGGCGAAGCAGGCCTCTTCTCCTGCACTCTGTCAGGTCATCTCGGAGTGGGTTCGCCTGGGCGTGATCGAAATGACGACGTCCTTCAGGTGGGTTTCCTGCCTGTTTCTGGTCCTGAAACGGGACTGCGCGGACCTCCGGTTCATTCTGGACTTGTCCCGTCTGAACCCATGAGTTTATTGACCCCCTCTTTCCGGATGACTTCCGGATGTTCATCCGAGGTTCAGGGACTGGCTTGGTTTTGTTGTGGGGCGTCAAGGTTACCACTTTCATCGTCTTTCCTTCGGGTTGAATCTGGCGCCACACATTTTCACACGCCTTACTCGAGTCATGGTGTCCCGCATGCATCTGTTAGGTATTCGGGTTCTGGCCTACCTCGACGACTGGCTGGTTTGGGCTCCCAGCCAGTTCGCGTGTCTGCTCGCCAGGGATTTGGTTCTTTCCTAGCTCGCCGGGTTCGGGTTCCCGGTGAACTGGAGGAAGTCCCATCTGTTTCCCTTTCAGGTTCGGTCTTGGCTGGGCCTGGTTTAGGACGCTCGCACCACTTCCTTGTTTCTGCCTCCGGCGGATTTGCTTCGCCTGCGGTGCAGCCTTCGTCTGTTTCTGAGGGATTCCTGGGTTGCGAGGCGGCTGCTTGAGAGTTTGAGAGGGAGCCTGAACTTTGCCATGATGGTCTACCCACCGGGTTGGGTGTGGCTTCGTCGACTGTTCTGGTTCCTTCTGGGACATTCTTTCCACTTCTCTCGCGACTGTTGGGTTCAGCCTCTAGGGGCTTTGCATCGGTTGCTGTGTCGCCGGCTTCCTCTTCGTGTTTTTCGGGGTCCAGTACCTTGGTGCCTACCCGAGCCCTCGATCGATGTGTTCACGGATGTGACGTCTCATGGCTGGGGCTTTGTGACCAGTGCTCACCAGGCCAGCCAGGGACGGTGGGGTCCGTCCTTCCGTCAGGCTCACAGCACGGTTATGGAGCCCGTGGCAGTGTGGGTGTCGCTCCGAAGGGTTCGAGTCGCTCACCGATCGACGGTCCTTCTCCATTTGGACTGCTCCCCGGTGGTTCATTGCCTGAACCGACGGGGTTCGATGCGGTCCTTGCCTCTTTGGGGCTGGTCGTTTCGGGTGACTCGTCTGCTGAGTTCTCGGGGATGGCTCTCCTGGCGGTTCACATCCAGGGGGTGTCCAACGTCCTGGCAGACAGCCTATTTCATTTCCTTCCCCCCTCCCAAGGAATGGACGGTCGACACCGAGTCTTTCCATTGGCTGTGCCAGACGTTCGGGACTCTGAACGTGAATCTCTTTGCGTCGATGTGGTCAAGGTGTCTCCCGGTATACGTGGCGCCCTTACCCGACTGCGAGGCCGTCGGGGTCAAAGCCTTCAGGCAGGACTAGGCGAGGTGGGGTTACCTGCACCTCTTTGCCCTGGTTCAGCTGTTGCTCCAGGTCTTGGCTCGCTTGAAGACTTACCACGGAAGAGTTGTCCTTCTGGCTCTTTGGTGGCCAGCCCAGCCTTAATTTCAGGCGCTGCTTGCTTGGTGTTCAAACCCGAGGGGTCATCCCACGGCTCCGCCTTTTTCAGCGGATCGGTCCAGCCCGGTACGAGGCTGGTTCGGTCTTCTCCTCGAGTCTTCGTGTCTGGAGTTTTTGACTCAATTTATCATCACTTGTATGGTGCGCAGGCGACTTCATTGTTGGTTTCCCACCTGCGTGCTTCGTCTCGGCAACAGTATGAAGTTTCCTGGCGGTCCTTCCGGTTCTTCCTGTCACTGCGTAGGTATTCTTCAGTCTCTGATACTGTCCTTTCTCTCTTGGTTGTTCCGGGACTGTCATCTTATGCCGAATGTTGTCGCATCGTATTGTGCGGCGCTGGCGGAGCCGCTTCAGCTTGCTTCCGGTGTTGATGTTACTTCTGCCCCATTCCGCAAGCTGTCTCGGGCGTTGTTTCACATCCGGCCTGCTCATGTGCCTCCTGAGACGTCCTGGTCTTTGGACCTGGTGCTCTCGTTTCTCTCTTCTCCTCGGTTTGTTGTGGCCCCTTCTGTTCAGGATTGTTTTTCCAAAGCTCTTTTCCTGTTGGCATTGGCCTCTGGGAGTCGGATCGGGGAGCTTCATGCTCTCCTCAGGCACAGGGGTTTTTGCTCCTTCGGTCCTGGTGGTTGTTTTGTTCGGTTGCAGCTGTCTCCTTCTTTTCTGACGAAGAATGAAATGCTGCATTTCGGAGGGAGGCCTTGGGTTGTTGATGCTTGGTTGGTCAGGCCAGGGGTGCACATGTGTTGTGTCCGGTTGCGGCTCTCTGCCGTTATTTGCGCGCCACGGTTTCGGTGGCCGGAGATGCGCTTTGGGTTGACCCAGTTTCCCTTCTTCCCTGTTCCCGGACTCTGGTCTCTCAGGTTGTCCGCAGGGTTATTAAGTCTAGCCAGCCTGTGGTTTATCCCCATGCCCACGACGTGCGTAAGTTTGCTGCTTTGGCTGCCGTCTTTGGCAACATGTCTTAGTTTAACATTTGGGCGCGGAGTTTTTGGAGGTCGAACAGGCTCCTGGCTGCTCGGTACCTGGTGAATTTTCTGGGACCAGGAAGGGCCTGCGTTGCCTTGGGTCGGCGGTTGCAGCCAGTTGTCTCGACTTTGTGTTGATGAGTGAGGACGAACTGCCTCCCGGGTAAGCCCGTTTTTCCTTATTTTTGGGTAGTCAGTTCCGGGGAGCCAACGAGGCTCCGCCCAGAAAACCAGCATTGGATGTAATGAAACGCTATTTTCTGGGTGAGTCCTGGAGGCTCCCTGGCATCCCTCCCTCCCTCCCTCCAGTCGGCGGTGTTTTTCGCGTTTTTTGACATCCAGCCAAAGAACTGTAGGTTAGGTTGCCGGTGGGTGGGTTTGGGGCTCCCCCTTCCCCCTCCCGGATAGGGGGGGCTGTGCAGACAGTGGTGCGGCGACGTGATGATGTCATGATATTTTGCTAATTTTCATTTGGGGAATTTTGTCCACTTGTTCAGCTTTCGGTCGCAATACTTTTACTAGAATTGGGGTTCATTTTGAGGCGCCTACCTTTCTGGGTTCCTGTCCCGGTTGATGGCAGACATAGAATGCTCTCAACCACAGAGGGAAGGTCTCTATAGGCCATTGCTCCTCGTGCCTTTCTAGAGGGGGGCAGGTTCTAGCTCATGGTCCCCAGTAGGCAAGAACGCCATGCATTGACTGATGCCAGAAAGATATATATATCCATTCAGCCTGGATAGCTCCGGGGAATCAATGGGACTCACCCAGAAAATGGCGTTTCATTACATTCAACGCTGGTTTTTTTTATTCTTTTTTTAACACAATTTATACTTTACTCCCAATTACTATTAAGTTTTAGTCTAAGTGTTTTTCCCCCCACTCCTTGCCGAAACGCTGTGTATTAGTGGGTTTAGGTATTGTATGTTCTAGCGCTATCTATAAATCCAACATTATGTTTGTAACTCTGCATCTTTATATGTACTTTTCCTGAATAAAATAGTATTATTATTATTATTATTAATTAAAAAAAAACAGCCCTCCCCTTAACCCCTTTACTGTGCGGCCTCCAAATATGACACCCCCCCCCCCAGTGCGCAGTAAATAAATTCTCAGGAAAAAAATTTGTTTGTTTTGAGTGTCAAAAAACCTTCCCTGAGTATAGGTATAGTAACAGAAGGTCGGAATTGTACATGCTTTGGCTGCTATAGGGTCCGTAAGTTCGCACATGACGTCATCATTCCCTGGTCGCCCGTGGCGTACGCCCCTGGGGCGGTAGGGCGCCCGGGGAAGGATGCGTGAGTTGCTGGGAATATATTTTTGTTCATTTTATGCGAACGGTTCCAAATACATTTTATTTGCTTTTACGGGCCAATCCTATGTATAATGAACATGTACACTATATTATGGCGGTAGAACATCCGTACTGTCCGAAGACACAGTATTACGTGCATGACACGTGTACACATATCCGGCACATATTTCCATTGTATCATGCTAATTTATGTATATATACAGTCTATTTACACACTATACACTATCACACACTATATACATTCACCATCAACACACTCAGAACTCCGCGAGTGTCAGCTGCCACACCCTCACTCCTCCAACATCTTTCTCAACAACATTGCTCCTCCCACCATACTGTTATTGTTTGTATTACACTATTTACACATGTTATGTATACCTATCTACATATCTTATTCACCAGAACTATGCAAGTAAGCCGGTATTGTGTCCAAACTTTACAGTGGCCACCATACACTGCATGAGAAATCACACAGCAGCCAGCAGACAACGCCACGATTATGTCACCTCTCTCACCAAAATAGCTCCTCCCAACATACTCCTGTTGCTGTTATTACACTATATATACACACTGTATATACCCATGTACAAATGTGTTCACCATAGCGAACCACTAAGAGCAAAACAAGAGTGGCTGCCACACACACAGTGAGGCTACCTCGATTCTCTCCCTCGCTCCCTCACCACAATTCCTCCTCCCACAATACTACGCACAATGTTTATTATCACCACAATCCTGCTGTTATCACAATACTGGTCACTAAATCCTGTGAATACATAATTGACCCCAAGTTTATTATGTAAAGAAACCTAAGAAGTCGTTTGAAGATTCCTAGATGGACGAAATAATGCTGTGGTGCTGTGGCTAGTGCTGTGAACATTCACTAAGTGAACAGCATTGAATCACTAATATTTGAACATTGTACAGTCATTATCACTCACACACAGGTTCTTCTGTAATATTATCATGGCTAAATAATACAAGTTATATACATATTTTGATATTATTAGGCGATGCTGTGGTCACAAGCTGAACAGCAGTGCTGTGAGCTCATGCTGCGTGCACCGGCCTTGGTTGCTCACTCGGTACTGAGGCTCTCACACCCGGGAATGTGGACCAAGATTTTGTTTAAAGATGGCGTCTGTTTACAAGAGCCCTGAGCTGATGTGAACCCCCCCCCCCCCCATGTAGCCGCGGGAGTTTTGAATGGAACGTGAAAAATACAAATACCCGGAGGCACGTTGCACACCCCCAGACATGGGCCTGCAGGCGCATGCGCAGTCAAAGGGTTAATGTTAAAATGAAAGAATAGTCTCCACCATTATCCTGTCAAACATACCTCGTACAGTGATGTCTGACATATCTTGTGCCTTGTATGTGTTACTGGAGTACAAAATGCTAGGAGGAGCATTGCCAAAAGCAGTTGAAAGTAAAGCAACTTTGTTAGGAGAAAGTCTAAGGGAAGCAGTGCGGGTGTGAGTGCGGTGGCTTGACAACATCCGAAGTGATGCCTGACGTTCCAAGGTTGATGACCCTCCACTCCAGGATCCTGTAACGAAGTAATTGGTTACATCAATGAATAGGCAAGTCACTGCTCACACCCATCTTGATATATTACTAAATAATAATATGAAACAACAACGAGACCCAAGAGCAGCCAGCTTCCTCTTTCAGTGCCTTAGTGTGGCGGTAGAGAGAGGAAGCGTACACTGCATCCATGATTCTTGCCCGTCATCTGAGGAGCTGGGAGAATTCTACAACCTGTGACAACTGTAATGTACGTTTATGTATACAGTACATTTTTGGGAGTTAAGGCATAAACGTTTTGTGTTTTTTATATTATTTAGTATAGACATGGTTACATCAGTCGGTTTGTTGGAGATGTAATGACATGCTGTGATAACTAAGACGAGGGCCTGGAGCAGGGAAGAGAGCATGAGTGAGGCCAGAATTAGAGTTCAGATGCAGGGGGTGAGAGTGTAGAGTGTAGCACTCTGAATTTGGAATCTAGCTGTCTGCTCTGTAGTGAGGCTGAAACGTTTTGTGAGGACAGAAACTGGACTCGTCGAGTGTTACAATGTTACAGGTAAAGGTCAATGGGAGTTGAAGATGTGCGGTATCTCTCAAGCTTCTGTGCTGAACCACTCTACGTGTTTAGACTGACTCTGATCTGCCTACAACGGCTTATATTATAATCTAATCCTCACCTTGGCCAAACTGACCAACATCTAGCAGGTTGGGAAGAGATATTAATAGTAATTAGTTGTATACTTGGAAGGATGTATTAATTGTAATTAATTGTATACTTGGGAAGAGATATTAATTGTACTGTAATTGGTGGACCTAGGATTGGTGTATAACTTCTTGGAATGTGGAATTCAGAAATAGGTTATGAGGAATTAACAAGAACATCTAATTATCAGCAATTAAGCTAATAAGAATATGTGGTAAATATATTACAATACTTTTTAACATAGGTGCTACACAACTAGCTTTTTATCTTGCATGAAACCAATGTTATAACCCATTTTGTGCAATGAAGTTTCAAATAAAATAACAAAATAAAAATATATTGGGGATGATAGAATACAACATGTTAGGGTATGCAGGTGCCCCACAAGGCATCCCCAGATGTTACATATCCTCTTCTAAGAGGCCGAAGGTCCCTACAAATGCAACCAGATATGGTACCCCCTATTATATTAAAAAAACAAATTATACACTCCCCAACCTTGCTATCGGACCTCAATTTAGTTTTTTATTATTTTTATAATAATTGAGGCCTATTTAGTTTCGTGACCGGCCACCGAGTAGCCGGTGGCACGACCGTAATTTTGTTGTTTACCTGCGGCGGACAATACCCTCCCCTTGTTTCAACGTTTTATATCTGTGCATATTGTTAGCATCCTCCTACTAGTGCATCAGGAAATGCAGGAAATATGTTGTTTAGGGCTTCAACAGGTAAGGGTCCCGGTAGTACAGTCGGGATTGTTCTCGACACTATCGAGAATTCCAGGTTTGGACCCTGGTGGGACAGAAATGGCTGGGCACATTTTCTTTCACCTAATGCTCAGTTCACCTAACAGTAAGTAGGTACTCAGGAGTTAGTCAGCCTGTTGCGGGAGTTACATCCTGAGCAGGGTCAGTAATTCGGCCTTTGGAACCTCAATAAAAGTCAACGTCAAACAGGACTCAGCGAGTAATGGTCAACCATATAAAATCTAGTCCAAGCGCAGTTAAAAGCTCTGTACCTCAGGGTACAGTCCTTGCACTGCTGTTTTCCTTATTCTCATATCAGATATAGACAAAAATGCAAGTCACAGCTTCGTATCATCCTTTGCAGATGACACAAAAATCAGTATGAAAATTACTTCGGCTGAAGACATTGAAAAACTTCAAGCTGATATTAATAAAGTTTTCGACTGGGCATCAGAAAATAACATGATGTTTAACAGTGATAAATTCCAGGTACTCAAGTACGGTAAAAATGAGGACCTTAAAGATAATACAGGGTATAAAACACAATCAAATGTGCCCATAGTAGGAAAACAGCATGTAAAGGATTTGAGAATAATGATGTCTGACGATCTAACGAGCACAACCAAGCAAATATTGCGACAGCCAGAAAAATGATAGGATGGATTACGAAAACTTTCAAATCCAGGGATCCCATCTTGAGTACTGCTTCAGTACTCACTTCCCCCTTCAGAGTAGGAGAGATTGCTGAAATAAAGGGAATACAGAGAACATATACAGCACGCATCTTGAGGTTATCTTGAGATGATTTCGGGGCTTTTTTTTTAGTGTCTCCGCAGCCCGGTCCTCAACCAGGCCTCCACCCCCAGGAAGCAGCCCGTGACAGCTGACTAACACCCAGGTACCTATTTTACTGCTAGGTAACAGGGGCATAGGGTGAAAGATACTCTGCCCATTGTTTCTCGCCGGCGCCTGGGATCGAACCCAGGACCACAGGATCACAAGTCCAGTGTGCTGTCCGCTCGGCCGACCGGCTCCCCCGGTCGCATAGACGCGACCGGGGGAGCCGCATAGACGCGATAAAGCACCTAAATTATTGGGATCGTCTCAAAGCCCTCCAAATGTACTCACTAGAAAGAAGACGAGAGAGATATCAAATAATATACACCTGGAAGACACTGGAGGGCCAAGTACCAAATCTACACAGTAAAATAACAATGTACTGGAGTGAACGATATGGAAGAAAATGCAGAATAGAACCAGTGAAGAGCAGGGGTGCCATAGGCACAATCAGAGAACACTGTATAAACATCAGAGGTCCACGGTTGTTCAATACCCTGCCAGCAAGCATAAGAAATATTGCCGGAACAACAGTGGACATCTTCAAGAGGAAACTAGATTTATTCCTCCAAGGAGTACCGGACCAACCGGGCTGTGGTGGGTATATGGGCCTGCGGGCCTCTCCAAGCAACAGCCTAGTAGACCAAACTCTCACAAGTCAAGCCTGGCCTCGTGCCGGGCTTGGGAGTAGAAGAACTCCCAGAACCCCATGAACCAGGTATCAACCAGGTAATACAGAATTATATGAACATGTTTGCTGATGATGCTAAGATAATAGGGAAGATAAGAAACCTAGATGATCGCCATGCCCTTCAAGAAGACCTGGACAAAATAAGTATATGGAGCAACACTTGGCAAATGGAATTTAATGTGAATATATGCCATGTTGTCCACTGTGAGTCCAGACAGTAAAAGGTGGTCACACAGAGTCAGCAAACAATGCTACCTCCCTCCCCACCAAGATTACTCCTCCCACTACAGCCCTAATTATCACAACAATCCTGCTATTATCAGAATCCTGGTCAATTTTATCACAGTCAGGGCTCTTCTGTAATACTATCATCACTAAATAAAAGCATGTACATATATATTATGGCATTTTTAGGCGATGCTATGGTCACAAGCTGAAGAGCAGTGCTGTGAGCTCATGCTACATGCGCCAGCCTTAGTGGNTTTCACCTCTGGCCTGCTCATGCACTGCCTGAGCTGTCCTGATCCTTGGACAGGGTGCTCTTTTGCTCTTGTCCTCAGTTCGTAGTGGCCCCTTCAGTTCAAAATTGTTTTTCCAGACTTTTTTTTTTTGTTGGCATTGACCTCTGGGGTTCAGGTTTGTGCTTCATGCTCTCCTCCAGCACAGGGTTTTCTGCTCTTACGGTCCTGGTACTGGTTTGTTGGGTTTGCAGCCTTCTTCTTTCTGGACGAAGAACGAGACCATGTGCTGTTCCGGTGGGGTTCTTGGGTCACTGATGCTTGGTTTGTCAAGCCGGGGATTACATCATTGTGTTGTGTCCCATTGCGGCTCTTCGCCTTTACCTGCACACACCGGTTTCTGAGACCGGGGATGCGCTTTGAGTTGATCCAGTTTTCTCTGGTTCCCTGTTTCAGGCCATGGGTCTCCCAGGTTGTCCGCAGGGTTATTAAGTGTAGCCAGCTTGCGGTCTATCCTCGTGCTCATGACGTTCGGAAAGTTTGCTGCTTTGGCTGCCGTCTTCAGCAACATGTCTTGGGCTGATATTCAAGTTCGGGGATTTTGGAGGTCGAACAGGGTCCTGGCCGCCCATTATTCGGTAAACATTCCTGATCTGGGCATTTGTGTGTGGCTTTGGGTCACAGGTTACAGCCCGATGTCTCGACTTCAAGGTTGAGGAGCGCGTGGCGGCTGCCTCCCGGGTAAGTTCCTCTTTTCCTTATCTTTGGTTACGTAGCTCCAAGGAACCGAAGGGGCTCCCCGCAGAAAGCCAGCATTGAATGTATGAAAAGCCATTTTCTGGGTGAGCCCAGGAGGCTCCCTGGCACCCTTTCTTCCTCCAGTCGGCAATTTTTTGCGTTGTTTTGATGCTTAGCTTCTGAACTGGAGTTGCTGGGTAGCCGGCACAAGGGGTCTGGGAAGGGGAGGGCTGCGCCTATAAGCGACATGGCGGCGAGGTGTGACATTTGCTTGTTTTCTTGAGAATTGAGGAAGTTCTGTCTCTGTTAGGTTTTTGGTTGCACTTTTCGTACCATGTGGGGTCTGTTTTGTTATGCCTACCTTTCTGGGTGCCTAACCCCAGTTGATGGCAGATAAGGAAAACCTCTGACCACAGGGCGGTTTTCAGGGTCGTTGCTCCCTGTGCCTCTTTGAGAGTGCCAGTTTCTGGCTCGTGGTCCCCGGTAGGCTGAACTCCACTGACTAGTACCTTTTAACTACTTCCTTTGTAACTAGGCCCATCCTAAATTTCTTTTCATATTCATGTTTTTTGTTGATTGATTTGATTATGCCACTTGTGAGCTACGGATTGTTTCTTCTTTTGTCAGTTACTTGTTTGGTAAGGAGGGGACAGTGAGTGTTGTAGAGGCTTAGAGTTTTGGAGAGAAAGAGGTTAGTTAATGAGTTTATATCCTGTGTATTATTGAATTCAAATTCCCAGTTAATATTGTGAAGTGCATTAGAGAGATTGCCTAAAGCTGATTCACTGTGTAGCCTGAATGAGAGTTTCTTGCTTTCTGGTGGTGATGTGTCCATGTTTGCTATGAGGAAGGTAGGATAGTGGTCAGTTGTTCTGCCATAGATTACCCCAGATGTAAGGGGAGCTGTTATATTAGTCCATAAGTGATCCAAGGTAGTGTCAGATGTTTGAATGACTATGGTGGGCTTGGTGATTGTGGGGATTAGCATACAGGAGTGTATGCTGTTACGGAAATAGTCAACTTGAGCATGAACATGTATATTATGGCATTTTTAGGCGATGCTGTGGTCACAAGCTGAACAGCAGTGCTGTGAGCGCATGCTGCGTGTGTCAGGCTTGGTGGCTCACTCAATACTGAGGCCCTCACACCCGGGAATTTGGCCCATGATTTAAAAAAAAAAATGGCATCTGTTTACAAGAGCCCTGATGAAGGTGAGGTGAACCACGTGTATCCGCAGGCCGTTTAAATCTTGCGTAGTACTCCAATACATCATATGATGGGATGCGCATTTTATAGCAAGTCACTCAACCCATCATATGATGTGTTGTGAAACTTATGGGGTTAAGAGTAGAACTAAGTACTACCCAATTAACTCCATGTAACCTACCTTACCCCCTAAATGTCAACCCATGTCTTGCTTCTAAACAATGCTGTTTGTTGACCAACTTGTACAATTGCTGATTTCTGCCATGTTCCCCCTCTTAATTTCTGGAGGGAGCCCCGTCGGCTTCCCAGAGCTATTCATGCTGAATGGATATGTATATCTTTCTGGCATCAGTCAATGCATGGAGTTCTTGCCTACCGGGAACCACGAGCCAGAACCTGGCCCCCCTCTAGAGAGGCACGAGGAGCAATGGCCTATATTGACCAGACCACACACTAGAAGGTGAAGGGACAACGAAGTTTTGGTTACCACACGTAAGCGTCTTACTCTGTTTAATTTCTTCAATGCTCTACCTTCCTTTAAACAGCCTTTTCGTGCCTTTGAATCTTCCCTTCTTGCCACCAAACGTCGAAAGAACCAGCTCAGGTTTCTTAAAGACTGTCTTGTTGAGCAAGTTCTCCTTCTTTCTTTATCTCACTTTCTCCGGATCAACACTTCAGGATCTCCTTTTCCTGAACATGCCCGCCTTCTTCAAGAACTTATTCATGCCACCTCCTTGCAAGTTGATGAGGCTTCTTTAGCTGTTCATCAACATCAACGCTTTCTGTCCACTTCTCTTCCCAGTGATCTATGCAATATCATATTTCCCATTGCATTTGACACTGTTCACGTCTCCTCTTCCCACCACTCCTCCACACTACACAACAAACTACGACGCCTGATCTCCAACAGTTCTTGGGCCAAATACTCTCTCTGACTGTGTTAACAACCTTTCATCCTACCCTCTTTCTAAGCACCAGCAAGAACTTCTTGGCCTTGGTCTTTCTTTTGCTACTTCCCCTGGCCCACACTGTGGTATTGACCTCATTAGATCCTTTGACAGGTTTGTCAATTCTAACTCTACTACTCTTTCAGACCAGTCTGCCTTTAGAGGGGCCCTTATTCCAGTTCTTAACAGCTTTTTTTCTAAAAATCACCACCTTCCTCATCGCTTCCAGCTTGCCCTTGCCTCCCTGAAATCTAACAACTCTATTCTTATCCTTCCTTCCGACAAAGGCAATTCGGTGGTTGTCCTTGACTGTGAGGACTACCTCCGAAAAGCAGATGTCTTGCTCTCTGAGTCTCGCACTTATGCTCCTCTGACTTCTAACCCTTTGGATCACCTCAAAACTTCCTTTAACTGCAAACTAAAACTGCTCTCTAGTCTCTGTCCTCCTGACTTTGATCTCATTAAACGTTTCCATGTCATCTGCCCTTCTCTTCCTTATTTCTATGGTCTGCCTAAGATTCGTAAACCTGGTGTTTCTCTTCGTCCTATAATTTCTTCACGGGGCTCTGTCAGCTATCCTCTTGCCTCCTGGCTCGCTAAAACCCTGACGCCTTACCTTGGCACTTTTTCCCCTGCCCACCTTTGTCACTCTCAGGACTTCATAGAAAGACTGCGCCTGCAGCCCTCTTGTAAGATGCTTAGTCTTGACGTTGACTCTCTGTTCACTAATGTCCCGCTCGATGACGTTCTCTCTTTCCTTAGACAGAAGGCGTCTGAGGGCATTCTTCCTCTCCCGCTTCCCACTGACGTTTTCCTCGTACTCATTAGACTCTGTGTTGACTCTAACTCTTTCTCTTTCAATGGTAAATATTACACTCAAACTTTCGGTGTCGCTATGGGTTCCCCTCTCTCCCCTGTTCTTGCTAATTTCTATATGGAATACTTCGAAACTGTTCTTCTTCCTTCTATTGATACTCATCCCTCTCTCTGGCTTCGCTATGTTGATGACATTTTTGCTTTATGGCCTCATGACCTTAGTCTTTTCCAGCCTTTCCTCTCCTCTCTTAACAATCTGGCTCCTTCTGTCCATTTCAAAGTTGAGTGGGAATCTAATTCCCTTCTTCCTCTTCTTGACATTCACGCTCACAGCTCTGTGTCCGAGTTCTCTTTCTCTGTCTACCGCAAACCCTTGCACAGTGTTATGTACATTCACTTCTTTCCCTACCATCCTCCTCCTGTTAAGAAAAGTGTCCTCGTCTCTCTCTTCCTCCGCGCTCTACACATCAGTGACCTTCAGTTTCTTGATTCTGAAATTGCCTTTATCTACAAATCATTCTCTCGCCTTGGTTACCCTTTGCATTTCATCAACTGTGCCTACTCTCAAGCTAAACGAAATTTCTTTCATCCTAAACCTGCTTCCAACACTAGTAGCACTGTACTATGCCTTCTCTTCATATGTGAACTCAAAACTTTTACAAATACCTTTCGTCCTCTTGACATTAAGCTCACCTTTCAACAAACTAACACACTTTGTAGCAATCTAGTTCACACTGCTCCTCCTGCTTCTAATGCTGCTGGTGTCTACTCTATTTCCTGTTCATCTTGTCCTCTCCAATACTTTGGCGAAACTGGCCATACACTGAATGACAGACTTAAAGAACACAAGAGAATGCTAAGTCTGTAGACACTAACAATGCTCTCTTCT
>WNGS01009202.1:13859498-13891888 GCA_020271785.1 Procambarus virginalis
CGAGGCATCTCCCAATATATGTGTGTCCTTCCCCGACTGTGGAGCATTCACGATGGACGCCTTTCGGGAGGACTGGTTGAGGTGGGGTTACCTGTACCTCTTCACCCTGGTCCATCTGTTGCTTTGGGCTAGTAAATATTTCTGCACCTCTTTCATGAGCATACTTAATTCTTGTCATTCATTTATTCCTACCCATTACATGCAGACCATATGTTTTATAATGAGAACAAATCTTGTTGGAATTGGAGTGAGAATGAGTTAATGGACGTTAACATTTAAACCTCACAGACTGGATTTGGAAGTTCTGAGAAAGTTTCTACATGTGGCTGTCCCTATCCCCCCCACCCTCCACCTCAAGCATAGGAAATTCCCAGTGGAAGCAAGGCATCATCACTCTACATAGATTTAGAGTTGTTTTTTTCTAAGGGGGAGCCCCGTCGGCTCCATGAAACTATCCGATCTGATATGTGCTATATTAGTTTGGAGTCATCAGTCACTTGAAGTTCCTATGCCTACCAGTAACCCGAGCCAGAACCTGGTCCCCTCAGGCATTGACTACTTTACATTTAAAGTGCGTCACATTCTGCCATCAACTGGAGTGGGCACTCAGAAAGGTAGACAAGTCAATACAAACGACTAGCCAGTAAAATGCGACCTACAGCCAGAAAGAGCAAAGAAACTCCTGCTAAAAGAAAAGTACCTGAAAATAACTGAAACTGACAATCTTGCTCTCAACTAGCACTCCTGCTTGTTAGTACATCCCCCCCACCTCATAGGGAGAAAGGCTGCCCGCTCAGGCGAGCCGGCTACTTGCGATCTTAGTTCTCGGCTGATGTGCTTGGCAGTCAGCAGTCACCTCTTTCCTTGCTTCCCTGTTCTGGATTTTGCCCTGTGTGGCTGTACCAGCAGTGCATGTGGTGTGGTGGTCAGGTGTTTTCTGGTACTTGGAACTGCATGCATCCAGATTACCCTGAACTGGATGCTCCGTAAGTACTACCCTCGCATGCCAGGGTTACTTTCCCTGGACATTTGGGATTCACTCTCCATTAAGGGCTTCATTGCTTGACACTGTCTTTGCCCTTGGGATATGTCAGGGGTTTGGGGCTTTCCGTCTTGCCCTGGGTAGGGGAGTGTTACTGGCTGGGGGGGGGGGGGCACACTGTGGCTGGCACCCTTTTGCTGCTAGTTTTCTTGTGGTGTTTTTTCAGGGGCTTGTTAAATACTTTATTTTGGGAAATTTTTCCTCATGTGGACACTCAGAAGGTATGTATGCTGCGCAGCACTGATGTGCTCCAACCAGGAACAACAACAACACTCCCTACCCAAAGCCAAAGAAAGGCCACAAAACCCCAGCTGGCCCCAAGGCCGGTGTAAGCCCGAAGATTTTAGTGGAAGGCAACCCTAGATCCCAAAGGTAGTACTTGCAGGATGCTTAGGGAAGGCAGCCCAAAGCTCATGCAGTCCCAGAACACTACATTACTCCTAGCCACCATGCCACAAACAGCAGGAAAACACCACAGGTGCACAAAAGCTGAATTTCCAGGGACACATTCTAAATATATAAAAAAAAACAGTGTTGAATGTAATGAAACGCCATTTTCTGGGTGAGTCCCAGAGGGTTCCTGGAGCTATCCAGGCTGAATGGATATGTATAACTTTCTGGCATCAGTCAAAGCGCTAGGAGTTCTTGCCTGCCGGGGACCACGAGCCAGAACCTGGCCCCCTCAGAGAGGCACGAGGAGCAATGGCCTACAGAAACCCCCTTGTGGTTGGGAGCATTCTATGTCTGCCATCGACCGGGATAGGCACCCAGAAAGGTAGGCGCCCCAAAACAAACCCCTATTCTGGTAAAAATATTGCTACCAAAAGCCGAACGAGTGGACAGAACTCCCCAAACAAAATTATCTAACTAGCATGACGTCATCACGTCGCTGCACCACCGTCTGCGCAACCCCCCCCCCTGCCCTGGGAAGGAGAAGGGGAAGCCCCAGACCCTCCACGCCGGAGATCCAACTGACAGTTCTTAGGCTGGATGTCAAAATACGTGAAAAACGCCGCCGACCGGAGGGAGGGAGGGATGCCGGGGAGCCTCCGGGACTCACCCAGAAAATGGCGTTTCATTACATTCAATGCTGGTTTTCTGGGGGGAGCCCCGTCGGCTCCCCGGAGCTACCTCACCACAGATAAGGAAAACAGGGAAGGAACCGGGAGGCGGATGCCACGCGCCCTAACCTAAAAACCAAGACCACAGACAAAACAAGGACAAAAACGAGAAGAAAATAGACCACCCAGGCCAACTACCAGGACGGCACCAGAACTCAAGAGCGGGCCAGAGGGGAAACAACGCCCATGACAGCAAGTGGAATGGAGCAGAAGGAACCGCAACACCGAAAGCAAGCAGGAGCGGCTCCGCCAGCACCACCCAATACGAGGTGACAGGACACGAGCCCAGACGACGGACCCGGAACAACCCCGAAGGGAAGACAAGCCAATCCTATCGAAGACCAAAGGACCCTTCGCAGTGATAGGAAAACCAGAAGGACTGCCAGGAAAACCACACACCACCCCCGAGACGAAACACGCAGGTGGGAGAACAATAAGGAACCTACAAGTGCCGACACAAACGACAAGAAACTAGCACCACGAACGAAAGCGCAAAATGCAAATCAAAAAACTGCGACCCCGCAACCCAAATGAGCAAGATAACCAGCTCCAGTAGGGAAGAAAGACGCACGCGTCCCAGAGGCATCCAAGAGGAGAACTACCCAGGGCGTGAACCGCAGGAAAGTAAACACACCCGTTCCGGAAAAGGAACAAAGAAAAACCAGAGCCAGGACCGGAACCCAGCAAACCCGGTTCCAAGAAAAGGAACCAGAAAGGCAGGATCGGCAGACCAAAAGTCCACAACCCCCCCCAGACAGCGCAACACTGAAGCCTGCAGGAAGTCACACAGAAAAACGCAGGAACTCGGTACCAAAACGGAACACCAGAGAAGTCCAAAAGCAGGGAACTTAACATGGACAGAGGCCCACCTGAGCACCAAACAACAGGATAGGCCAGAAGCACTGACCCAGATACACAAATAGGTGGAGCATGGGAGGAGGAAAAAACGGAAATAGGTAAGGAAAACCCCGAATACGGCATAAGCGGCTGGGAAGGAAGGCACACAACCAACCACAAAATGTGTAGAGGAGGGCGTACATACCTGATGGACCTCATGGACAGCAGGGTACAGTCAGGCACCGAGGTAGGCAAGGAATGAGTGTCCCGAGAGGGAAAAGACCCAGGTGTCGACAACGAAACCAAAAGCGCCAAAATGCGGGGCAGAGCCCCACAGAACAACAAAGAACAATAGACAGACAGGGACAAAAGTCACTGAAGACCCACGCAAAGTGACCAAACAACACACCACACCAAACACACCTTTTAGGAGCCATCGACTCAATCCTTCCAAGCGGGGAAGAGTAAACAAGAATGGAGCAGTGAACAAGGGTGTGGAGTGAGCAGATTATCCCAATAAGATACTCACTCCAAACACATTAGCCTAATGAGAGAAGCAAAGCACTACGGAGGACCAATTATGGAACTCAAACCGTTCCAAACTACCAGTTTATATGCCTGCCAACCTTTGGAGAACGGTGAGGTATTGCCCAAGCATAGAAGCAGCAGAGTAGCGAATAATAACTAGTCGACCTGCAAGTGTGGTCTAGAACAGACACTTGCGAGAAACCGTACCGACTCCCAGTGTGCTGAACTCGCACCATTGCCCGCCAAAATAACACCCACATACCACTGTATACGCAACAAAACATATGTAGCCTCTAAGTGGTTGTGTTTATTGTCACCAATCTTCACAAAACAATAGAACTGGGACAGAGGAACACGCCACCCTTGCAGCACATTTTGGACACGAAACAATGGGCATAAAAGGGATAAGTGTAGAATCTGGAATGACTGGCACGGTAACAGGTTCGGTGATTCGCAAAACCAATAACAACATAACGTGGTGGTGGGGCCCCCATGATTTGTGCAAATGTGGGTTGGACATGTATATGAGAGGGAATGGGTGGGAAGAAATAGGAGCTGCCTCGTATGGGCCAATAGGCCCTCTGCAGTTTCCCTGGTCTTATGCCCGTATGGTCGTATGCACAAGGGGACACAGGAAGAAGACAAGTACCCAAAGGAGCCACAGACACGAAAAAGAACCTGATCGATGTCAGAGGGGAAAGGAAGCGGAAAGCACTAAGAAGCTATGTGGTGGAGGCAGACACCACTCACAGGAGCAACCGTAGAGAAGACAGAGCCCAGGAGGCTCTGGAAACTGCACAACTGTCAACTGACAGGAGAGGTGGGGCCCAAGAGCCAGAGCTCAACCCCCACAAGCACAATGAGGCAAGCACCCCACCAAAAAGTGAGAACCAGCCCATGGCCGACAGAAGCGCCAGACATGAGAACCTCACCTGCAGAGCAGACACATGACCGTGCCACAACACAGGCGAGCCAAGTAACATACCAGGAGAGCGCTAATGGTGTACCCGCAAGCTAAGCAAACTCGAGGCAGTAGGCATGGTATGTACCGTTACCTGAATAAAATTCAGAAGTCGAATGAGAAATACGTCCAGAGGCACGCGCTCCACAGAAGATGGAGCAGGGCAGAGGGGCAGGAAGCGGTGCCACACCGAGCCATCCCACACCCGGAAGCAGAGGAAAACCGAAGTGACACTCCCAGATATAAATCCAGAACACCCTCAGCATCCAGAGGGCTATGACCAGAGGGAGAAAACAAGCAAGAAGCCATAGAAAAACCACAAGAAACGACGTGAACACACGAGCATACTGCCCATAAACAAAACGCACACCGCGGCCCCAGCACATGAAGTACGAACGCACCACCCGTCCACCGGGAGGCGTGGCTCGTACACCAGGTGAACACACATATCGTACACACAACATACAGACACAACATAAACATACACCGTACAAACACCAGGAAGGCGTGCGTAACAAAGACGAAGAACGCCAAAAATGGAAGTAAGAGACGACATGAAAACAAAACAAGGTGAAAACGAAGCAAAAGAAAACAGACGATGAAAGGTAACCAACGAGGCCGACAAAAGACCAGAGGTAAACCTCATGGAAAATCAACAGACGTTCCAATAATATTGGAAGGTACGAAGAGACTCGCGAACCAACGAGAATCACAACAAGCACCCCTGATATGCAATGTTTATCTCTCAGAATGTTTGGTAATATGTTTATTGTTTGTGATGTGTGTCTATGTATGTATTAACACGATGTACTGAACGGGGTGAGAATAGCATGAGCTACCTCATCCCTTTGCATGTATTTTACCGCAATAAACTTATTTCAATTTCAGCACCCCTGAGCAAGGGACACGCAGGGACAATGATATGAAGTGGTTTAGGCATTGTATGTACTAGGCAATATATAAATCCAATGCCTGTTTCACACCTTGTATGAATGTACCTTACCTGAATAAACATTGATTTTTTTTCCGGAACAGTATCACAACGTAAGAGCGAAAAGGGTAAGGAAAAGGTGGCGAAACACCCCCCCAGGAACGACGGGACCGACGAACCCGAAGGACACGGAACGAACCCAGGAAGGGGTATACCCGAAAAAACAGGAACACAGAGAGGGAAGGAACAACCCAACTCTGAGGAACTACCAGCCCTCACCAAAGGTACAAGGACCCAAGAGGGCAAACGGGGCGAGGCCCCCCAGGCAACCCCTCCCTAACCCCGGGAACCTCGATGGCATGACCGGGGCTGAGCCGCACCCCCAAAGCACCAGCTGACAAGGAAAAGCCGGGGCAGCCGTGCAAACACTAAGGAAGGGAGCCCACTGGTCAGACCCATACAACACGGCTGGAGGAACCGACTCGAANACAATTACTGACTCACCACACACCACTGACAATAATATACATGCAAATGAAACACATGGAAATGGTATTCACTAATCAATGATCATAAATCAAATAGCTTACACATCATGCATCACAACAACATAAAATTACACATATATATAAATTATATCACTAGAGATAATTATCCATAATTATACAGACCTCAGGGTGTCCACTGACAACCCTGAACACTGGCCTGCCTACCTCTGCAATGATAATTAACATGCGGCAACATGGCATTAATCTTGACTCTGAATGATATATGTTGAATCGACAGATCAACGATCACTTTCATGGTAGAAATATCTACATTGACCGGTTTACATACTCGAGTCAGTCTATACACAAAATATATCTAAATACATCTATATGTGTGGTTCTGTGTATAACATACACCTTCGGGTACATCACAGACAGTCACCTGGACGTCAGTACAGACAGCTGTCTCTCAACTGCTTCCTTCGCCTGGCAGGCGCTATGGGACTAGACAGCTGTTACCGGAATTTACAACAGTCCTGAGACACTGTAACATTACAATAATGTGTACTCATGATTACCACTCTCTTTACATTCACTCCCCCGGTCACAGCCTCACTTGCCGAAGAACACCTAGCTCGCTCCCACGTGCATCGACTAGGTGTGACCCTAGGGTGTGACCAGGGCATGTGGCCAAGCATGACCCAAGGGGGGTGGCCAAGACTTGCCCTTGGCCACTCTTAGGGCCACCGCGTGGCCTAAGAGGTGGCCACGGAGTAGAGCGAAGCAGTCGCAGCGCCCCACCCAGGATGAGGTGGCACGCGGTGTGACCCACAGGTGGATGGCCAGGGTGTGGCCATCACGTGGCCCCACGGTGTATGGCCACGGAGCGGTGTGGCACGGGGTAGCTGAGACCTCATGCTGGAGCATCAGGCGTACACAACGTGGGTTGCAGATTCACTCACACCCACATCACACCATGAGCATGGCTCGCTCGTACACCGGGTGTGATAATGGCCGACGACACAACATGGTGGACACGGCAAGGTGGAATTTCAAAGTCCAACAGGGGCCTGTAATCTCACCTCAATTACACTGGGAGGCCTTGCCCTATTCCACCAATTGTCCGTTAACATAGACAGGATAACACATAACACCAGATGTGAGCAACGTACCACATCTGATACACCACGTGGTTTGTCAGGTGCCTCATGGGTGAACACTGTCTAGAGTTATTTTACAGTTCCTTCCTTACTCCTTGGCCCAAGATCACGCAAATTGGATCCCGACACGATCCACAATGGCAGGATTACCGAGCGTGATGAGTAAAGAAGATAACACAGCGATAACGGGGGTGGACCTTCCTGGGCATCCAGCCCGCTTGCTCGCCCTCTCCAGACTAAAGATTTGGCGGGCCAGGGAAACTTAAAATGCCCGTCTCCCCCCACCTTGTCTTGACCAATCAGAACAAAGCCAGCACAGCCTCGACTTGTGCCGCTTCCAATTACAGCCGTTCGCGCCTAAATACCCCCACGAGGCTGAGGTGCCTAAACGAATCACAGACGCCCTTACCATGAGGCGTCCCCGTGACGTTATAAGGAGGGGGAGGCCTAGGAGTATGACGTCATACCTCACAGGGTGGGGGAGGCGATGTTCACCCCTCTGTCCCCCACCTCTAAAACGTTGGCTAGCGAGTGCAAGTACCCTCTCTACCCCACTCACTCTCATAAGTCCTATTTCCCAGAAAACGATAAATTCAGTAACTCTCTCTACAGAGCAGTCACAGACTCATGGCTAGTCTTAAACGATGGTCCTTAGCATAAGCTTTCATCCAACACCACACAAGATCAGATATTATGTACCCCGCCCTGCCCTGGTGACTCTCTATTACTCCCTCATCTATCCATATCTCAACTATGGTATTTGTGCTTGGGTTCTACTACCCAAAATCATTTACGTCCTCTTATTACTCAACACAAAGCTGCTATTAGGACAATATCCAACTCTGGCCCCAGACATCACTCGGTACCCCTACTCAAATCTCTGAATATGTTAGATATTAAGTCACTGCACATTCTCTCATGTGTATTATACATATATAAAACGCTGAACTGTAATGCCAATCCTGACCTCAAAAGCTTCATTGAAAGCTGTAACAGAACCCATGAGCACCACACCAGAAATAAATACAGTTTTGATATTCCAAGAGTACGACTTAATCAAACTAGAAATGCTCTACAAATCAAGGGACCCAGAATGTGGAATGACCTTCCCAACCATGTTAAAGACTGTACCTCTCTCAACCAGTTTAAGATTAAAACTAAACACTACCTGATAATTCCCTGTAACCTACCTTACCACTCTATTGTCAACCCATGTATGTTATTTTTTTTTCAACGCTGTTTGTCTACCTATTGTATTTGTGCTGCTTTTTCAGTCATGTTCCCCCCTTTTTTTATCTTTATTTGTATCTGTTCTCAATACATTTTATTCTTTTTGCTCAATTAGTATTAAGTTTTAGATATTAATGTTTTTCTTGCCCGAAACGCATTGCGTAATAGTGGCTTTAGGCATTGTATGTACTAGCTCTATCTATAAATCCACTTATGTAAAATCACTTTATGTATGTACCTTTCCTGAATAAACATATTTATTTATATTTATAAGAGCATGCAGTGTGAAAACTTCTTGTCTAGAGTGCACCCTACACTCTAGCCTAATCTAGAAAACTAGTAAAACTAGCTGAGGGAATTTTCATTCCCTCATAATGAGGGTGCCCAGCTGCTGGACACCTATTTTGACCAGAAGAGTAGTAATGTTGATGGTTCAGGCTGGTTACTGCAAAATTCTAAGGTCGTTGGTTGCTTCACATTCCAGGAGATACTGAAGCAGGGGTTTGCTGTTATTGTTTGGCATGTGCTGTGGCTGCTTGCGTAGAGAGGTCGCGACCCTGTTGTTTTAGATTCAGCTACTCAGAACGAAAGTTTTAAGTAGCACTTGGCTATGGTGAGCCCGTAAGTGGATTTACCTGGCATAGGAGCGGGGCTGTAACTGAGGTCGCGACCCGTGGCTGCCCTTTTATGTACCCGTGGGGTACCAGTTGCATATGTAACCTAGACGTAGCCTGTGTAATCGAACTGCTATTTCCCTGTGGATTCCTTTTAGGATATATTATTATTTATTATTTATATATATATATATATATATATATATATATATATATATATATATATATATATATATATATATATATATATATATACACACACACACAAGAAGGTACATTGGGTTCATGAGAATACATAGCATTGATGTTTTTACATTCTTCCAAAGCCACTAACATGCATAGCGTTTCGGGCAGGTCCTGAATATATAACTGGTCCTGCTTTATAGCAGGACCAGTTATATATCTGGTCGGGATATATAACCTAACTTGGTGGCCTGAAAATACCATATTGCAGAGGGCGACCTTCTTCTACACTCTGTTGTAGATAGGCTTTGTTGAGGTGTGTGAACTTTTCGGTGATAATGTTTTTATATACTCTAGTCTGGGTTAGATTCTTTTGTGGATCACTGGATGACGAGTTGCCAATTTAGCAGTTTCATCAGTTTTTTCATTTAATGGGATTCCAACATGGGATGGGATCCAATTTAGGGATTAGTCCTTTGCTGTCCCTTAGTTGGCCACTATTTCCTCCCTCCATCCCATCCCAAATCCTTATTCTGACCCCTTCCCAGTGCTGTATAGCTGTAATGGCTTGGCGCTTTAATTCCCCCCTGATAGTTCCCTTCCCTTCCCTTCCCTTCCCTTCCCTTTGCTGTCCCTAAATAAAACATTATGGTAATTATTTTCACGTTGTCTTTCTACTACTTCAGTTCGAATATTTGAAGTACAGCTTTTGAGTCTGTATTATTGCATTTTAAGTGTTTTGTGCGATCACATATATGCGAATGCCTATTGTATGGCAAACAGCTCAATTTACTTTGATGACACTGGTCCTACCAGTTTCCATTATGCCTGTTCACTGGCCGTAAGTAGTAAGTAATTATCAAAAGAAGGCACCAAACCGGGAATTTAAGGCTATGTAGCACCATCAAATGTGCAGAATAATCAGAGGGCGCTAAATATCACCAAGGATGCCAATACGAGAAAAGAAATGCATAAGGCGAACGATATCAAAAGTATCCGATTCACCAAGAATTCTATCGAGGGAGAGGTGGAAAGCGTCCGACCGTCCCGCGAGGGACGGTCGGAAAGCAAGATACACGTTCGTTCTGGAAGTCAGGACATTCAACAAGTATATGCACGACAGTAAGAGTGACAATGCAATTTGGACAATACAGAGCAGGGCGGCACTCCATTAAGTGACCGTGAGTTAAGCGAGTATGGCCAATACGCCACCTTGCCAGAGCTGTTTCCCCCTGCCGGTTACGGTGGCAGGAAGAAGGCCACGGGGACACACTATGCTTAAGAGTACGCAGTTTGTTACCAGTAACAGAAGACCAACAACCCTGCCAACGGGCAAGGATGAAGGAATGATTAACTGGGTAAAAGTCGGAATAAGGAATATCTTTATGGGAGATGGGACAAGTGTGGATAGCTTCCTTAGCGGCAGCATCCGCACGTTCATTTAAGAGACACCAACATGGTTGGGAACCCAGTAAAACTCTACCGACATAAATTTACTGGAGATAAGAAACAGCCAATGTTGAATCTCGAAGACCACTGGGTGGATCGGATTAAAGGACCCCAAAGCCATGATGGCACTACGAGAGTCAACTACCACCACAAAGGAGGATTGGCAACGAGAAAGCAGGAGACGAAGAGCATAGAGAATAGCATAAAGTTCTGCTGTGAAGATGCTAGCCTCTGGAGGAAGGCGACACATATAAGTGCGGTCAGGAAAAACAACAGAGTAGCCCACACCGTCAGCAGACTTAGACCCATCGGTGAAGATGGAAACGGAGTGGGAGTGTGAAGAAAAGTGCTCAAGGAAAAGGTGTTTCAGAACTGTAGGAGGGGTAAAAGCTTTAGTGATGCAGGTCAGGGAAGTATAAAATTTGGGAAGGGGGAACCTCCACTGGGGCAAGGACGGAACAATACGCAGAGAAACATTGGCAATACGAACTGAAAGAGAATCTTGTAAGCGAGACAAACGGACAGAAAGAGGAAGGTAGTGAAGAGGATCGAACAGGAACTACAGGAGGGGGTAAAAGTCAAAGTACGACAGAGGGGAGAGTGAGGATGTTGTAAGGACCGTGCAAGATAACGAAGGCAGTAGCAATCACGGCGGTCCTGGAGAGACAGGAAGCCAGTGTCAGCGTACAAGCTGAGGATGGGAGTTGAACGAAAGGCACCGGAGCTGAGGCGCAACCCAGTATGGTGCAAAGAATCAAGACGACCAAGAGTAGAAGGAGAAGCAGAAGAGTATGAAGGGCAACCATAATCGAGTTTAGACAGGACGAGAGAGGAGTGTAAATAGAGGAGCGTACGCCTATCTGCTCTATCCAAGAAGTATGGGACAAAATCTTAAGGAGGTTGAGGGCCTTAGAGCATTCAACTCGGAGGTAAGAGATATGGGGCGACCAAGACAAACGAGTGTCAAAGATTAACCCCAAAAGCTTCGTGGAATCTTTGTACACAAGGGGATGACCACAAAGTGACAAAGAAGGACGAAGGACGACATGCTTTCGAGTAAAGGTCATAGCACAAGTCGTAGTTGCAGAGAACTTGAAGGGCATGATTGGAAGGGGCATGATTGGTGGCCCAAGACGACACAACATCAATCGCAAGTTAAAGCCGGCGTTGAAGGAAAGGCGAATCATCACCTCGACTCGACAGCAAAGAGTAAGATCGTCGACATAAAGAGCAGAGAAGATGCCTGAAGGAAGGGAGGAAAGAAGACCATTGAGGTCAAAAAGGACAGCAACAACGGAGGTCTTCGCAGCAAAAGCAGTACGTTTATAGACCTCCAAGTTCACCAGGACATCAGTTGTGCTGCGGCACTTGCGAAAACAAATTGAGAAGATGAGAGGTGGTGATGGTGTTCCAAGAACCACATCAGACGAACATTTACTATATGCTCAAAAAGAGTTTGCAGATACAATTAACCCTACCAACCTTATCATTGTGTTCATTGCTGTCTTCTTTTATGTGCTAGCCATATGCTGTTTTGTGCCTACCAATTTTTGTCAACTACCATTCAAGCTGTCATTGCAATCAATCTTAGCTGCCTATGTGCTTTAATCCACTGTACCTACAATTTTCTCTAATTTTTTTTCTTGCCATGTATCTGTTATCATTTTTTATAAATCTTGCAAGTATTTACCTACTTAAAATTTTCTTAGATTAAGGACCTGCCCGAAACGCTGCGCGTACTAGTGGCTTTACAAGACTGTAATTACCATTTTATGTATCCACACATTCCCAATGTACCTTCTTGTATATGCATAAATAAATAAATAAATAAATAAATAAATAAATAAAATAAATAAATTCGTGAGGACAATTGGGCGGAAGACAGGGGATGTCCTGAGAGACCCTGGTTTCCGAATTGGAAGTACAACGGCATCGAGCCTGTCCTCAGGGACTGACGACGACTCCCAGACTGGTTATACAGACTCAGTAAATACCGAGACGTGCAAGGAGGGAGATGGCAAAGCATCTCATAATGAATGTCATCCGAGCCAGCTACCATAGAACTGCAAAGGGCCAGGGCAGAACGAAGTTCAGATAGAGAGAAGGGATCGTTATAGGAAAGTCGAAGACGAGTGCAGAAATCTAAAGGACGAGACTCAAGGACAGGTTTACGAAGAAGGAAAGATTGGGGAAGATGAAGACCAGAGCAAACAGAAGAAAAGTGGGAACCCAGTTCGGTAGCGACCTGCAACGGGTCCGCCACAAGAGTACCACGGAGGTGAAGGACCGGGGAAACATCGGGAACGAACTTACCCGCTATCTTGCGGATACACTTCCATATCTGTGGCAGGGGAGTTTCGGACATAATTGTGTAGACATAAGAAGCCCAACATTCACGTTTAGCTGTACGGATGGCCCTACGGGCCACCGCACTCGCTTTCCGAAAGAAAAGAAAAGAATCGGTCGTCTGCCGACGGCGGTGCCTCTTCCAGGCTGCACGCTTACAGCGGACAGCCCGAGCACAGTCCGCATTCCACCAGGGAACGCACTTCCGTGGACCCCGAGAGGAAGAGCGAGGAGTAGAGCGGAGGGCAGCGTCCAAGACAGTGTCATGAAAAAGGAGGAGAGCGCGAGGGAGACGCAGAAGGGAGAGGTCAGAGAGAGCAGCATTGAGGGTAAATAGGTTCCAGTCCGCTTTAGCAAACTGCCACCTAGGGTAAGAGAGGGAAGGGCGATAAGAGAAAAAGGACACAAGGATGGGGAAATGATCAATGTCATGGAGGTCATCAAAAACCTGCCACGTGAAATCTAAGTAAAGAGAGGAAGAGCAGAGAGAAAGATCAAGACAGGAAAGGGTGCGAGTCCGAGAGTCCAAATGAGTGGGCTCACCAGAATTCAGAAGAGACAGGGAAGAAGAGAGGAGAAATGGCTCAAGAAGGCGACCTCGGGTATTCGTCAGAACATCACCCCAAAGAGAGTGACGACAATTGAAGTCACCCAGCAGGAGCACAGGCTCCGGCAAGGAGTCCAGGAGGTGTTTCAAATCAGGAAGAGAAAGCGGGACACTCGGGGGGAGATAAATGGAACAAACTGTGTACCATTTCCCCACAAAGATACGAGCAGCAGAACAATGGAGAGGAAGGAAAAAGTAAAGGAACAAAGGGAACATCAGCACGAATCAAGAGAGCAGAAGAATTAGGAGCCCCAGCAACGGCTGGGGGGGGGGGAGAGAAAGGAATAGCCACGAAAACGACCAGGACGAGCACCAAGCATCGGCTCCTGGAGACAGACACAAAGGGGCGAAAACCGCGAAATCAGAAGTTGGAGTTCGAGGAAATTGGCGTAATAACCTCGAACGTTCCATTGAAGAATAGACATCGACGAGAAGAGAAAGGACAACAACAGAAAACAAGGAAGAAACAAAGGCGAAAGAGCAACATAGCACATTAAAGAATATCAGGGTCGGGATCAGGGTCAGCAAAGTCAGGGTTAGGGGGCATGGGTAAACTGAGCAAAGACGGAGGGAAGGAAGCGGGAGAACAGACCAGAGGTGGGCGGGCGGGGTCCGGAGGAGGAGGAGGAAGAGGACGAGACAACGGAGAGGAGCAGTCAAGGACAGCAGCAGGAAGAGGGGAGTAGAAAGAGGGGAGTGCACCTCAGCAAGGGCAGCAACCAAAGGGAAGCAGGGGCCAAAGAAACCTCCATAGCAGGAACAGGGGCGCAACCACTGAAATGGGAGGGGAAGGAGCAATAGAGCCAGTAGTAGGGGCCGAGGAAGAAAGCGAAGCCTTCTTACCCGCCGGGGAGGATGAAGGAGAGGAGCCAGGCTTATGCTTCTGACTTAAAGAGACCGGTGTCCCAGCAACTACGTACCGGGCAACGGATCCCAGTGTCTCAACAGGAGAAGCTGAACGAGACCACACACGACGGCCGTTAGGAGAGCGATGGACATCCGCCTGCACCAACAGGCGGCAGGGAGAGTCAATAGATGGAGGAGAAAGATGGGAAGGAGGATCGGAGGGAGACGAGGAAGAAGACACAGGAGACACGACAGACCGGGTAGAAAGAAGGAGAACTCCAGACAGAGGACCAGGAGGGGGACCCTGCAGGACAGAATTCAAAG
Source organism: Procambarus virginalis (assembly GCA_020271785.1). NCBI lineage: Eukaryota > Metazoa > Arthropoda > Malacostraca > Decapoda > Cambaridae > Procambarus > Procambarus virginalis. The sequence continues at coordinate 13,874,166 of WNGS01009202.1, forward strand.
AAACAGAGGAGGGGGCAGTGGGCATATCAGGGTCCAAGACCCGGAAACGGTTGTGAGTCTGAGGAAGGTGGGAAGGACGAGGAGAAGAGGAGCGCAACACACGAGCATAAGAGATATTAGCATAAGGCGGGAGCCGGCGAACCTGGCGCCTCGCCTCAGGAAAAGATAAATGCTCCCGGTGCCGGTGCTTCAAGTTGAGGACGGCTGCCTCAAGCTTGTAATGGACACACGCACGGGAGAAGGTAGGATGGGCCTCACCGCAGTTGAGGCAGCGAGCCTGGGGAGAAGTGCACTCCGACTTAGAGTGACCTTCGCCACCACACAAAGGACAGAGAGAGAGTCCCAGAGCAGCGAAGGGCACCATGCCCAAACCTCCAGCACTTGTTACAGAGCCGAGGAGAAGGAATGTACTCCTAGACAGAGCACCTGGCACCAGCAAGAATGACAGAGGGTGGAAGGGTCCTACCATCAAAGGTAATCTTCACAACCGGAAGGGGTTGACAGCGACGACCACGAGGGGGACGAGTAAACATGTCCACCTGGAGAATAGAATGGCCCTGGGCAGCAAGGATATGTCGAATATCGTCGTGGTAGTCTCGCAGATCCCGAACACCGGTCGCAACATGGGGCGGGAGCAGAATAGTGCCAACACTGGCATTCAACTGAGCGTTCTTAGAGACCCGAACAGGGGTCTCGCCAAGGCAGGATAAGGCAGCCAAGCGGGAAGCAGCATCCTGAGAAAGAGCAGCGACGACACGTGTACCGAGGCGAGTGGGGTTGAAAGTAACGGAGGCATCCACGGAATCAACGAGATGTCGATGGAGGGAGAAATCGTCAGGAAGCGCAGAATCAAGAGGGAGGAGATCAAAATATTTGGCCCACGAAGCGGGACCAAACAAGGCTTGATAGGTATCAGAACGGGAAGGAATCGAGCGAGGGCGGCCGAGACGAGGACAGCGGTGAGAACCCCTAGAGAGGGGTTAAAAGGCGCAGTAGTTACAACGAGAGATGGAGCCGCGCCAGGGGACGAGGTAGTCACCACCGGGGGCTTGGGGCTCGACCCAACCACAGGGAGGGAGGGGAGCCGAGGGGAGGAGTCAGAGAGGCCAAAGGAGGAGCAAGGTCGGGGCCCAATGCAGCGGAGGCTACAGAGCCCGGTCTTCCAACACGGACCGACTCGGGGGCTTGGTCGCCCACCCCACGAGCCTGAGAAGGTAAAGCAGAAACAGTCGAAACAAGGGTTTTCATCGTTACGAGAAAAAAACATTCATTCACGAATGTGCCCCCACACCCACCATGGAGCCACAATTAGAGGCAGGACACCCGACAAGAAGCTACCGCCGATCATGCCGGGGCCCCCTAGGGGTGCGTCGTGAGTATACGCCCCACAATCGCCACCTTAAGAACCGACAGTCCGTCGAGATCGGGTTCAGTGATGAAAGGGGGATTGACAATAAAAGGTTCCCCTCGCTCTCGACGTTGGGTACTACAGTTCTACGGGTGCAAGAGTATGCCTCCTCAAGCACCCGGGCGTCAAAATAGAAGAAGTCCAAAGAAAGATCCAAAACAAGCAAAAGGTTGGCAGGAAACGACAAGCAGATAGGAGAAGAGGGGGAGAAAAACGAAACAGAAGGAAAAGGAAAAGGTGCTCGGCATAATTGGAGAGGACGGCAGCAGGAGCACAAGGCTAGAAAAGGACAGAGGACTGTCCCAAGGAGCATCACACTCCGGCAGCCGCCCACTAAGCCCCCTTCACGGCAGCAACGAGCCGAGCGGGGAGGGGGTTCTTCACTAGTAGACTTTACCCTAGCTTGTCCTAATTGTAAAACCTTGTATCCTGTCTATGTGGACCAAGGCTTTTAACTTAAGATAGTGTGGTAAAGTAATTATTGTTATTGCTATTTAATGTATATGGGGGGTTGTTAAGAGGGTTTAATATATAAGTTAGTTTTTGAGGTGTATCCATTACTCCTGTTGTAGTGGCGTAGTTGATTGTATCCCAGACGACAGATCTGTTCTAAAACCTTAAAGCACAAACAGGAACCTATGTTCTTGGGGGCCGGGCCTAATTGTGCCACTACCCTGATACATCTTGATTCTAACTGCTGGCCCTTCTTCATAATACTCTAGATCCCCCATAACAGCTTGTAAATTTATAACGGGTAACACTAGATACAGAGCAAATTTAAAGCTCAGTGTAGGAAACTACGAAAATTAAATTAGGTACTTTTTGGTTTTGTTTTTAAATGAGGCAAAAGTTTGACAGCTTTTTTCACATAGAGCTCTATGACTCCAGCCTCACTTAGCTCTCTGCTGTGCTGCTCCAAGTTTTGTCTCAAAGTCTACGACACTGCCAACAACTGACTGCTGTAACTTGGACTACTAAATAAATATGAAAACCCACTAAACACTGTATCTAATTTACCCGACAACGTAACATAATCGTATGTTACACCACCTAATTCAGCGTTTCTAAATGAGTTAGGGCCATGTGCAGGGAATAGTAGAGTGCATGGATTTTCCTTATTTTATCCTCTTCCTCGAGTTCGCCGCATTTCCTGTGATTCTTAAGAATAGTTACAGCTGTTTCGTCTTTGGTCCTCACAATGTACAGTGGTACCTCCGTTTTCAAATTTAATCCATTTCCAGAGACAGTTCGAAAACCGAAAATTGTCCCATAAGAAATTATGTAAATTGAATTAATCCATTCCACACCCCCAAAAATATTAACTTAAAAATACATTTTATACATACTGTGCTACTACTAATATTTTTTACTACAGTATGTACAAGTACATCTTACCTTTATTGAGGACTCTTATTGGTGTAGGGAAGACAGTGAGGAAAGGCGGAGGAGGAGAGGTATTAGTGTTTGGAAGGAGAGTCCCCTTCCATTATAACAGCAGTGATGAAATTTCTGGGGTACGGGGGAGACATCTCCCGTCACGCAGGGTGCAGTCGCACCTCCACAGATCTCCAGTATCAGCTAATCATACTGGTAATGGCTCAAAAGAGGCACCACTTACGGGCTATTCATGCCCATGCCAGCTTTTGGGTGGCTTAATCTTCATCAATCAATCAATCCATTTGGACCCCGCAGGGTGCAGTCGCACCTCCACAGATCTCCAGTATCATCTATACTGGTAATGGCTCAAACGGGCCACCACTTACGGGCTATTCATGCCCGTGCCACCTTCTGGGTGGCTTAATTTTCATCAATCAATCAATCTTCTGGGGTACTCTCTCTCTCTCTTACATTTTGCAGGCATACCACTAGGACCTGGTTGTGGCTCACTGCTTGCTTGTCTTACTAAGAATCTGTCTATAGACTTGTTTTCCCTACATTTTAACACTTGTCTATAGTGAGACATTGCAGTGTCTCACTATGAATGATCTCTTGTTTTTCCTCTTTTGTCATCCTCAACTATTTTCTTTGGTTGAACTTTACCACTGACTTTCTTGGAACCTATTGCGTGATATATAATAAGAACTTTTATGTTCAGAAACCAAAAAATCACAAAAACAAATAGAACTTATGTTTGCTTATATTTTTAAGGCAAAATCACAACATAAAGGTCCTGGGATCAATTTTTGCATAGGATGGAGATTTTTGGCCACTTTCTTTTCACCTGATGTTCCTGTTCACCTAGCAGTAAATAGGTACCCCAGGAGTTAGGCAACTGTTATAGGTTGCATTTTGGAGAGGTCAAGTGGTGGCATAGGGGACCCCAATAAGCATAACAGGTTTCCTGTTCCCAACAATGGAAAAATTAGAACAATAAAAGCTTGATACAATTGGATAGGGTGGGTTGGGCTCAACATGACAGAGCCTGATGGCATACTTGGTTTATTGACTAGTGAAAGATAGATTAATCAAGATTTTCTGTTGGTTGCTTAATGTCTGATCTTAGGGTAGATACTATTAAATCATAATGATTAGGAGAGAGACACAGAGAAATTGGGTGACTTATGTTGGATTGTTCATAACTCGAGCAGCATGTAAATTTTATTTTTATTTAATTTGCATGTATGAAGCTTATTTCACACAATTATTAATTGTTGTCATTTGTTTAATTAATAATAAATAAACTTAATTTACTATACAGTTTATTTAATTGTGAAAGACACATTTGTGTTATATCATGCACAATGAACCACGTGAAAAAGAAACAAATCTGATATACGTACAATGTTCACATTATCAAGCATGATACAATTTAAGGGTTACAGCTTTCACAACTGTAGTGTTCAGCTCTGTATATACACACACCAGAAAAAAGGATAGGAAGTTAAAAGACAGTCATTCACTACACAGGTTAGGACTTGCAGTTGGGTCATGAAGTTGTGTACAGCTTGCATTATAAGCAGTACCATACTTATACCAGTGATCCAAATCAGATTTCACAACGGATTAACTGGTTATTCAGATTAAGAGAGTTAGGATTAGCAGGTGTGTACTGTACATTTTTTACCGTAATACATTTGTTAAGCAGTTCAGTATCTTTTAACAATTTTTGAAAATGAACTTTTTGACAAAAAGGATTTGATTTAATACGAGAGCTCCTCTCTGAGCCATCATTGAACTGATCCATCAAGCAACATCCATCGGTGTCCTCGGTCAATAATCATGCACAGTCAGGCAATGTTTGCCTACTAATGCTACCCTATAAGGTCATATTGTACTGAGGGAATCACTGGAGGAATTAATTAATCTAGTCTAGAAATGAGCCATCAGAAGTTAATAACAAATGGTTGGTTGTGCCCTCACCATAACAAATGGTGGGTGGGCTGTGTTCCCTCATCACACAGGTGTGAGAACAGTCAAACATGCCCTATACACAGCAACTAAGGTTTAATCAATGACATTCAGACTTTTAAGCTCATACAAGAAGTATTATAAATTATTTGTAATAATAATGGAATGAAGGACATATTGTATAAGCATGGCCAATAATACTGTATACCAAAAATCAAATTTCATGGTTCAACAATGAAGAGTGGTGTGCTAAGTACTCACTAGATAACACTCAGTTTGTGCGTAGCATGGTACAGATCAGTGAACCCTAAAGTAGGCACAAGTGCTGCCACCTGGTGGGTGGTCAGGCAGCCAACTAATAGTTAGGAAGCGTTCCTATTTTGCGGTCACCTGTGATGCCAAGTGAGGGACTGAAAGGACTCATATTTTTTTATGGATTAAGCTCTGACGGCTATTTCTAGGCTGACTTAATTAATTTCTTCAGTGACTCCGGCACAATTTGACCCTGCAGAAATGCTTGAAAATTTTCTGCCAAGCTGTACAGTATGTCACCACTGCCTGATTCTGTATAATTCATGTCAAGTACACATAGGGATCTTACATGGGGAATCATCTTAATTCAACTCCAACTCTTTTGTATTGTATTGTATTGTCTAAAAATAGATTTAAAAAAATACTCCATACAATTAAAAAACTCCATAGCCAATGGCTAGGGTCTGAACCTAATCTGTTAAAAAAGACTCCATTATCATTTTCACATGGAAAATATTTGTATAAGGTTGTGATTCATTACTGATAATGCTTGGGCAATCTAGCTACAGTATATATATCTCAGCTACTATATATATAAACCTATTAAAAGTCATGGCTTATTTGTACCTGTATTGATCAGCTTATAAAACTTCAAAACTTTAAATAAAAAATTAAGAACTGCTACACTATTCAAGAACAAGCTACTATACATAACATAGTAAACAAGCTAGGTAATTATTTGGGGTTCTGTACAATAACAAGCAAACAATTGGACAAAACCAAGCACTGCAGCAATACATACTCATATGTGGCTTTTTTGCAATGAGCTCTTTTGTCTTAATTATACTGCACCTGACATTTTATATATAAATATATTATATACAGTTTTAACAATGGTAAATACAATTTGGCACATACTTAAATAAACATATGATTCACGCTTTGTGTTTCGTGATGGAAACAAATGTATAAAATTATAAATAAAAATGCTGAGTATCAAATGATAATAGATAGCATATTAACCTAGAGCATATCAATTTTCATTATATCTTTACACCATAACAATACATTGTGCAGTGCATTTCTTTAGTGTGTGCGGGAAAAGTGGTGAGATATAAATGCTTTACATAAAGTTGGAGTGTGAAAGTGTCATGCATGCACAAGCCTGGAATGAGGTACTGTACTGTACACACCAATACACATATATCCATACATTATCATGTATGGATGTACATGATAATGTACATCCATACATGAGTGCCATATGTAATGTATGGCACTCTCCCCGTGCCATATATTATGGCACGGGGAGAGACCGCAGGCCAGCTAGACAAAAGGACCTGGCGGACGACCAGAAAGACTCAAACCCGAGAACAGGAAAGGGAAACCGGATCAACCCAAAGCGCAGCCCAGCCACAGAGGCCGTGGCGTGCAAAGAACAGCTGAGTGCTGCAACCAGACACAAGAAGAAGCACCCCGGCCAACCAACCAAGCAGCAATAACTGCAGGGACTCCTCTGAAACCAAAGGGGCCACAACAAACCAAAGGGAATAGAGAAAAGAGCACCCTGCCCCAGAGCAGGACGGCTCAAATGGAGCATGAGCAGGCCAGAGGTGAACAATGCTCGAGACAACCCGTGAATGGAGCAGAACAACAAAACTGGAGCAATCCGAATGAAGTGGCTCCACCAGCGCTGCACGAGACAGGGCGACGGTATGCGGCCAGAAAAATGGCCCTGAACCACCACGAGAGAAGGACAAGACCACGACAACAAAGAGCGCTGTACACAAACAAAGAGACAAAGAAAAAGAAGGACCGCCAGAAAACCCCATACCGCCGCCGAGACGAAGCATGCGGGTGGGACACATTCAAATAGTCACCTGAACACCAACAGATGGTGATAGACTCGAGTCAAAAGTACCAGACTAGAAGACTCGAGGAGAAGACCAAACCAGCCCCGCCATGGTCCAGACCGACCAAGTAAAAAGAGGCGAAGCCACAGGAAAACCCCTGGGTGTGGATACCGAGCAAGCCGCGCCAGAACCAAGGCAGTCAAAGAACCAAAAGGAATGCTTGCCAGGGAACCAGGAACCCAAACCCGGGAAAGAACCAACCCAGCAAAGCAGACACGCCCCGTCCGGGAGGCACCACCCTCCCCCACCCCCCGAGACCCTGAAGGAACAATAAACCCGATAACAGACAAAAAGCCGCTGCTTGCAGAAACTGCCAACTGGAAACTCCACAAACAGCAAAGGCAAAAAGGGCAAAGAAAAACCTAAGAGGCAAGGCCCAGGCAGAGGCCGACATGGAACCGAGCACCACGAGCCGAAACCCGAGACGTGAAGCGAAAAACAGTGACACCGCAACCCACAGAAGCGGCACCACCAGCCCCAGCAGGAAAGAACTAAGCATGCTACTGCACTAAAACAAAAAGGTACTGTCCAGAAAGGAACACAAAGAAAAGCCTCAGCCGGGGCCAGAAGCCAAGTGCCTCCTGACCCTACGAAAATGAACTGTAGGGGCAGGAGTGGGTGACCGGAAGCTATATACATCAGCAGACATCACAACACAGAAGCTGGTCGTGGCAGACAAGGAGAAGAGGAAGAACTCAGAGCTATACCGGAACACCGGACCTGTGCTACAACAGGAAACTGAACAAGAACTGATCCCAACCAAGTACGAGCGTGAGAACAGCCAAGACGCACCTACCAAGATACCCAACAAGCTGTAGGAGAGGAAGGAAAACATAAAAATGCAACGAAATGACCCGAAAGACAGGCCAAGCACTGGAAGCCAGGGACAAGAGCAAAAGCAAATGGCAACAGAAGGTACATGATCCATATACACAGACTAGGAGCAAGTGAAAAACAAGACACTTACCCAAACTCAAGTGCTCAGGAGAGAAGCAAACCCCACACGAGCACCAAAACCCAGACCCCAAGAACAGGAAACACGGCTTCCAACCCATAGGAGGAAGGGGAGGGGCACAGAAGGAGTATATACATGCCGTACACATATAAAGCATAGGTATGTGTATATGTAACGTATATAAGGTCGAATCCCATGTCAAAATCCGACCAGAACATCAACCGGTGCAACCCACGCCCCGCCCCCACAATGGTCGCCCAAGGCAAAATCGGGGAACGCTCCAAAAATATCATGGAAAAACATCTTGATAACTCATGAAACCAAAAAAACAAAATCTGGAATTGTCAGTAGGTCAGGTTAGGCTACGGCAGTGTCGTACCACTGCGCCATGGGGACATCAATGCAATGGGGAAATGTTGAACATGAAAAGCAGCGCTCGCAAATGTCAACTTGGACGACCACCGTGGAAACGCAACACATGGACTGACCCAACTGCTACGTGGGTCAGACTTCAACATGGTTCAGAACATAAAAGGGTGCAGCCAGGCACTGAACGACGGGCAATGAATAAGTGTCTCGTGTCCGGGCTGATAAAATCACTAGATCGTATAATCTCACCTGTAGAGCAGAAGCACTTTCTCTCAGAGCAGGAGAAAGTGCGCTGAACACCGACGCTTGTCTACCACGAGTGTAGCTCTCATCCTGTAACTACACTTAGGTAATTACACCAACCAAAACAAAACAATCACCCGTGGCACATGCCCAGGACACATGAGGTTCGAACTGCACCACTCAAACCCTGGGGAGGGTGCCAACAAGGAAAATGGAACCATAATTAGGAATGTCGAGACAAAGGAAGGAAAGAGGCGACTATTAAAACCGGAAACAGCATCGAGAGAGGAGAAAAGGACAAGAGTACCAACTAGTCCTAGAAAGGACTGGAGGTAAGCCCCACCGGAAGACGATAGACGTTCCAATAATGCAGAAGCATCAAAGAACCACTTGAACCTTCGAGAACCAAGATCAACAAGCACAAAATCCCAGAGGCACAGATGCATCTAAGAGCATCCGTGACTAATGGACAAGCAGTAAGAATGCAGAATGAAAATCGCAGTAATGTGAGTGTGCCTAAGGAGTACAGTGATGCAGGTTCAGTCCCATCATATGGCTTCAATAATCTTTCTACCCTAAAGAATATTCTGTGGTATCAAAATTTTGACAAATTCATTCAAAGAAAGAAGTAATTCAGTTAGTACTATCAGTACTATATTACTGATACTTTTCCTGTGTCTGTAAAGTTTAGATACTAAACTAAATTTTCCATGGGCTTTCAGGCCCTTGCAGTCTCCTTACTCATAAAAAAAATAAAATACAAAACGGCTGGTTCAGTATGTTATAATAATAATCTGATATCACAAATAAGATAAAAACCTTTACTAATGTTTATATTATGTATTAATCACATATAAATATCAACCAACTTATCAAGTAATGCCAATAGCATCAACCAAAACTATTACAGTAATTAAGTTCAGGAATGAATATACTGTATCGTAATTACTGGATAAAAGTATTGACCTCACTCTTGGTACCAACCTCACACTTACATACTTACACTGGACTGTTCACTCTCGGTGCCAACCTCACACTAGCATACTCACACTGGACTGTTCACTCTCGGTGCCAAACTCACACAGCCAGGGGCCGAGCGGACAGCACGCTGGACTTGTGATCCTGTGGTCCCGGGTTCGATCCCAGGCACCGGCGAGAAACATTGGGCAGAGTTTCTTTCACCCTATGTCCCTGTTACCTAGCAGTAAATAGGTACCTGGGAGTTAGTCAGCTGTCACGGGCTGCTTCCTGGGGTGTGTGTGTGTGTGTGTGTGTGTGTGTGTGTGTGTGTGTGTGTGTGTGTGTGTGTGTGTGTGTGTGTGTGTGTGTGTGATGGGAAAAAAAATAGTAGTAGTAGTTAGAAACAGTTGATTGACAGTTGAGAGGCGGGCAGAAAGAGCAGAGCTCAACCCCCGCAAGCACAACTAGGTGAATACACTGGACTGTTCACTCTCGGTGCCAACCTCACACTTGCATACTCACACTGGACTGTTCACTCTCGGTGCTAACTTCACAATTGCATACTCGCACTGGACTGTTCACTCTCGGTGCTAACTTCACAATTGCATGCTCACACTGGACTGTTCACTCTCGGTGCCAACCTCACACTTAAGTTCTATAATATGCAGCACCAGAATTGAGTTCCCCCTTGTAAAGTGCAAGTAAAAAATCTAAAAAGAACCAGAGGCTTGTTATGAGACTTGTGCCAGAGATATAAACTTAGTAGAACACACTAAGAGGACTTAATGACACTAGAAGAGAGAAGGATCAGAGGTCATATGATCATAATAAACAAGATACTGAAGGGAAGGGAATTATCAGGAGAAAGGGCCAAGCCATTACACCTATACTGTATATATAGGACTTGGATGGGATCAGGATAAGGATTTGGGATGGTGCCCAACCACTCGGGCATCAGGGATTGAACACCAACCTGCATGAAGCAAGAGCGTTCCTCTACTGAACAAGATACTGAGGTAAATATATGAAGTGGATAGAGACAAACTTTTCCAGATAATGGAAAACAGGATGAAGAAGCACAAGTGGGGGCTAGAAACACAAATAAGTTGGAGGTCTAAGAAAACACACGTTCAGTGCAAGTGGTAAACAAGTAGAATGCAATTGAAGCAGAGATTATAGGAGCCGCTTTAATTCATAGCTTCAAAAGCAAGTATGACAAAGTAGAAGAAAGTCAGGACGTATAAATGCACCAGTTACAAAAGCTATGAGGCGGAGCACTAGAGCTCGCTCCCAATAGGTGAGGCTGAACACACTAAACTGCACTTTCTCGGCATTAAGCTCATGCTCACGTAGCTCCCTTCACTCTTATTTACTAAAACCATATCGTCTTCAGCAATAAACTTTTAGTACAGTGTAATGTTTTTGTCAGCACAATATTGTCTGAACATCAAGGCAGCTTAAAAGTAAAGGAGTTCAGCTTATTAAACATATGCAGAACTGAACTATGTACTTAAAATTATTTACACAAATTTGTCCAGACCATACAAATCAGTTCATGGCCTTTCATAAAAATATACTTTCAAATAAAGGTTATTTTTTCTAAGCCATAACTATATATTGGTTGTTACAAAACACAATATATGTCACAAAAACTCAGTCATTGTCATATTGGCTAAAACATTCTTGTGCAGTAATGTCTAATGTCTACATTTTATAGATACAATTTTGCTATGTTGTCAAGTTGCAATATCAGTGACCAGTACAGTGTAAGACATTTGTAATTGTTTGGCACATTAAAGTGTGGACTGGCAAGCACTGATGATACATGTAAATGAAACTTAGACTTTGAAATCTGAAATGGCCCTTCTTGTACGCCAGAAACATAGCCACGCAACACACAGACCATGTTGGTAATGATCACAGCAAGATCATATTAAAACTAATATGAATTACCTAGAAAACACAACAACTTACTAAATATATCATTCAAACAAGAAAAATAAATAATCCAAAACCATGATAAATATTATTGCACATAATGTACAGTATGTACTTCAGGTGGAGGGAGAGCATCTTTTGTATATACTTTAGATAGATAAATAATGTACAAAACCTAAAAGACCCATTAAAATTTAGTGGATCCTTCCACTAAATTGCACTCATGATGAAATGGCATAATAAGCATTAGTTCAAACCAAACAGTCTACAAATATAATTTCCCTGAGTTCACATATGACTGCCACGCTTCCATTTATGAACAAAAACATCATTAGATTTTATTATTGTTTTTGTTTAGCTGTTATTGCATTACTAAACCACAGGCTAAACCAGCCATGAGATTATCATCTTCACTCTAAGAATTACACAGACAACGTCTCGTAGCAGCAGATTCAGTTAACAGAAGCAATTAACCCTTTTGGTAATAAGAAAATGCTAGAAAACCTCTTCCCAAGAGAGGGTTATAAAATATGGCTTTAAGAATAAGTCACAATATCATATCTTTATGATCTTTCCTGAAAACCATTCCTGCCATACTGTACTTGTGGCTGGCAAAGTTCGTGTTATTAAGTACCCGATACACGTATATAGTTTTATCCCACATGCAGTTAAATTTGGAGATCAGTTGACTGCAGTTGTAATCCCTTTTAAATAAATCTTTACCTCTAAGTTCATCACTTTCAAAATTTATATCATTCATGAAGTAGGCCCATAGCATATACACAAATTTTGTATTTTCATGAATTTGGGAGTACTGTATAGTCATGATAACTCTTCCACATCTAAAATAAAAATGGTAAAATAATCATGGTAAAACATTTGTGAAGGTTAGGCAGTGATACCATACATAATGATAAAATTTTCTATCATCAGTTGCCGTCAATTATTGAATTGAGGAAGCAAAGCATGTCATATGACTTACTACCTCCTTCCATGGTGTGCTGGATTAACTGTTCCAACTACTTAGATTGATGAGTGGAGTGACAGCCTTGCTTCTTATGGGGTTGGTGTTCAATCCCCAATGGTCCAATTGGATGGACACTGTTCCTTCACTTCATCCTCATGTCCCAGCTCCTTGTCCTCATATCTCTTCCAAGTGCTCTGGTGTTTAGTCACACCTGACTTAGTACTCTCCCTTCATAATTGCCTTACCTTAGTTAACCATTTATACCATATGTACAATGCTCCCAAAAAGGTTAATAGCTCCAGACTTAAGTAAAATCTATTAAAATTATACATGAGTATTGTGATACATTCCTCCTTCTTCTACTACCAGAAATCATATCACCTAAGACCAGATGGTCTAAATTATATGGTATCTAGATTAGCTACAATTATTGGTTAACAATATATAATTATGCTAAATAGCAAAAAAAAAACTACAGTACTATAGCCAATACAGTACTTTATATGATAAATGTCATATATTTAATATGCTCTGTAGGTATATTTAAAAGAATGAGCTTACAAGGATAAGAGTATTACAATGTATACTGTAGAAGTACTGTATTGTACATTAGTGTACTTCAGTTCTACCTACATGAATGGTGGCACTTTTTTAGCACAAAATTGAGAGGCAACTTTGCCATTAAAATAAACTATTCTAAAATAATAATAAGCATTACATGTCTGTTTGAATAGACCACAAGAAGTTTGAAAAAAGCACCAAATGCTTGAATACGTAGAACAGAATACGTTTCCTTCTATTTGCTAGTATAAATAGTGCAGGCTCTAGGACACAAGATCAGTTGTGAATACTGTTCAGCAATTTTGAGTACATGAATAAGGCCACCCTCAGCACCCCTACGGGTATACAGGAACCTCCAAACTACAGTATACTACCCCCACCAACACACTCAAACACAACACACAATTGCTGGCAAAGTAATTACCTAATCAATATAAAAACAGGATTAGACATTATGTAGGTGGTGTCCCAGTTTTAATCATTCTTACAACAGCAAAAAGTGAACTAGCAGGGAATGAAGCAAGTGGATTCAAGAATTTAACCACAGAAAAATTAATAATAAGTGTTCAGGCTAGATTAAGCAAGATGGAAAAGTGACAAAACTTATATATAAAGTAGATTAGGTTACAGGCTAGAATTGAAAGCCATGATAATGTCATTGAACAAATGTTTCAGGAAACTCAGATCCTGAACAATTAACACACTGGTCTATGTCCGCAACTCAGAACTGAGGGACCTGGTTTCAATCCCGAAGTGGAACAGAAATGATTAGGCATGTTTCCTTTCACCTAATGTCTCTTCACCTAGCAGTAAATAGGTACCCTGGAAGTTAAGCAACTGTTCTGGGTTGCATCCTGGGAAGGGTGAGTAGTTGACCTAGGGGGATCTTGACAAGCTTAGGTACAGGGGTTCAATTCCCGATAATGGAAATTAAGTCAAAATTAGAGGAGATTCTAGGTAGAAAGATAGCACAGTAGCTTCTATCTTTTGCCAAGGTCCCCCAGGGTCAATCGTTGGCCCATTCCTTCAAGAGCACAGTGCGGTACACGAGTTTGCACTTGTGTGGCTCAGCCTTGGTTTCTGGCACTTCAAACCCAGTGTCCGAATTTGGGCATTTTCCACAATTCCGCCAGTATCAACTGGTCAGTCCAACAATGTACCTCGCTAATTCAACCTTCTTCTCTGTTATACTCATCTGGAGTTTTTGAGATGGGTCTATTGTCATTTGTATGATGAACAGGTATCTATGTTATTGGTATCCCACCTGTATCTTTCTTCACAGCAGCAGTATGAAGTTACCTGGTGCTCATTTTGCCTCTGTCTCTTCAATGCTTTCTTCGATTTCTGTCTGGGTGGTACTGTCCTTTTTGTCATGATTGTTTCTTGATAGGCATCTCATGCTCAATACTGTGACCTCTTATCATTTGGCATTGGCAGAGCCACTGTTACTTGTGTTAGGCATTGACCTAAAGTCGGCACTGTTCCAAAGGTTTTCTTGTACATTTTCTCGCTTCCAGCCTGATCATACTCCTCCCAAGCTGTCCTGGTCTCTTGATAGGGTTTTGGCATTGCTCTCCTCTACTTGGTTCACAGTTGCCCTTGTCTCTTTGGCTAAAGATGTCTTTGTCAAGGCAGTGTTTTTTATAGCTTGCACCTTTGGGTGCCAGGTGGGGACATTCAGGCTCTTCTCCAAATGGGGGAAGTACCCGCCTAGCACACGATGAAACTACGACGTTGCTACAACGTTCGAACAAGTTTTAACCCCTCCTAACAAGTTGTAACAACCAATATACCAAGTTGTAACTGTTCTAATACATCATAAAAACATTATAACAAGACATAACAACTATTACAAGCTGTAACAAGCAGAAAATGGGGACAATTACGTTATGTGTTTGCAGGGTATTGCTTTTTTGTCCCTGGCAGATGTTTTCTTCATCTGCAGCCTTCTCCTCTTTTCTGGGCAAAGAAAGCATCAGCTAGCTTTCAAAGAGGACCATTGGTGATTGATGCTTGGTTGGTCCAGCCAGGGGTGCATCATTTGTTGTCTGGTGACAGCTCTTTATTGCTACCTGCAGGCCACTAGTTCTGCCTTGGTTGATGCATTGTTGGTTTACCACTTTTCCTTGGTCCTCTGTTCCACATTCTCATTCCTAAAGTCATCTGTGGTGTTATTAAATCAACCCATCCTCTTTAGATAGTAATTTTTGTAACTATGTGGGCCATTGTACATACTGTATATTGATGTAATGAGCAATTAGATAGTGGAATTTGATACTATTCACTTTATGGAGTCCGGAAAATATAGAGCTAAAAACCAAACTTAAAAATTCCTAGGCCTAGTATAGCACATATGCTGTATGTTGTATATTAGGCCTAGGATGGTTAGGCTAGGTTTTATTAGCAAGATAAATATAAAACATTTTCTAGTTTATCCAAATTCAATAGTAGGAAATTCTAGTTTTTAATTGTCCATTACATCACTATACAGTATGTTCAATGGCCCACAGTGTTACTGTAAGTACTATCTAAACACGAGGATTGGCTACATTAAATCAGGCCAGATTTATGATGGTCACAAATATGCTACATTGGCAGTGGTTTCTTCCAATATGTCCTGGGCTTGTATTTGAGCTCAGGGATTTTGGTGGTCTAACAGAGTTCTAGCAACCCGGAATTTATTTAATGATCCTAGTCCTAGTTGGTCTTGTGTTGCTCCGAGATGAGTTTTCTAGCCTGAGGCCTCTTCCTCGTCTTAGTACCTGCCATCTCTCCTACTCCTTGGGAAGTCCCTGACTTCTTTCTGTGTGGTTATTTAGCTTCACAGAGCCACATGGGGCTCTACCAGAAACCCAACATTTAATGTAATGAAGTGCCTCTTTCTGGTAGAGCCCCAGTGGCTCCATGATTTATCCCCTCCCCTCCAAGGTTCGTCAGTTCATTGGTGGGACTTTTATTTGTTCCAGAACTGCTCCAGAGGAGCCAGCTGTGACTATTGGTACTAATGGGTTCAAACTAGTTTTGAATGAACCAACTGTTTTGTTTTAATTGTTTGTAGAGTTGTTTGGCTGTTTCAAGGTTTCATTTTCCATCATGAACCTTACAGTTGTCTGTAAAGCTTCACAGACTTTCAAGCGGAATTCCTGCTTATGATGTGACCCTGTAGTTTGGAGCACTTTGAGCGAGATATCTTCAGTTCATTGATATTGTCAATGATATCGTTCTTTATGTGGGAGCCCCGGTGGCTCCCACTGGAGCTCTGCAAGAAAGGCATTTCATTATATTCAATGGAGAGTTTTAATTGTTCACTTTTTCTTTATAGAAAACCGAAGTCAGTATTGGTGACAGAGTCAGGTTTATTATTTATGTTGTGCTTCTCTGCTGCCAAATTGACCTCCACCAACGTATCGATACTGTTAATACTTGTGCCGCACAAAATCTTCTGAGCAGCTAAAGAGCTAAAATTAAGATTGAGTTCTGAAAGGCTCGGATACGTACTTAATGACATACCTTCTGTGTCTGGACTGCCACCAACTTTGTTTTCATCTCTCACAATGCAACCTGGACTTGCATCATTTTCATCCTTAGACATTTTTTGCTTATTGTCTGAAACTACAATGTTAGCTTCATTTTGTGCATTAGCCCCAGGAGATACTTTCTTCTTGGGCGAGCAAAGACACTGCTGTTTGGAATAAGAGGTTACCTGTTGGTGCTGTGTGTGGGTTACTGTCTGCTGCTGCACCTGATCAAGGGTCTGGCTGCACATTTGTTTGTGGCATTTGTCCACTTCCTGATAACCTAAATTCCGAGAGGTGAGATCTTGACATGGACCTTTGCTAATATCAGTCAGCCCACTGTCATTGTGTAACATATTATTTTTAAGCCCTTCTGGACGCTGTGGGGATGACACAACTTTTCGGGAATTATTCATGTTGGTGGCTAGGTCCAGTTGCAGAGAGGAGCGGTCATACTGTAGAGAGATGTCATCACTCTTCCCGGGCAGCCCTCTCTTTAGTTTTTGTAGTTGACAGTTTTCATTCCATTTTTCTTCCTTACATTCAAGCTTTTTACTGGATTGTGAGGTTCTAACTTGCTGCTCTTTCTCATTTCTTTTTAATTCAATAATTTTTTTATTCTTCTCTTCTTTATTCTCACAAGAAATATTTGTATTTGATTTTAAATGATTTGTCTGGCATTTTTTATTTGCATCACTTGCTATTGTGTCTTTGTTGTCTTGTCTGTCTTTCTCTCTTCTCTGGTGCTTCTCTGTACTTCGGTTCTTTAGGTTACTTTCCTGCTGCTTGTGATTCTTGTCTTTTATACTGTGGTGTGACCTGTGCTTGTGTTGTTGGCTCACTTGGTTCTCATATTTTTGTGCCCGATCATCTTGCACTGTTCTCTCCTCTCTCTCTCCAGAGCTCTTGCTAAGGGTCTCTCCGGACTTCTTTATGTTAACATCTGCAGACACGTTAGCACATGTAAATTCTAATGTTTCTTGTACTTCCTCTTTAGATTGCTTTTGTTTTAGCGGAGTCTGTTTTCTCCTGGCTGCCTGTGCCGGCACTCTAGTTATATTTGTTTGAGATTCTATTATTGCGTTGTAAAGGTGATGTTCTTGAATTTCCTTCTTTGTAGATTCCTGGTTATTGAGACTACGTCTCTTAGGTGACAACTCATGAGAAGAGCAATTGCCATTTACTTTTATTTCAGAGTTTTTATGAACTGGCGGTCTATGTCTATGATTTTCAATATTATGGCAAGTTGGTAATCGATGTTTGTGATTTTCAGCATTTGAATGAACTGGTGATC
>WNGS01009202.1:13928481-13954058 GCA_020271785.1 Procambarus virginalis
AAGCGACAAGAATAAATCAAGCAAATGACAGAAGGCAGACCAAGAAACTCTACTCCAAGAACGAAGGAATTCAACATACAAGAAGAAGCCTTCCCTGCTCTCCCGACAAGTGGCGCAACCCAACTACTGGACCAGCAACTCCCGCGCCAGCCACTCACAGCCACAGACGACACCTCTGCACCAATCCTCACTCACACCGCCTCCCGCCACCAATGATAGCACTGTAGCAGCTTTGATACACTCGCTACTGAACTCTCAGGAGGAGATCTCCGACAACGGTTACAGAATACTAAATGAACTATACAAGGCAAACAATCTTCCCACATTCGTGATTCCAGAGGCCATGTTTACTGCTGGCTCCTCTCCACCAGAGCCCGACCCCGTTCCAGAGACGCTGTCAACCTGGAACCCTACAACTCCAGATACACCAGCGACAACATCTGATATCGTGGCATTGCCACCAACTTCTCCTGCAAGCTACACCACGTCTTCTGATGACACTCGAACGCCTATGTTGAAATTGAAGCACAAAGATCACCCCCAACACCAGAGACCACTGCAGCACACTCACCACCCTCATTACCAGTGCAATCTCCAAGAATCAACCAACTCTTCGAGGAACGTAAAAAGCAAACCCCAGGATCTCCTGAATTCAGGCGCCTCACCAGTAAGATTTTCAATGCAAAGTATGCAGAAGCCTTGCTTAACAACCCAAACCAAAATTGCATAGTATCGAACGAAGAAATCTTCTTGTTGTGCGATGAAGCAACATTGTTTAAGGACCTATTCCCACCTGACTACCCCAAGTACAAAGAACAACATCAATGACTACTAGAAGTAAGAAAAATAGAGGATTCTAAGAAAGAAACCAACTGAGAGCAGCCACTCTCTTCCCCCTCTTTAGGGGGATGGGGACCTAATTTTGCTCGTTTTGAGATGGTGGTACCCGACGTAGAAGACAAACTCCACACACCAAGATGAAAGAAATCCTGCCACTGCCGCCTTCCAGACCCGTCTCCCAGCCTAGCCAGATATGGATTGATACAGCATCAACACTCGGACAAGCAGCTGGGTCTAGCCCTGGCACTTTTCTCTTCCACTTCAGCATTTCCTCTCACCGACTTCTCTTCAGCTGTCCCTACTTCAAGGCTCGCCCCAACGGGCATTCTTCTCCTGTATCATCGGATCGG
The DNA here is from genome assembly GCA_020271785.1 of Procambarus virginalis. Classification (NCBI taxonomy): domain Eukaryota; kingdom Metazoa; phylum Arthropoda; class Malacostraca; order Decapoda; family Cambaridae; genus Procambarus; species Procambarus virginalis. The sequence goes on from WNGS01009202.1 coordinate 13,929,672, forward strand.
ATCGGAGATAATTAACAGTAAAATTGGTAAAAAATGTTTACAGATACTTTACAGCATTACTTTACAGGTACAGATGATTTTAAGTAGAATAATTACAGTAAATTTAAATAAAATTACAGGTACATTGAGCGAAATTTTGACACAAAAGCAGATTAGAATAATACACAATAATGACAAGGATTACTAGGTATATTAGGAAAACATTCAGGGTTATACATTGAATCACTGAAGCACAATATGAGGATCAATACAAGGGGTAATGCAGTAGAATATGAACTCAATACAGCAACCATGATATCAGATGATCTAAGAATACAATGGTAAAGTAACATGGCTTACGTACAAATATTGGGGGCTTGGGTAGCACCAGAAACAGTGCGAAGTTAGAGCTCTAGGTAGAAGACTATGAAGATGAAATTAGGTACCTTTTGTTTTATTTTTGAATAAGGCAAAAGTTGGACAGCTTTTCAATTCATTAGGAAGTGAGTTCCATAGACTAGGTCCCTTTATTTGCATAGAGTGCTTACATAGATTCAGTTTGACTCTGGGGATATCAAAGAGATATTTATGTCTGGTGTGGTGATTATGTGTTCTATTACATCTGTCAAGGAAGAGTTTCAGAACAGGGTTTGCACTTAAAAAAAGGGTTTTATAAATGTAACTGACACAAGATAATGTATGGAGTGAATTTATGTTTAGCATGTTTAGGGATTTAAACAGGGGAGCTGTGTGTTGTCTGAAAACAGAGTTTGTTATTGTCCTAATAGCAGATTTCTGCTGGATGATGATTGGCTTGAGGTAGCTTGCAGAGGTTGAACCCCAAGCACAGATACCATAAGTAAGATAGTGATAGATAAGTGCATAATAGAGTGAGAGGAGAGCAGAGTAGGGTACATAATATCTTATCTTAGAGAGTATACTAACTGTTTTAGAAACATTTTTAGTTATGTGTTGAATGTGAGTGCTGAAGTTGAGTCTCTTGTCTAGGTATGGGCCAAGGAACTTTCCATCATTTTTATTGCTAATGTTTACATTATCTATCTGAAGCTGAATTGCATTTGTTGATTTGCTTCCAAATAAGATGTAGTAGGTCTTTTCTATGTTTAGTGTGAGTTTGTTGGTTGACATCCACAAGTGGACTTTTTTAATACGTTGTTTACAACACTATTTAATATGAGTGGGTTGGGGGTCAGAGTAGATGAGGGTAGTATCATCAGTAAACAGTATAGGTCTAAGCTTGTTAGAGACATTAGGCAAATCATTGATGTATATAAGGAACAGGAGGGTCCTAGGATGCTGCCCTGTGGTACCCCTTCGGTTAATGGTAGAGTGGGAGAGGTTATATCATTGATGGCCACATATTGGTGTCTGTCACTAAGATAGGATCGGATATAGTTCAGGGCAAGGCCTCGGATTCCATAATGGGGGAGTTTAAGTAAGAGGTAGTTATGGTTAACAGTATCAAAAGCCTTTCTCAGGTCAATGAAAGTCCAATCGGAAACTCACTTTTGTCAAGGGCTAAGTAGATTAAGGCAAGCAGACTAACAATTGCATCATTGGTACTCTTTTGGGAGCGGAAGCCAAACTGACAGGGATGTGGTATATTGAATTTTACGAGATAGGAGTACAGCTGTTTGTAAATAATTTTTTCAAATATTTTTGATAATATAGGTAGATTTGATATGGGTCTGTAATTATTTATTTCTGGCGTGTTACCTCCTTTATGAACTGGCGTTACACTTGTTTTTTTAGGATATCAGGGAAGGTATGACACTCTAGAAATTTATTGAACAGCAAAGCTATGGGTAGTGCAAGGGCATGGGAGGCACTCTTGTATACCAAGGATGGTATTTCATTAATGTTCCTAGCTTTGGTTTTTGTGAGTGAATGATGGACACAACCTCTGTAGGGTTGATCGGTAAGAGGAGAAGAGAGTTTGGGGAGCTACCTGAAAGATACGTGTTAACATGTGTCTAAGTCTGTGAGATTTTTCGGGCAAGGTTAGCACCAACCGATGAAAATAAGCTATTAAATTCAGTTACTGTTTCAAAGTCTGTTGCAGGTGGATAACCATTCTTAGAGATTTTTATCTTGTTATGTGAATGTTGTTTAGTTCCTAGGATGCTAGAGATGGCTCTCCATGTGCTTTTCATGTTGACTTTTGCTTCTTTGAATCTATTCTCGTAATAGGAACGCTTTGCTCTTCTTATTATACTGGTAAGCACTGACGAGTACCTCTTAACTACTTCCTTGGCAACTAGGCCAATCCTAAGTTTTTTTCATATTCATGTTTCATGTCGATTGCTTTGAGTATGCCATTAGTGAGCCAGGGATTATTTAACCTTTTGCCAGTTACTTGCTTGGTGAGGCGAGGACAATAAGTATTGTAATGGCTTAGAATTTTGGAAAGGAAGATGCTAGTTAACGAATTTATATCCCGAGTATTATTAAATTCAGATTCTCAGTTTATATTGAGGAGTGCATTTGTGAAATTGCCTATTGCTGCTTCACTGTGTAACCTGAAGGTAATTTTCGAGTTAGCTGGTGGTGTTATGGCCATGTTCGCTACGAGGAAGGTAGGATAGTGGTCAGTTGTTCTGTCAGTGATTTTACCTGATGTGAGGGGAGCTGTTATGTTGGTCCATAAGTGATCCGGGGTAGTAGCGGATGTTTGAGTGACTCGAGTGGGCCTGGTGATTGTGGGGACGAGCATACAGGAGTTCATGCTGTTCAGGAAATAGTCTACTTGAGGACTATTTTGTTGCCCTAGGTCAATATTGACGTCACCGCCCCCCCCCCCCAGAACTATGTGATTTTTGTTGAGGTTGTTGTTTATGATAAGATTCCTCAAGTTATCTGAGAATGCAGCTATGTTAGTATTGGGAAATCAATAAATGGCTCCAATAGTCAAGGAGGATTTAAGGGATTTAATTGTAAACTGAGCAAAAGTATACTTACAGTAGTCATCTCTATCACTAATGACTCTGTTACAGATAAATGTATCTCGGTAATATATAGCTGTGCCACCTCTTTTTTTGTTAGGCCTACAGTTGTGAATGGCTCCATAACCAGCTAAGTTGAAAAGTTGGATATGGTCTTTACTTAGCCAGGTTTCTGTTAAAATAATGAACGGTAGTTCAGTACCTAGCGCATTTATGTCATCAAAATGTTTACTAAGTGATCTGACATTTTGGTTGAAGACTGATAAGCAAGTGTTATTTCGGAGTTTGTTTTTAGCCTGGTGAGCTGTGTAATACCTGCAGTGGTGATGATCAGTGTGTTGGTTATTGAATATTTGAGATAGTAGATTTTGTTCAGGATCAATATTAGCTTGCATGAGGATGCAATGGAGTCAAGGTACAATAAGGAAATCAAGTACAGAGCAGTAAAATACTAAATCTGCTTAAAATATAAAATAATTATGGTAAACAGAAAAAAAGAGAAATATGCAAATATATATATATATATATATATATATTATATATATATATATATATATATATATATATATATATATATATATATATATGTATATATATAACAAAACAAATAATATAAAATGACAATCACTGAAATGAGACAGTAATAGCAAAAACAATTGATAATTCTATAAAATAATGGCTTACTTTAATAATATAATTATACTATAGTTAATTACTAAAAATACTCTAAAATAAAAATGAGGTAGATTAATTAGAGACACACTCAGGTACACTGAATGATAGAGTTTATACTAGAGGACACACGCAAAGCCAGTGTACACTGGAACAAGGGAGTATGGAGTATATATATAAAATAGAGTAAAAAAAAAAGACCATAACAAAGATGACAATTTAAAAAAAAGAAAAAAGAAACTTTTGAAAGGAAAGGCAGAGCTATAGTACATTATGGTAGTTAGATGAGACTATAATTAACTTCTGGTTATTCAGCTGTTATCCCACAGTCATCCAGGAAAGAATTAAGGTGCGCCTCAGTGGTTATAACATAAGTTTTCCAGAGTCAGTCTTCCCTGCTATAATTTTACCATCTTGCACAAAACAATGTTTAATTGCATTGGAATTTTTGCAGATTCCACGCAGTTTAAATAGGAGTTTTTGTCTGAATTTGGTCAGACATTCATGCACATAAACAATGGGTCTACTAGAGACAGCGGCTCTGATAAGGTCTGACTTGCGGGAGCAGCTATCTAATTTAACACGAATTTTCCTGTTATTTGTACCCTCTATTGAATTGATACCCTCTATTAGCTGATTTGATGTCACTTGTTTGGATTGTATATCTCATCTTATTCCGCAATTCCTGGATCACGATGGCAGCACAGTCTTCTCCGTCAGTTTCTTGGGGAAAATCACGTGAAGAGATAACGACAGAATCAAAGAGCTTATGTTGGTCTGATTCATCCTTACGGTGCTAAGATGGTTTTCAAACTTTTGTAACATTTCTTCCTGCTTGTTAGTGGTTTCTGCTGGGTTAAGGTTAGCAGCTGTGTTCCTAAGAGAGCATAATTCCTGTTCGAGGAGGTCGACTCTGGTAGACAGATCTTGATTATTCCTGAGCATGGCTATAGCTTCACCTTGCAGGTTCATTATTAAGGCAGACTGCTCTTGGATTACTGACATTTGTTCTTCATGTATTTGGGTTAATAACTTGAGCCATGGATTATCAGCCAAGCGCTTGAAGTCAGTCCAAGGGGCGGCAGCTCGCTTAAGTTGCTCCATGTGTTTACATAATTGTTGCATGGCCCGTGTCAGTGACGTCGCTCCACCCAGCTGAGATGTTTTGTTATTGTTGTCGAGGGGAGAGTCGGTAACCCCCCCATCCCGGTGGCCTCTTAGGGGGGGGGGCAGCTGCATTATTCCTGTTGCTAGGGTTATTCCTGACAGGTGTGCTATCTTTCTTAGTGGCCTTGGGTTTGTTATACATGGTAGCAGGATAAATGTAGGCAGGCACAATAGGGAAGACTCGTTGATGTGGCAGCAGTGAACATCAGGTACAGCTTCCTCCAGGGAGCAACACTAGTGCGGTCGATATAAGATAATATGGCTTGATCTTGTTGATTGTTTCAATCACACTTGGGTCACTGAGTACCTAGCTGCCTTCTGGGGGATACTACATCATTTGTGGGTTGCTGAGAGCTCAGGGAGCAACTGATAAAAGTTGAGGGACGGCAGGACCGACAGGTGCGGTCGAGCGTTCGAGTTGTTGATCATACTATGTGTGTTGAGGTCGCATTGAAATCGTCAGTCCTTAATATGTGGCTGCTCTCGCGGGGCAGAATACTGCTTGACAGCTGCCATGAGGATGTCCAGCTGCTGAACACTTTTTTTGACCATAAGAGTGGAAGTGTTGATGGCTTCGGGGTGGTTAATGCAAGATTCAGGGACTCTTAAAGCTCTTCTAATGTCGTTAGCTGCTTCACATTCCAGGAAATAATGAAGTGGTGGCTTGTCTGTAATTGTTTGGTAGAAGATACATTCCCAATCTCTGGGTTCACCAATTTCCCATTTACATCTGTAACCTAGACGTAATCTATATAACCGAACTGTTATTTCCCTGTGGATTTCATTCGGGATATTTAGCCTATCTATTGTCCTGAAGATACTATATTGCAGAGGGCGAACCTTCTGCTACTCTTTGTTGTAGATGGGCTTTGTTGAGGTGTGAGAGTTTTATGGTGATGGTGTTTTTTTAAGTAATCTTGGCTGGGTTGGACTGTTTTGTAGATTACTGGATGACGAGTTGCTAATTTGGCAGTTTCATCGGCTTTCTCATTTGATGGGATTCCAACATGGAATGGGATCCAGTTTAGGGTTATGTTGAGTCCTTTCCTTCACCTACTGCTCCTAGATACAAAATGGTGGTAATTATTTCCACGTTTTCTACCCACTACATATTATTCCTAATATTATAAGTGCAGCTTTTGAGTCTGTGTGTATGAATGCATTTTGAGTCTTTTGTGCAATCACATATGAGAATGCCTGCTGTATGGCAAAGACCTCAGTTTAGGTTGATGATACTGGTCCTACCAGTCTCCAATATGCCTGTTCACTGTCCGTGCAAAGAGTAGCTCCAGCACTCTCATTTTCTGTGTCCACCGATCCGTCTGTGAAGATGTGGGTGGTTCCTGCTACTGCAGTGCTGCTCATTTGTTTAGGATTGTTGGATCATAGGCATCCGTTTTTATCGGAAGACCTTCAATTATTTGTAGTAATTGAATTATTACTATTTTGAAGGGAGGTTCCTAGCTCCCACGGTGGGGAGCAAGTGTAGTTTGGGTGTGGATGATCACCTCCTTTATCAAGAATCTAGCTTTTTAAATGTAGTCTGTCCAGGACTTTTCCCGCTCTGGCAGCCTAAGAGTTTCCGTTTGTTTTGGCCAAGTCCAACCACCAAGGCCTGTTGTACTGGGACCGGATCAGGGCAAACAATTATCTTACTAATAATCGTAGCAATTCATTGATATATTCTTTCTTGAAGAGAGAGTAAACCCGTTCCAGTCTTAGAGCTTCAAGCCTGGTACACACAGTGGCTCCCAGGGCAGCTCTCATAGCATTGTTTTGGGCAACTTCAGGCTTTTTCCACTGTTGTTGTGATAGGCTTGTGCAGCATAGTCGATCACTGATCTGACTGTCTGTACATAACATGTGCGAAGAACTTGCAAACTGGTTCCTACAGAGAGGGAGGTTAGCGACCTGAGGATTGCTGTCCGGGCCAAAGTTCTCTCGCAAGTAAGTGACCTCAGCATTAAAATTTATGTGTCCAGGACTATTCCTAGATAATGATAAGTGTCCCCCCCCCCTTATTCAATTGGTTGACCCTGTACTTTGAGTTGGTTCACTATTTTTATGGGCATGGGTTTTGTCTTTGTGGGGTTGAGTTTGGTATCAATCCACTTTGCTTCTTCAGTGATGCAGTATAAGCATTTGGGTGCAAGGCGCGCCGCATCCCTTCCTTTTACGACGATGACAAAGTCGTCCGCATAGTTTAGCTGCCAGTGTTGTGGGAGTTTCAGCCTCATTATTCTTTCTTAGAAGAAAGGAAGGTACTGGAAAATATATAAGGTAAGAGAGTAAGAAGAAAGGTGAAGACCATGTAAGAGATAGGAAAAAATCAGGTAAGCTTAGGATGAATGATAAGGTAAAAATAGGATGAATGTAAGAATAGGATGAATGTAAGAATAGGATGAATGTAAGAATAGGATGTATGTAAGAATAGGATGATGTAAGAATAGGATTAATGTAAGAATATTCTTACTTTCGTCCCATTCATCCTCGTGAACAGGCCACGGCATCTAAAACTGCAAGTGATAAGTCTGAAACTGTGTTAGAGCCAGGCATTCCAGTCTCTTGTAATTCTGCAGGATTTCAGGAAATTAGGGATAGCAGAAGAACAGTCACTGACATTGAAAGGGCAGAAAGCACGAGTATAAAGAATTATGATGTGTTTAGAACCAGAACTATGTGTACGGGCAGCACAATACATCCGCTAGACAGTGTGACATTGCAATTACCAGAATTAGGCTGGGATATCGATATCGATGGCAGATAGCCACTGGAAATTAATCCCCCCCCCCTCCACACAGTGGTGAATATTCGTAGTGTAAACTATGTGAGCAAGAGCTACGACATACACTCTCCAACACTATATCTGTAATTGCCCTGTTATCAGTGATTTCAAACCAAAGGGTTTGAAAACTACTTCATATACTTATGAATATGGAAGATATTCTTGTGCTCTATCCGGATTTTGTTAGTGTAGGCTAATTGATTAGACTGGCATTTTATATTGTGTTCTGATTCCATGTATGACTAACCATCCTGTGAGATCGAGATATTAGATGATCTTATGGCTAGTCTTTGATCTACGTTTTGGAAACTTTCATACGGAATACGGTATGAAGTAAGCGGCGGTTGTGTACACCTTCGCTTCTTAAAAAACAAAACTCATTTCATGCTAGGCTTCCTAGTAGGCCATATACTAGTTGTTGGATATTTAACAAATATTATTTAAGTGTATTCTCCATCCTTATATTAATATTCTTAGTTAAGTCCAGTTCTTACTCTTTATATGTTTTTATTCTCGGCTCTTTCATATTAGTTTTGCACAAAACCACATGTCACATTGAAAATGTTTTTATTGTGAATTCACCATTTACTTTATTTTAAATTAAAATGTGTTCCATAGTACTGGGGTAATATAAGTTTTAATGATTTGAATGACATTTGTATTTCAGTTCCTTATACAAAGTAATATTCCCTGACATTTCAGGATCAGTATGTCTTCATATACAAATGTTTTGAAGATTTTAAAGAGAAGCGTAGTCAATATGAAACACATGCTGGTAAGTTTCATTTGTGTTTCGTCATTACTCTTATTTGTCACTGTAAAGAACTTAAATAAAGTGAATAATATTTGTTTAATTATTGTTGGTAAAATAAATAATAAGGCTTTGACCAGACCACAGACTAGAAAGTGAAGGGACGACGACGTTTCGGTCCCGTCCTGGACCATTCTCAAGTCGATTGTGAACAATCGACTTGAAAATGATCCAGAACGGACCGAAACGTCGTCGTCCCTTCACTTTCTAGTGTGTGGTCTGGTCAACGTACTTCAGACTTCAGCCACGTTATAGTGACTCATCGCCTGGAATAAAAAGGCTTTTAATATATATATATATATATATATATATATATATATATATAAATTTTGACACTAGCTCTCCACATGTCAGTTGCTTAATTTAGAACCTGTACTTGAGGTCGATCTCGAACCCATTGTTGATGTGACGACTTATATTGAATTTTGTAACTAGCTCATCAAGATTGTAACTTGCTTAGCTAAATGAATTGTGGGGTTCAGTCCCTGAGCCCATTATGTGCCTCTGTAACCCTTTCCACTACCGCCCACAAGAGGGGTATGGGGTGCATAATAAATGAACTAAACTAACTAAATATATATATATATATATATTATATATATATATATATATATATATATATATTGTGACGGTAACGAGTTGGAAATGGTGGTCGGCAGTCTTCCAACTAGCAGGTGTCAGTGCTGGGCCACATAAATATATAAAAAAAAGGAAAAGGAAAAAAANTTTCTTATATACACTAGGTTAGCTTAAAAGGGAAGGATCCCCAAGCGACTGTCTCCCATACTGGAGGTCAGGTGTCGAGTCTCCTAGGGCCTGAGGTGAATGAAATATATAATTTGTTAATCACAATAAACGTGAATAGTAACATTTCATTCACTTAGGCATTAGGAGCCTCGAACTACCGACCCCAGGAGCGGCAGACAGGAGCTCTACCCACCACATATATATACTAGACTGACCCAAAAAACGCTGTTAATTAATTAGCATATCGTCTCATTATGTTAAAAGTTTGTTAAAAACTCTCACATACAATATTTCAGAAAAACTAAATTCTAAATAGTGCTGCCGCCATATTGAAATTAAAAAAAAAAAAAAAACATATTTTTTTTAGCCTGATCATAAAACGTAATATGAAGTGTTCATATGTTTATTAGATACTAAGATCATTGTGCCACGTTCACCTAATTGTTGACTTGTTGCGTGGCGTGGAAACACATTGTATTTATAACACTAGTAGTACCGGCCACGCGTTGCTGTGGCTCAGCTACGCATATGCGTTGCTGAGCCACAGGAACCTTCCTTCCCTTTTTCCTCCCCACCTTCCCCCATCCCCTCGTCCCCACCATCCAAAATTCCACCATCCCCTCGTCCTCCCCACCATTCCCCACTCCCTCGTCCGATGCCTTCCCAAATGGTCTGATGTTCTCATCAGAAAATTGTGAGCATCAAGTGATCTGATGTTCCCATCACTGAAATATAAGAAAAACAGTTAAAAAATGAAATGAAAATATGAAAAAATAAAAAAAAAAATAAACTATACTCACGAAATGAACGGTAAGGTAAACAATGCAGCTCAATTCCAGTGCAATTCACACAAAATATCTAAATCAAAATGAAATTAAATCAAAATCTATGAAGTAAAATTTATCAATGAAATCAGAAACATTGAAATGGAATTGTAACATATATAGTATAGCATGTGTGTTGTTCTTACATGCAACAGATGGCGCTGTTTTTAAGAAAAACATAATTTTACTTGTCACTTCTATACTTATACATACGAAATGAACGGTATGGTAAACAACACAGCTCAATACCAACACAATGTCACACAATATAATTCAATAAAAAATAAAATAAATCGAAATCTATGAAAATAAAATTTATCAATGCATTCGGAAACATTGAAATGGAGTTTGTGACATATTTAGTATAGCGTGCATGTTGCTATTATGTGCAACAGATGGCGCTGTTTTCAAAAACGCATGTTTTTACCTGTCACAGGGGTGGGATCTATATAGTAGGTATATAAAAAGACGCGCCTATTCGAATGCAACGTTGTGTCAAAATTTCAGAGCAATCGGTGAAGAACTTTCGGAGATTTCAGCGTGTGTTGCTCTTACGTCCAACAGACGTGCTGTTTAAAAAAAAATGTTTTTTCCTGTCACATGTGAGGCATGTATATAGTAGATATACCTACATATATAAAAGGACGCGCCTATTCGAATGCAACGTTAAGTCAAAATTTCAAAGCAATCGGTAAAGAGATTTCGAAGATTTCCCTCACATGAAAAACACATTTTTCAGAAAAACCCATGTTTTTTTTTTTACCGTCACAGACGTGACATTTAAATAATATGTATATAAAAACTTGCTCGGATGCGAATGGAACGTTGTATGAAAATTTCAAAGCAATCGGTGAAGAACTTTCGGAGATTAACGATTTTGAACAAACGAACATTTCCATTTTTATTTATATAGATATTGACCTAAATTTCAATCATATGGCAGCAGCACCAAATAATATTTAATTTTATAGAAATTGTATGTATGGGTTCATTCACAACTTGTAACACAATAAAACTTTATGATAATTTATTAAAAAAACACAGTTTTTGAGCCAGGCTAATATTACAAACCACATTATCAAATTTATAGATGACACCAAGATCTGTGGTAAAGGCTGGAGCAAACATTATAGTGAGGCCTCACGAAGAGATCTACATGTTCTCCACAAATGTTCAGAAGACTGGGAAGTGCTTTTAAACATTGACAAATTCAAGACCTCGCATGTGGGGCATAACAACACACGCCACAACTACCAAATCAACAACACTACCTTGCAGCAGATTGGTGAAGAAAAGGTCCTCGGGTCAGAATCTACCGGAAAGCTGCACAACAAGTGGGAGCTACAGTAAAAAAAAAAAATACGCCAACTAAACCTTAGTCAAACGAACTTTTGACTTCAAGAAAAAGAAAGTGAGTATTCAGCTGTACCCGTCGCTGCTGCACCTTACATTTCAACCACTGTATCCACGCATGGAGACCTCATCATCATTCTGCTTTTAAGAAAGTACAATGCAGAGCAACAAAAATCGTTCCAGAACTAAGTCGACTTTCATAGCAGGAACGGTTGAGGGCCGGAGGGCTAACAACACAGCAAACCAGACAGGACAGGGCGGATCTCATTGAAACTTTTAAAATACTGAACAAGTTGGAGGATATTAATCCAGACCACTTCTTTAAACGGTCAAATGTAACGTATACAAGGAGCAATAGCTACATGCTCAGCAACCCACACTGTTGCATTGGCAACAGGAAAGGTTTGATTGATTGGTTGATGAAGATAAAGACGCCGAAGAGGTGGCACGGGCATGAATAGCCCGTAAGTGGTAAATTTGTTAGTTTTTTGAGTGAATGTATACTGTGTGCTGAGGTCGCATTTAAATCGTCAGTCCTTACTATGTGGCTGCTATCGCTGGGAGGATACTGCTTTACAGCACCCGTGAGGATGTTCAGCTGCTGGACACCTTTTTTTACCAGAAGAGTGGCAGTGTTGATGGCTTCAGGGTGGTTACTGCAAGATTCAGGGACTCTTAAAGCATTTCTAAGGTCGTTGGTTGTTTCACATTCCAGGAGATAGTGAAATAGTGGCTTTTCTGTGATTGTTTGGCAGAATATGCATTCCCTCTGTCTGGGTTCACCTATTTCCCAGTTGCATCTGTTACCTAGACGTAGTCTAAGTAACCGAACTGCTATTTCCCTGTGGATTCCATTCGGGATATTTAGTCTGTCTAACTTAGTGGCTTGAAGATGCCATATTTCAGAGGGCGAACCTTTTGCTGCTCTCTGGTGTAGATGGGCTGTGTTGAGGTGTGAGAGTTTTTTGATGATGGTGTTTGTATGTACACTAGGCTGGGTTGGATTGTTTAGTGGATCACTGGATGACGAGTTGCCAATTTAGCAGCTTTATCGGCTTTCTCATTTAATGGGATTCCAACATGGGATGGGATCCAGTTTAGGGTATGTTGAGTCTTTTGCCTTTAGCTACTGCTCCAAGATACAAAATGTGGTAATTATTTCCACGTTGTCTTTCCAGTGCTTTTTTTCTAATATTTGAAGTGCAGCTTTTGAGTCTGTGTGCTTGATTGCATTTTGAGTGTTTTGTGCAATCATATATGCGAATGCCTGTTGTATGGTAAACAGCACAGTTTGGGTTGATGATACTGGTCCTCCCAGTCTCCAATATGCCTGTTCGCTGTCCGTGTAAAGAGCAGCACCAGCACTCTCATAGCTTCTTGACCATAGGGTTATAAAACCATGGAACCACCTACCCGACGACTCAATAAATGCAAAGCCAATACTGAAGTTCAAAACCCACTACAGAGATGGTGGCAAATTCGGGTAAATTCAGGTAAAAAAGCATTGGTCCTGCACTGTGAGGGACGTATCTACCCCCCCCCCTCCAATATTTTCTATGCGCATTTCTCCGTGGTTACGAGCTCATATTACACTGACCAACAGACAGCCCGCTACGTGGACGACCGCGGGGACAACACCTGGGTGATGGGTCACGACGAGCTCAGTGTCTCACTCATGGACACCCTCAACGATGACAGCTTCTGCAAGAGAACACTGACAGTGTGTAAGGTTGGTCACTCTTTGTCGTGTCATTTAGTGCAGGGTTATCGGGGTTTTGGTCCACTAGGATGCGAGGTTCTCTCTCTGCTGGGCACTGAGCTGAGGCAAGGCTCCTCTTGTTGATGCAAGATGATGATGATAATGTTGATGATGAAAACACCTATTTAAATGTACTTTTTGTCGATAGCACCAATAACATTATGAACGACACATATGGGTATGCTCATTCACATCGGGTGTTTTTCCTATTAGGGGGGTGTTGTAAATGTTCCTATGGTGGTATGCTCACTCAGAGGACGAGTGATGCTGCCCAATAACTCACCCTCCGGGGTAAAATTTAAACAAGAAATCCATGTTCGAAACCCTACTAAAACTGACGTGAAGATGTGGCCGTGCCGGCAGGGTGAGGAGGTGAGAGTGATCCATCACTTCCACATGACGGACTGGCCAGAGAGGTCGGTGCCGGCCAGCCAGCACGCGCTCAACCTGGTGATGGCCGCCCGCACCGCCAACAGCCTCTACAGTAAAAACCCAGTTCTCATTCACTGTGGGTAAGCTTGTCCCATCTTGCATTAAAATATGTATTGTATGTATGTATGTATGTATGTATGTATGTATGTATGTATGTATGTATGTATGTATGTATGTATGTATGTATGTAACTTAGGGGGCTTAAACTTAAAATACAGGACTGTTAGTCTAGGAATAAATAAGCCTACACTAAACACGGGAGAAACAATATTCCGACTACAACTTAAACAAACATGTATTACTTAATCCCCCCCGCCCCCCCGCCCCCCCGCCCCCACCAAGTAACATCACTTGGTGTGCCACACACTATGTTACGATACATCCCCGACCCCACGTGGCGGGGGGGGGGGGAGCCAGATGTACAGTAACAAGCTGGTAATAAACAATTATTATTCCCTTATAGAGACAACTCTTCAGCTTAATCACAGAACAATCATATGTATACTATCTTGAGGTTATCTTCTTCTAAGTCAGATAACTGACTAAGTCACTTAGTCTGACTTAGCCTAAGTCAGAATACAGACCGGCTGACTTAGTCAGATAACTGACTAATTATCTGACTAAGTCAGATAACTTAGATAGTTATCTTAGTCAGCTATCTAACTATCTTAGATGGTTATATTAGTCAGATAACTGACTAAGTGACGTAGTCAGATAACTGACTAAGTCACTTAGTCTGACTTAGCCTAACTAAGTCAGAATTTAGACCCGGCGGGTGTAAATGCTAAGCACAGGTAAGGTACCCAGGCCCGCCATCACTCGCTCCCCAGTTACATTCCTCCAGCTGTATACCTCGTCTCTCACTGTGACTCTTTGCTTTCTGCCCTTCAGGTACTCCTTTACCCCAGACCAGTGTTTTCCCAGTTATCCCAGCCTGGCTCCCCATCTTGTTCAACAGTCTTTCATGGGGAACAGTGTCTAATGCATATTGACAGTCACGGAAAATACAGTCTACCCAGCCTTCATTTTTCTGTCATATTTTAGTAACCTTGTTATAAAGCTCAGTCAAGTTTGTCAGACACGACCTTTCATTTCTGATTTGTTGTCATAAAGTTGATCCTCTCAAGTTGCTCCACCATTCTCGACCTGATTACTTTCTCCAGCACTTTACAAGAACACTTGGTTCATGTTGCCACGATTAATGTGATAAGATCGGAGTTCTTGAGAGAATACAAGAGAATTGAATTTGTCTTTACAAATGAAACTGGTATGTAGGCGAAGAGTCACAATAACCTGGCTAAAGTATGTTGACCAGACCACACACTAGAAGGTGAAGGGACGACGACGTTTCGGTCCGTCCTGGACCATTCTCAAGTCGATTGTGAGAATGGTCCAGGACGGACCGAAACGTCGTCGTCCTTTCACCTTGTAGTGTGTGGTCTGGTCAACAAGACACTGGTATGTTGTTTAGTGCTTCCTTTCTATCCCAATTATTGAATATTGAGATTAAATTTGCCCATTTCCAGACATCTGGGAGACTTCCTTTGTCTCACAGTTCCCCCGCATGGGAATATTCCCCCATATGGGAATATTCACCCATATAGGAATATTCACCCATATAGGAATATTCACCCATATGGGTATATTCCTCCATATGGGAATATTCCCACCCCCCCCATATGGGAATAGTAATTGTCTCAGGTATTTTATTCAAATGTTTACACAAGAGGAGGCAGCAGAGTACTCCCGCAGCCTCCCTCACCAGCCAGATGAGAGTAGGTTCGGACCTGATGGTGATTTAGTTACTTCTAGTTCCCCCAGGATTCTTTTCACCTCTTCCACAGTGACTACAGTGCCATCCAGTTTTTCCTCTTGACATTCATCTTGCAACCTTGGTTTTCATGCTGGTTCTTAGGTAAAGACCTCTTGAAATCGTTCACGGAGTTCCTTGCATACCTCCTTATCTTTCTCTGTGAGAGCTCTCCCTTGTTTCCTCAATCTGAGTGTATGGTCTCGCACTGTCATTTTTCTCATTATTTGGCTATGAAACAGCTTTAGTTGTTCCTTAGCTTTTTCAGCAATGTCATTTTCAATTTTTTTTCTTGGCTTCTCTCCTAATTTAGGTGTATTCCTTCCTTGTTCTCTTTGGTTCCTCACTCTCTTGTTCTCTGTACTTTTGTCAGGCTTTCTTGTCCTTCTTAAGCTTGCCTGCAGCGCTTATTGAACCCGGGGTTTACTTTACTNATATATATAAGCAAGTTTTTAAATATTATTTGGAACATAATATTTTTTGTTTCACTTATGTATCATATTAGACATATTAAATAAAATACTGGTAGAGTTAACAATTATCTATATGATTATTTCAGAACCCCAACATTCGAATAGGCTTAGACAACATGGGCTCAGGGCTCCCCCAGTACGGTAAGCTTGATAAGACTCGACCAGTACGGTAAGCTTGATAAGACTCTCCCAGTTCAGTAAGCTTGATAAGACTCTCCCAGTTCAGTAAGCTTGATAAGACTCGCCCGTACAGTAAGCTTGATAAGACTCTCCCAGTTCAGTAAGCTTGATAAGACTCTCCCAGTTCAGTAAGCTTGATAAGACTCTCCCAGTTCAGTAAGCTTGATAAAACTCTCCCAGTTCAGTAAGCTTGACAAGACTGCCCAGTTCAGTAAGCTTGATAAGACTCTCCCAGTTCAGTAAGCTTGATAAGACTCGCCCAGTTCAGTAAGCTTGACAAGACTCGCCCAGTACAGTAAGCTTGACAAGACTCGCCCAGTACAGTAAGCTTGATAAGACTCGCCCAGTTCAGTAAGCTTGACAAGACTCGCCCAGTACAGTAAGCTTGACAAGACTCTCCCAGTTCAGTAAGCTTGACAAGACTCGCCCATACGGTAAGCTTGACAAGACTCGCCCAGTTCAGTAAGCTTGACAAGACTCGCCAGTACGGTAAGCTTGACAAGACTCGCCCAGTTCAGTAAGCTTGACAAGACTCGCCCAGTACGGTAAGCTTGACAAGACTCGCCCAGTTCAGTAAGCTTGACAAGACTCGCCCAGTACGGTAAGCTTGACAGACTCGCCCAGTACGGTAAGCTTGACAAGACTCGCCCACGGTAAGCTTGACAAGACTCGCCCAGTACGGTAAGCTTGACAAGACCTGCCCAGTACGGTAAGCTTGACAAGACTCGCCCAGTACGGTAAGCTTGACAAGACTCGCCCAGTACGGTAAGCTTGACAAGACTCGCCCAGTACAGTAAGCTTGACAAGACTCTCCCAGTACAGTAAGCTTGACAAGACTCGCCCAGTACGGTAAGCTTGACAAGACCTGCCCAATTCAGTAAGCTTGACAAGACTCGCCCAGTACGGTAAGCTTGACAAGACTCGCCCAGTACGGTAAGCTTGACATGACTCGCCCAGTACAGTAAGCTTGATAAGACCTGCCCAGTACGGTAAGCTTGACAAGACCTGCCCAGTACAGTAAGCTTGACAAGACCTGCCCAGTACGGTAAGCTTGACAAGACCTGCCCAGTACGGTAAGCTTGACAAGACTCGCCCAGTACGGTAAGCTTGACAAGACTCGCCCAGTACAGTAAGCTTGACAAGACTCGCCCAGTACAGTAAGCTTGACAAGACCTGCCCAGTACGGTAAGCTTGACAAGACTCGCCCAGTACAGTAAGCATGACAAGACTCGCCCAGTACAGTAAGCTTGACAAGACTCGCCCAGTACGGTAAGCTTGACAAGACCTGCCCAGTACGGTAAGCTTGACAAGACTCGCCCAGTACGGTAAGCTTGACAAGACCTGCCCAGTACGGTAAGCTTGACAAGACTCGCCCAGTACAGTAAGCTTGATAAGACTCGCCCAGTACGGTAAGCTTGACAAGACCTGCCCAGTACGGTAAGCTTGACAAGACTCGCCCAGTACAGTAAGCTTGACAAGACTCTCCCAGTACGGTAAGCTTGACAAGACTCGCCCAGTACGGTAAGCTTGACAAGACTCGCCCAGTACGGTAAGCTTGACAAGACCTGCCCAGTACGGTAAGCTTGACAAGACTCGCCCAGTACGGTAAGCTTGATAAGACTCGCCCAGTACAGTAAGCTTGACAAGACTCTCCCAGTTCAGTAAGCTTGACAAGACTCGCCCAGTACGGTAAGCTTGACAAGACTCGCCCAGTACGGTAAGCTTGACAAGACTCGCCCAGTATAGTAAGCTTGACAAGACTCGCCCAGTACAGTAAGCTTGATAAGACCTGCCCAGTACGGTAAGCTTGACAAGACTCGCCCAGTACAGTAAGCTTGACAAGACCTGCCCAGTACGGTAAGCTTGACAAGACTCGCCCAGTACAGTAAGCTTGATAAGACCTGCCCAGTACGGTATGCTTGACAAAACTCGCCCAGTACAGTAAGCTTGATAAGACCTGCCCAGTACGGTAAGCTTGACAAGACTCGCCCAGTACGGTAAGCTTGACAAGACCTGCCCAGTACGGTAAGCTTGACAAGACTCGCCCAGTACAGTAAGCTTGACAAGACCTGCCTAGTACGGTAAGCTTGACAAGACTCGCCCAGTACGGTAAGCTTGACAAGACTTGCCCAGTACAGTAAGCTTGACAAGACCTGCCTAGTACGGTAAGCTTGACAAGACTCGCCCAGTACGGTAAGCTTGACAAGACTCGCCCAGTACGGTAAGCTTGACAAGACCTGCCTAGTGCGGTAAGCTTGATAAGCCGCACGCAGATAATTCATAGAGACATCAGGAAGAACTTTTTTTAGTGTTAGAACTGTCAGCAAATTGAATAGGTAAGCTGCAGAAGTCGTTGAAGCTAATTCGATTACAATTTTTATATACAAGTATGATAAAAGGGTGATAAATGAATCATTGTATTAATATTAGAACGTTCGGAAGGCGGCGCTAGTAGCCTAGCTCGACCCTGCCAGCACATCTAGGTGAGTATACACACACACACACACACACACACACACACACACACACACACACACACACACACACACACACACACACACACACACACACACACACACACACACACACACACACACACACACACACACACGCGCGCGCGCGCGTACATAAGTATCCACGTACGAAAAATTAAACTAAAATTATGAACGTTTTGTGTTTCAATACATTATCATCCAGGAATACGATTCCTTGATGCTGTTTTGAAACACAAAAACGCTTTTTTTCCCATGTTGAGACGCATAACCAAAGCTGCAGCACGTCCTCCAAACAAAGACCCAAAAGTGATTCCATGCACCCGCCAAACCCTCTGTTTATGAATAAAAAACGGTTTACACATGGCTCGCAACTGATTTCGTTCGAACACTTCCGGAACAAGTGCTTCACTGACGAATTTTGTTCGAACCACAACGCTGTAAATGCTTCACCCACGTACTACAAATACAAATAATCGCCAACAGAACCTAAACACCTAACCTATCCTGACCTATGCCTATATATGCACCATATGCTAATATAATATAATATTAATTTATTTTTGAGAAAATTCCCATTTTGAATGAACAGCATGTACAAATTTATGAATCCATTTGTGGGGTTGACCGCTGGATGTAATGGACTTGAGTCGAGGACGGACTGAAAGCTGGTGTTGTTGTGACAGTTGTCTCTTGGGTGTGCTATAGGACGAACAGCTGTGGGAAGGACAGCTGGGGCCAGGAGCCGGGTGGTGATAATTGGTCCAGTGTTAGATTTAAAGTGCTTCTGGGGAAGACGGGACACCACGAGCGTAACTATAACTGCTCTTAAGTAATTACACATTTGTCATAATTGCAAAATATGGAGCATATTCTACGGCAAGTCAGAAGCTTTTCAAAGGTCCCCACATTGTCCTGAAGATTTTATCGAGCTGGATTTTGAATTGCAATAGTGTATTAAACATTTACAGCTTCGACGGGTAGGTGGTTCCATTGGTTCATAACCCTTAGGGTGAAAAAGCATGTGCTTTCTATCCTACATTGTGGCTTGTTGAGCGTGAAGCAGTTGTTCCTTGTTTGTGTCACATCTCGTATAGATGGACCACCATCCTCGAAAGTGTTCAGTATTTTAACAGTTTTAATGAGATCCACCGTATTAAATACTATAATATGAACGTAAATTTTGTAACATATACCCACTGCGTAATGTCCCAATAAAGTTCTATAATAATTGCAGAAAATAAGTCACAATAACGTAGGTTCAAAATAACCCAACTATACACATATGGAATGAAGGCGTCGACGTCTGGGTAAACTTGATAACCCCTCTCCCCTCTCCCCTCGTCCTCCCTACCATTCCCCTCTCCCCTGTCCCCTCGTCCTCCCTACCATTACCCTCTCCCCTGTCCCCTCGTCCTCCCCACCATTCCCCTCTCCCCTGTCCCCTCGTCCTCCCTACCATTCCCCTCTCCCCTGTCCCCTCGTCCTCCCTGGTAATGACTATATAGGTGCAGAACCATGTCATCACTGTCATTCCACATGTGTGGCTTACTCTACTGTTTGTATTGCTAAATAGTACAGTAATTGTTCTCATTATTTCTAAACAGGAAGCAATGTTGAGGAATGAATTTCAAACAAAATTTACCCAGCAAGAATACAAGAAGCCTACGACGCAAGCATTGCGTCACGCAGACAGGAACAGATATGCCGACATACTACCATGTAAGTGTGGCTGGGGTTGGTGGCTATCTTGTCACCCACTTATGACTACTGTGTACATGTGTACTTCGCCTTGCTTTATATAGTTACATCCATTGATTACGATGTAACATATATATCTTAAATAATCATTATATGATAGCATTAAAAAAGTATAATAAATATGATACAGTATGTAATTACACCTATTATATCTTAACTGAATCAAATACACTGTCGCCTCACGGATCATTTAATCGTGATTTATACATTGTAACTACAGTAGTAACCTTTGTTCAGTAAAACATTTACAATGTCCGTCCCGCCGCGCCGGTCCTCCTGGCCACTCTCCAACACAAAGCTGAAGCAGTCATCTCTTCCCATTAGACCAGTTGACCTCAGTCACCCAACGGAACCATTGTTATATTGGAGGTAAAATGTGTTGTGGTCTTTCCCAAATAAATACCCTCATCCATCAGGACTTGTCGATAGAGCGACACTTCTCTTCTTTGCATGGTCGGCGTTCGATCCCCGATGGTCAAAGTTGTTGGACACTTCCTCCATTCCATCCTCTACCCCGGGAGCTAATCAGTTGTTGTGGGTTGCCTCCTGGGGCAGGTTACAGTAGGCCTAGGAGGAACTACCACATGAAACTAGAAGGCAGTAAGGGCAACAAGACTAGAAGGGACCATAAAGAGATATAGACTTCACTTTCCCATAGTGTAAGGTAGCCGCTCCAGCAGTCATCCACACCACCGTGCTCCCTTCCCCGCTCATGCAAATGTTCCTATACAGTAAAAACACATTCGCTACCTCCTTCGTGAATTCTACCCAGGGTCACAACCTGCCATCTCAATTAATAGGTCGCGTTTTGAAAGTATATATACATATATATGACAATGTCAGACCACGGAGGAAAAATGAAACAGGAATTTCCTTAAGTACTTTCGTATATTAATACATCTTCAGAAGGAGTCTTTCACTCCTTCTGAAGATGTATTAATATACGAAGTACTTAAGGAAATTCCTGTTTCATTTTTCCTCCGTGGTCTGACATTGTCACATTTTAATCACGTGTTTAATTTCGTGATATACACACATATATATATATATATATATATATATATATATATATATATATATTATATATATATATATATATATATATATACCAGAGACCATAAGACCTATCATTTTTGGAGCATCTCTCTGTGCTCTAAAGAAAAAGGATGGAGGGATCAGACCAATAACTGTGGGCAAGTCCCTCCGGCGTCTCGTCGCAAAGGCTGCTGCAAGAACAGTTAGCGAGGCAGCGGCCACCATGCTAAAGCCAAAACAGCTCGGATTCGGCATTCCACAAGGGTGTGAGGCGGCAGCTCACGCAGCTCGAGCTTTCATCACCAACATCACAAACGAAAAGGCCCTTATCAAACTAGATTTCAAAAATGCCTTCAATTTGGTGCGGAGGGATGCTGTACTCCGTGCGGTTCATAGTCATTTCCCTTCCCTCTACCATTTTGTACATTCATGCTACAGTATGGATCTAAAACTACTTTTTGGCGAATATGAAATTGATTCGCGGGAAGGCGTCCAACAGGGTGACCCGCTTGCTCCTCTCCTTTTCTGCTTAGTCATCAAACAAGTCACAGAGGTCCTGTCGAGCGAGCTTAACATCTGGTTCTTGGATGATGGTACCCTAGCTGGTTCCCAAGACTCCCTCCTGGAGGACATCAGAACAATCCAGGAGCAAGGTGCAGTTTTAGGCCTCACCCTGAACCCTTCTAAGTGTGAAATATGTTCCAACCAGGGCATCGTAGCGAGAATAGAGGGTGCTCTGCCAAATATCCATATAACTAAACCTGAAGGCAGCACACTCCTAGCAGCCCCCCCCCTCTGGGGCTGAAAGCCATTGACAAGTTCCTTGACAAGAAAATCCTTGATCGTAAGAGGATGGATGGGGGGATTGAGGATATTGATGCTCATGATGCACTTTACCTCATCACCAGATGCCTGTCCCTCCCCAGGTTAACCTATTTTCTGAGGTGTTCACCATCCTACAGTAGCCAAAAACTAGGTGAGTATGACCGGTTACTGAAATCAGTGATAGAAAAGTCCTCACCTCTCTCTTGATGACCTACAGTGGAAATAAGCCTACCTTCCAGTAAGACTTGGGGGCCTCGGAGTTAGAACAGCAACGCAAATCGCTGTACGAGCCTTTCTGTCCTCCTCCTCAGTATTGGACGACCTTGTGAAGGAAATTCTACCTGCCTACTTACATCAGGTGGCAGACGTACACGATCCCAATTTTATACGCTGTGCCACCGAGTGGGCCTCTCGTGCAGGCCCATCACCTCAACCCCCATCCTCAAAAGCCCACAAGCAATCCAGCTGGGATGGCCCCCATTGTAGACCAAGTTGCTGCAGAGTGCCTGGGTGCTGCAACAACGCAACACGACATTGCTCGCCTCACAGCAGTAGCAGCCCCACATGCAGGGGATTTCCTGTTCATCCCCAATGTCGGCAACTGGCACACGTCTCGCACCACACGCCCTCCGAATTGCTGTGGCTCTGCGCCTTGCTGCCCCAATCCTCACCAAATACTGGTGTATTTGCGGCGAGGTGGCGGCAGACAGGTACGGCCACCATGGCCTATTCTGCCAAAGCACAGGGGGATGACACTCGAGGCATAGTGAAGTTAACGACATCATCAAGAGGAGCCTCACCACAGCTGGATGCCGAGCCAAGAGAGAGCCCTGGAGCCCTGTTACCTAACGACCCGTAACTCTGGTGCTCTTATTGGTCGCCCGGATGGTATCACAGTAAACCCCTGGAAGAATGGCAAGCAGTTGGTATGGGACTACATGTGCGTATCAACAATGGCTAACACCTACATTGACTTCAGTGTTGCACAACCAAGTGGTGCTGCCACTCACAGAGAATCAGCCAAATCCCGTAAGTACAGAGAGCTGGATAACTACTACAATTTTGTCCCTCATTGCTTCTGAGACACTCGGCGCCTGGGGTAAGAGTGCCACCAGTTTTTTTAAGGAACTGGGTTCTAGGCTCATTGAAACAATAAGAGAGCTCTGGACGGCATGGGTTCGAATCCTGGCCGGGTCAAAGAGTTCTTAGTGATATATATATATATATATATATATATATATATATATATATATATATATATATATATATATATATATATATATATTTGCCCGAAACGCATTGCGTAATAGTGGCTTTAGGCATTGTATGTACTAGCTCTATCTATAAATCGATCCACTTATGTAAAATCACTTTATGTATGTACCTTTCCTGAATAAACATATTTATTTATTTTATTTATATATGCGAACAAGCTTGAATTGGCCCCCAAACATATATGCAACAATTCAAGCTTGTTCGCATTTGTGTTGCTCAAGTGGCCCCCACAAAGTGAGGTGATTCGATGAAATAACTATGCCCAAGCTAATCCAAGTGCCGTCGAGATGTTGGGGAAATAGCCTCGGCTACCAACGTCTTTTGTATGGTCACGGTTGGTCACTGGTAAGGTACCAGTTGCATAGTTCTCCTGGCTATATGGTGAGGTCTGGGTCTGAACGTAGGCAAGGTGCTGTATAGTGAGGTCTGGGTCTGAGCATAGGCAAGGTGCAGAATAGGTGAGGTTTGGGTCTGAGCATAGGCAAGGTACTGTATAGTGAGGTCTGGGTCTGAGCATAGGCAAGGTACTGTATAGTGAGGTCTGGGTCTGAGCATAGGCAAGGTACTGTATAGTGAGGTCTGGGTCTGAGCATAGGCAAGGTACTGTTTAGTGAGGTCTGGGTCTGAGCATAGGCAAGGTACTGTATAGTGAGGTCTGGGTCTGAGCATAGGCAAGGTACTGTATAGTGAGGTCTGGGTCTGAGCATAGGCAAGGTACTGTATAGTGAGGTCTGGGTCTGAGCATAGGCAAGGTACTGTATAGTGAGGTCTGGGTCTGAGCATAGGCAAAGGAGCGAAGTTGTTACTCTGTATAATTAGGGTGGACCTATTTTTAATGTAAGGAGTGCAAGTATCTGTACGAGTGGTGGATCATTCACCGTGGAGCTGCCTGGCTTATATTTGGCCGACATTCACACCCATATACGGAAACACTGGTTAATTCTCAGAAAAAATGCTATTAACAAAAATGTAAATAGAATATTGTAAAAATACAGTGGCTGTGTTTAGTTGCAAATTAAGACTGTGTTTATGTGCAGCCTGGTT
>WNGS01009202.1:13974050-13990748 GCA_020271785.1 Procambarus virginalis
TAGTTTGACTCTCCACGTATCCTCGCCTCCATGCGGTTCCTTGTTCTCCCAGTCAATCTTCCGTGATTGAAGTCCCCATGATAGCATGTGGGATCTATTTCTACAGGCAGCAGAGGCCGCCCTCTCAATTATAGTGTTAACTGCCATGTTGTTGTTTTCGTACCTTGACTGGGTCTTCTGTCATTAGATGGAAGCTTATATTACTGCTACTACTATTCTTGGTCCTCCCATTGTCATGGTGCCTGCTATGTAGTCTCTGAAACCCTCACAGCCCGGGATAGCCATCTCCTTAAAACTCCATTTCTTTTCTCATGAGTAGGGCCACTCCGCCTCCTCCCCTACCTTCCCTCTCTTTCCTTATTACTGTGTACTCCTGAGGAACCCGGCATTCGTTATGATTCCAGAGAGTTTTTGTTTTAGTGAGTCCAATTACATCTGGTTCACTTCTTGTGCTCTTTCCCTTAGTTCACTGCCTTGCTTGTGATCATTTCCGCCTCTTGAGAGGGATGCTTTCCTCTCGAATTGGGACTTTAGCTTGTCGGTTAAGGCAAGAGCGTGTCCTTTGATTTCCTTATTCACCAGACCGCACAGTGTAGCTTGAGCATTGGTTAGTAGCTCGAAGGCTTTTTCTAGGTCTAGAAAAAATAAAGATTTCTTGTTTGTCATTGATTTGATCCAGGAGGGAGGTAAGACATTCTGTGGTTTCCAGCACCTTTTCTGTAAGCAAACATATTTTGGTGGCCGTGGATTGGTTTTCCAGTCAATTCGATTAGAGCCTTCTTACCTCAGTTGGGCCAGACAGCTTGTTAATGAGATGTATCTTGGATTTCCAGGGTCTTTGGTTTTTAGAATGGGAACTGTAACTGCACCATTCCAAGAGAGTGGTCGAGTTCTTGTCACCCAGACTCTGTTGATGAGATTCAAGAAGTCTTCTTCACCCTTTTTTCCTAGCTTGGCGAGGATGTTGTAAGTGATTTTTGTTCTCACCTGGAGCTGTGATTTTAGTTTTCTGCCTACAAGGTTGTTGTTGCTGTTCAGAACTCAGCTACTCAGAACACAAAGTTCCAAGCAGCACGGGCTATGGTGAGCTATGGTAAATGGAGGCTCTTTGGACCCATTATCTGTATCAACAGCTGATACAGGAGATCTGGGGATGGGGCTGGTTGTACCAATTATGGAGCTGGTGGGTTAGTGTAGACCTCTAGGTCTTCCGTTTTTTCTTTGGCTGAGCCGTGCTGTCGTCGGAGTTTGGTGAAGTGGCCTCCATGAGGAGGTCTTGTACCAAGTAGGTGTCGTATTTGTGCTGCAGCGGTGGAGCTCCTACTGAGATTTCCACGTCTGAGGAGTCCGTAACATCCGTAGTTGGTGGTTTTGTCTTTAGTCTCGCAGCCTGAGGTAGGCTCAGGTGTCGTGGATTGGTGGTAGAAGCTATTTTAGGAGCGTTGGTGGTGCTCTTAGTATTTGTAGACAGCACGTCTGCTGATATGGTGATGGTAAGAGTGTTGGGAGCTGGAGAGGGAAATATCTCTGTTTGTGCCGCCCAGGTCTTGGGTGGTTCTGGAGTCTGTGTTGAGATCGACCTCGTGGTCGTCCTGGTGGTAGTCCCCGGAGTGGTAGTGGAGGCAGTGAGACTTGCGTCTGGGGCTATGATGGGGTCCAGGCCGTTGGCTAGGTACAGCACGTTGAGTTCCTTGACGAATCGCTGATTGTTTGGTCCGGCAAGCCTCTCCGCTAGTCGAATAAGACCAGGGATAATGGCTGCACGTGACGCAAGGGACTGTGAGGGTGCTGGTTGGTTTTTAGGTTCCATAAAGGTGGAGGCCGGGTGATCTGCTGGGAGGAGCACTGTTTACTAGGGCTTGTACGGTCGTAGTCTGCATCTGGCTTCTAGAAGGGAGGCTCGGGAAATAGTCAGGTCCAGGGTCTAAGGTCGCAGCGACCTGCCCCTGGGTGGTCGGCGGCGTAGTGATCTGCTCTTTAATCTTCGTCGGTTCTTCCTTCCTTCTTGTTCAGAGGTAGGAGGTGGCAGCGTGCTGTTCTCCACACTTCGCGCATTTCTTGGTGGTGGCGGTACAGTCCTTGCAGTTGTGAGTGCCGGAGCATGAGCTGCACTTAGCCGTTTGTTCTGGCCACTTGTTGGAGAAGTGCTCATAGCTGAAGCACTTGTACCACTGCCTTATGTTGTAGACCTTCTCCATGGCGATCTGGTTTGGAGAGGAGGTGATTCCAAAGCACTTGAAACAGTTCTTCACTGCTTCCTGGGCCTGTTCTGCTGTTTCGAAGGTCATCTTCATCGTGGGTCGAGTGGCGTCGTTAGTGTTGATGAGTAGAGCTGTCGTCGCTCTCACAGTAGGGTTTTCTTCCTTCACTTGCAGCACTATGGTGTCGGGGACCTCACCCGCTAACCAGCGGTTCAGCCTGTTAACACGTATCGTTTTCCCGACAATGATTTGTCTGGGAGGACTCGGTGAGAGGTTCACCTCTAGTAGTGTGACCCGGCGTTCCGGATCCAGGATCTTCTGTAGGTCCGCTTTTGTTGCCACGACTACCGTGGCCTCGTTACCAAGAATTTCGACGTCAACTGGTCCCACTGATGTTGCCGTGTAAATGGCTGTTGCAAATTCGCGCTTGGAGCGCTTGTAGACTCCGAGGAGTCACACTTTCACTTTGTGTCATGTTCTCTGGGAATGGCTCAGATTGTCAGGAGAATCTGGAGTGTAGAGTGATTTGCCAGCAGCCGTGTGGGAACACAGCTTGCCAGCAAGAGAGGTGATATGGACTTTCTGTCTTGGGCGTATTGGGTGCTTACAAGGAGAGACATTTATAAGTGTGGGGGACACCTAACACCCTTAATCGTAAGAAGCGCCGAAGGGTAGGGTGAGGTGTTTGTTGCCTGACTCCTGCTTCTAGCTGTCCACAAGGTCTTACACCTTCCCTCTTTATCAGTGGAGGACCATCGAACAGATGTATGCTCGAAGTAGAATTCTTCTAGATGTTGATTACTAGTGTCAGCTCCCGAATGAACATAGCCTCAAGTATACGAAGCCTTCTATGACAATCGTAGGAGTGTGTAAACCGTTTTTCATTCATAAACAGACAGCTATCCTAACTCTCTACTCCTTTTACCAGTCAGTCCTACAGACATTATATACATAATTCAATCACTTAAAACCAAAGCTGGGAACATTAATGAAATACCATCTATGATGCGAACAAGCCTGAATGGTCCCCAGGACTATATGCAACTGAAAACTCACACCCCAGAAGTGACTCGAACCCATACCGCCAGGAGCAACGCAACTAGTATGTACAGGACGCCTTAATCCACTTGACCATCACAACCGGAATGATGTGATTTGATAAAATGCTATGCCCAAGATTACCATCCGAGTGCCGGCGAGGAAGTGGTTCAAATAGCTTCGGCTATCACTTCCTTATGTCCGGTCGTGATGGTCAAGTGGATTAAGGCGTCCTGTACATACCAGTTGCGTTGCTCCTGGCATTATGGGTTCGAGTCACTTCTGGGGTGTGAGTTTTCAGTACCATCTATGATGTATAAGAGTGCTGCCCCTGCTCTTGCACTACCCACAGCTTTGCTATTCAAGAATTCTCTAATGTCATAGTTTTCCTGATATCCTTAAATAAGCAAGAGTGACGCCAGTTCATAAAGGAGGCGAAACCATAACTATTTGCTAGTAAATCCTCAAATCAGAATCGTCTTCAGATGGACAATGTTAGCATTACCAATAAAAGTGAGGGGAAAGTTCCTTGGCCTTTACATACACAAGAGACTGAATTTCAGCACCCACATACAACACAGCCAAAAAAGTCTCAAAAACGGTCGATATACTTTCTAAACTCAGATATTATGTTCCCCACTCTGCTCTCATTATACTACGCACTTATCTGTCCCGATCTTACATACGGTATCTGTGCTGGGGTTCAACTACTGCAAATTACCTCAAGCCTATCATCACTCAGCAAAAATTTCCTATCAAACTATAACAAACTCAGTCTTCAGACAACACACAGTTCCTCTGTTTAAGTTCCTTAACATGCTAAACATACACTCCACACATTCTCATGTGCTATCTACATGTATAAAACCTTGATCCTAAATGCTAATCTTGATCTGAAACTTTTTTCCTTGATATGTGTAATAGAACCCATGAGCACCACACCAGAAATAAATATCTCTCTGATATCCCCAGAGTCAGACTAAATCTGTGCAAACACTCCATGCAAATAAAAGAGCCCAGTCTTTGGAACTCACTCCCTAAAGGAATTAAAAAATTGCCCAACCCATCCCCTGTTCAAAAGTAAAACCAAAAAGTACCTAATTTCATCCTCATAGTTTCCTGCCTTCTTCGTCAAACTCACACTGTAACTTGTACTACCCACTTCCACAATATTAGTACTTAAGACATATATCCTTACCAGGTGTAATCACCTCTGTCAATTTATATTGCAGTTATTTGTTGACATAAAACCTTGCTACAATGTACCTTTTCATCTTACCTGATATGTTAGATTAAGGACCTGCACGATACGCTATGCGTGTTAGTGACTTTGCATGAATGTACAAATACCAATCTTATGTAATCTCACCAACCCATTGTACCTTCTTGTGGATAAATTATTATCATTAAATAGGGGTTTGTCGGGTGCATGGAATGGACTTTGACCTTTGTTTATGAGGACGGGCTGCCTTGTGGCGATACTTGTTCTTAAGATTCACGGTTGTCTACATGTTCACAATTTCATTGTAACCATGATATATATGTGCTTCAGCCTTCAGTTTAGACCTATTGTCTTATGTATGGCCCTCTGTCCTGCGTGACAGTGAATACCAGCATTATCCTCATTTTAATAAGACTATCAAAATCCTCAGATTAGGCAAAATTGTAATTAATTTTGTCAATAAAGATGTTAATAATAAATAACAATTTCAGCTGTCGGGAACAGGAACTTAGGTTTATAGGTCCCACTACGTCGAACTATTGGTCTTCCTCAAGATTCAATTCACAGTGGAGACATACTTACTACTAGGTGAACAGAGGCATTATGTGAAAGGAAACGTGCAAAACCGTTTATGTCTCTCCAAGAATTGAACCCTGGATTTCAAATTATGAGTCTAGGCGGTAAAATACTGTGCTAAAGGGTTTGTGAGAACTGTCAACCGGGTGTGGCCAAGTCGTATACTAGACAGTTCGCAAAACCCTGTTTTCTGATTGTCAAAGCCGTGTGTATCGTTGGGTTTGGGTGTATTAGTTAAGGTTAGGCTGTGCTAGCTTAGATTAGGCTAGTTTGGGTTACATTAGACTAGGTTGTGTAAGGTTTTAAAATCCGTTGTATCCCTTTCATATCCCTAAGATCTCTTGAACAAGAGTGATCACGATTTTGAAGGCCCTGTGTGGTGATATATATATATATATATCTTATGATGTGCGCCTGTGCAAATGTTCATCTCAACCTCAACTCTCAAAACTTGCAAAACCAAAATGCTATGAATATATACTAAAGTAATAATAGGCTGCATTAGTAGTGGAACTTACCGAGAGCAGGACAAACAAGAGGAGTGCGGACCCCACAGTCAACATCATGGCTCCGCCAACACTGAGACCCTCTAAAATATCTCGCAATCTTATCACGTCCACCTTTATCCTAATTCACCAACCTATCTCACTCTTATCTGAAATTCTTTATACAAAAAAATATACATTTTATATCAATTTAAATTTTAATTGTAAGTATTTTATGCCCTGTCGTAATGTATGTATTGTATGTGTGTGTGTGTGTGTGTTTGTACTCCATACACACGTGAATTTGTTTAGTGTTAAATTAATGATCAAGTGCAGTTGGTTTGGAAGGAAGGTATTATAGAAACTACCTCAGTAGCCAGTTAAACAACTAATATGATAAGATATAGGCGGGTCGGGAGGCATTGCATTAGACAGCTGATTGCTGAGAAGGCGGGCTCAAGAGATAACCATCGACCCTGCAAGCACATACTCCCAAATCTTTATATGTGTCGAGTTATTTGAAATACTCGTGACAAAACTTAATGGGATCTTTGTGGTGACTTAACGCCTAAACAGCATCAATGAATCTCTCTCAGATCTTATAATTAGGCTACTCTTAAGAGGACCCTGTTCGAGGTCTGTGTGTAGACTGACGCCCACAACGTAGATGTAGAATGACCCAAATTTATCAAAATTTACCTACAATTGCGTAACTATTACAGATAGAATAATTTACTTATATTTGTATTGGTAATGAATGTAGAACGTGATTACACATAATTGAAGTTTGAAATATATTAATTTTATAACGAAATTTGATCAAAAACAGAAACTTAATTTTCCAGAATTTATTTAAATCTAATTACAATTACGAAAACAAAACGTAAATAAAATATTTTATTATAATACTAGCTGTACCTGGCCACGCGTTGCTGTGACAAAGCAATGCATGCACATTGCTAAGCCACAGCAACCATCCCCACCCCTCTCCTCCCTACCATTTCCCCTCCCCCATCCCCTCATCCTCTCAATCACTTCCCACTACCCGGTCCCCTCATCCTCCACACCATTCCCTCCTCTTTCGTCCCCTCGTCCTCCCCACCATCCCTCACTCCCCCGTCCCCTCATGTTCTCCACCATCTCCCCACTCCATTGTCCCTTGTCCTCCTCACCATTCTTTATTCCTCCGTCCCCCTCGTCCTCCCCACCATCCCCCACTTCCCTGTTCCTTTGTCCTCCCTACCATTCTCCACTTCCCCGTCCCCTCGTCCCCACTCCCCTATCCCCTCGTCCTCCTCACCATTACCCCCTCGCCCCCCCCCACCATCCCCCACTCTCGTCCCCTGGCCCCTCCCCCCACCATTCCCCACTCCCGTCCCCCTCAGCCTCCCCAACTATTCCCAAATCCCTCATCCGATGTGTTCTCAAATGATCTGATGTTCCCATCAGAAAAATGGGAACATCAATGATCTGATGTTCCCATCAGAAAAATGGGAACATCAAATGATCTGATGTTCCCATCAGAAAAATGGGAACATCAAATGATCTGATGTTCCCATCAGAAAAATGGGAACATCAA
Organism: Procambarus virginalis; assembly: GCA_020271785.1. Classification (NCBI taxonomy): domain Eukaryota; kingdom Metazoa; phylum Arthropoda; class Malacostraca; order Decapoda; family Cambaridae; genus Procambarus; species Procambarus virginalis. The sequence goes on from WNGS01009202.1 coordinate 13,981,152, forward strand.
ATGATCTGATGTTCCCATCAGAAAAATGGGAACATCAAATGATCTGATGTTCCCATCAGAAAAATGGGAACATCAAATGATCTGATGTTCCCATCAGAAAAATGGGAACATCAAATGATCTGATGTTCCCAAATAAGTAAAACAGTTAAAAAAACGAAATGAAAAAATAAAAAAATAAACTATACGCACGAAATATAAACAGTATAGTAAAAACACAGTTCAATTCCAATGCAATGTCACACAAAATAATTAAATCAAAATGAAAAGAAATCGAAATTTATGAAATAAAATTTATCAATGCAATCGGAAACACTGAAATGGAATCGTAACATATTTAGTATACAGTGTGCTACTATTTCCTGCAACAGATAATACTGTTTTTCAAAAAAGCATGGTTTTTACCTGTCACAGGTGTGGCATCTACATAGTAGGTATATAAAAACATGCGCATAATCAAATGGAACGTTGTATCAAAATTTCAAAGAAATTGGTGAAGAACTTTCGGAAATTATAGCGTGTGTTGCTCTTACGTCCAATAGATGGTGCTGTTTATGAAAAAAGCATGCTTTTTCCTGTCACAGGTTAGGCATGTATATAGTAGGTATATAAAAACACGCGCCTATTCAAATGCAACGTTGTGTCAAAATTTCAAAGCAATCGGTAAAGAGGTTTCGTAGATTTCCTTCACATGAAAAACACAGTTAAAAAAAAAATGATTTTTGACATGACGTGACATCTATATAGTATGTATATAAAACTCGCTCGGGTGCGATTAGAACGTTGTGGCAAAATTTCAAGGCAATTGGTGAAGAACTTTCGGAGATTAGCGGTTTTGAACAAACGAACATTTATATTTTTATTTATATAAATAGATTATTGACAATGAATATAGAACGTAAATAGACATAATTTTACTTGGATAAATACTTATTTTATAGCAAAATATGACCTAAAACATAAAACGTATAATGACCAAAATTTTCCATTATTGACCAACAATTACGTAAATAAAACTGATTTATTACAATACTTCCCACCGTTATATAGAGAAATAAGGAACATTTTTTTAAAAAACCCATTCATGTACATCTGCATTTGTGCAGCTGCTCTAGGCTATATGAAGAGGAGTACAGCGTATCAAAAAAACTAGCTACGTGATGCTAAAAATCCCCATCACACAGGACGGTTAGTCATACAAGGACATGTGATCATTAAGTAGCCTCCACTGGCAAATTTTGGGTGCAATATGAGGATATCCTCGAGAACACGAGAGTGAATAAAGTCATTGCAAAGCTCCAGGTACCTCATGCCGATGGGTTTGAATGTCTGATAACTGGGCATTCGGTGATGTAGTGTGGGAGATCATGTCCCAGTTCCTGCTCACAGAGTTTGCACTTGCAGTACTCAGGAACCGTGCTTTGAAAAAACGCGGCATTACCTGTATGGAAGAAAAACAATTGACTATCAACTGGAGCTTTGCTGCGCGCTCAGCCGGCTCCGGGAACATAAATTGTCATGCATTCCTTTTATCCGGCAGCCGTCAAGCGCTTTGCAGAGCCCAGCCCACACTCCTCCCCCGATGTCACTTGCAACGTGACCCCTTTGGGCATGGTAACTCTGCTGGGAGTGTGACTGGACATGTGACAGTTTCCTGTGTCTTAGTTAATTCCTCTTGGTCGTAGTTAACTCCTTTTAGTCTTAGTGAACTCCTCTTGGTCTTTGTTAACTCCTCTTGGTTCTGGCGTAGTGAAACGCTAAGTCCTAACGAACTCAGTTATTACACCTAAGTCACAGTACTTATTCATTTGGCCACAGTGACTCCATTAATGCTCTTTGCTTACGATTATTTATGTGAATAATTAACCAGTTGGGCACCTCCACGCCTGGGTACTCGCGTTACGTAATTGGGTAACTGGTTAATCGCCTACCATAACTTGCACATTCCCTCTTTTAGGAATGTGGCTCTATTCAAACATGTTATATTCTGAATAGATCCTTAACCAGTTGGCTCTATTCAGTCATGTTAAGGACGTTAGTATTAACTTCAGGTAACCTATTTATCAACCTGATAGTCGAGAGACGTGGTAATTTATACCTTTATATGCATTAAAATAATATATATATATATATATATATATATATATATATATATATATATATATATATATATATATATATATATATATATATATATAATAATAATAATAATTAGAACACTATAATAGTGTTTTTACCGTCTATTGGTTCTATATAGTTCTATAGGTTCTATATATATCAATTCAACTTCAGATAGACAATGTAAACATTAGCAATAAAAATGATGGGAAGTTTCTTGGCCTATTCCTAGACAAGAGACTCAACTTCAGCACCCACATACAACACATAACTAAGAAAGTCTCTAAAACAGTTGATATACTCTCCAAAATCAGATATTATGTACCTAACTCTGCTCTCATCTCTATATTATGCACTAATCTATCCCTATCTTAATTATGGTATATGTGCATGGGGTTCAACCACTGCAAACCACCTCAAGTCCATCATCACCCAGCAAAAATCTGCTATCAGAATAATAAGAAATTCTGCTTTCAGATAACACTCAACCCCCTTGTTTAACTCCCTAAACATGCTAAACATAATCTCACTCCACAAATTCTTTTGTGTCAACTACATTTACAAAACCCTGTTCTTAAATGCAAACCCTGCTCTGAAACTCTCTCTGGACAGATGTAATAGGATCCATTATCACCACACCAGAAATATATATCTCTTTGATATCCCCAGAGTCAAACTTAATCTGTGTAAACACTCTATGCAAATAAAGGGACCCAGTCTATGGAACTCACTCCCTAGTGAATTGAAAAGCTGTCCAACTTTTGCGTCATTCAAAAACAATACTGAAAAGTACTTAATTTCATCTTAATAGCTTTTTACCTTTTGCTTTAAAATTGCACTGTATCTATTGCTACCCAATCTCCCAATCTTTATGTACCCAATCTCCCACTCTTTATGTACCCAATCTCCCAATCTTTATGTACTCAATCCGAACATCTTTACCATTGTGATCATTGCTGTCTTCTTATATGTGCTGTCAATCTGCTGTATGTGTCTATTAATCTTGTTAAATTACCAATCAAGCTGTCAATGTAATCAATCAGAGCTTTAATATACCAATGTGTTTTAATATACTTACTAATCTCTCTCATCACATTTTTTCTTGCAATGTATTTGTTATCATTTTATTAATTCTGCTAGAATTTACCTACTTAAATTATCTGTTAGATTAAGGACCTGCCCGAAACGCTGCGCGTACTAGTGGCTTTACAAGATTGCAAATACTATGCTCTGTATTCTCACAAACCCAATATTCGTTCTTGTATATATAAATAAATAAATAAATAAATAAATAAATAAATAAATAAATATAAAAATAAATAATATAGTTACTCTACTTCACTCGTTACCTGCTTTACGTAGTTAACATTTATCAACCTTCTTGACTATTATCATTATATTTACATTGGCGTTTAATACCAGGCAAAACGCTCGCCTAGCGTTTTTCGAGTACTCTGTCCTGGGTTCGTATCCTGGCCGGGAGGATTTACTGGCCGTCAATCCTTAACTGTAGCCTCTGTTTACCCAGCACTAAAATGGGTACCTGGTTGTTGAACGATTTGGCGGGTAGATTCCAGGGCACATATGATTAAGGACTTGCCCGAAACACTGTGCGTGCTAGTGGATGTACAAGAATGTAAAAACTCTTGTATGAATAAATAACAAAACAAATTTATAATAAATTATTCACAATATACATAATATCAATATCTCGGGGTGTAAATAGATTCTAAAATGACATTCAACAAGCAAATTCAATATCTGAAGGAGAAAGCAAAATCACGACTGAATATAATGAGAGCAATCACAGGGCCCCGTCCAGGAGCGGGACACAAAGTGTTAAGAATGTTTTACATACACGCCGTTCGTTCCCTAGTTGATTATGCAGCGCCTGTCTTACTCACTCTTTCTCCTGATCAGTGGGCAAATGTTCAGGTTATTCAAATTGAAAAAATTCAAGTCATAACAAGAGCTCCCAGATGGACTAGAATATTGAACCTAAAACTAAAAACCAAGCTAATGTCGATTGAAATAAGGGTAAAAGGGACTGCTGCGTGAATGCTGACCAAGATATTGACTAGACCTAGAATCAGTTCACTTAAAGATAAAATCACTGGAGCACTAACCCTGAACAGAAGAGCCTCCAGTGGCAACAGGAGGATCCATTTTGCTATAAATACCATCAATAAATTCGATATAACAAACACAATCCCTGAGAGGAGTGTCGACGAAAAACATGCAGACTTTGTTATGCAAGCCCCCTTGGGAATCGCTGCCAGTAGACTTCAAGATTATGGCTCTTGAAGGAAAAAAGAACCAGACTAATCCTCATCTGCTACGTAACATTGCACAGATGCATATAGAAGCAAACTTGGCATCTGACAGCTTCACATACTTCACAGATGGATCAGTAGACCAGCAGGGACAAGAAACCAGAGCTGCAGTTAAAGCAGGAAACTCTGTAAATAGTTGGCGGCTCTCAAATGGGTGTTCGACTTTACAGAAGTAAAGAGAATATTCTTCTGTTCGAGAATAACCGAAGTACACTTACATCGCATCAGGCTTGGATACCCATGTGCATGGGAAATAGGCTTACATGTTCCGGAAGATGAGAGGAAATGTCAGCACTGTGGAAAAATACCCGACAGACCACTGGAACATTATCTAACCCAGTTCACAGTTACAAAACACTTAGACTAAAACTTTAGTCTAAGTGAGTTTAAAGTATAAATTGCGTTGAAAAAAGATAAAAAAGGGGGGGAACATGGTAGAATATAGCCAATATACAAGTTGGTCAACAAACAGCATTGTTTAAATTTAATTTATTTATTTATTTATTTATTTATTTATTTATTTATTTATTTATTTATTTATTTATATACAAGAAGTTACATTGGAGGTTAACAGAGAATATAGAAAATAAGTTGAATTAACATTACGTACAGAGATCACACTAACGTAGCTCAGTCGATTAAGGCAGTGTCTGGGATGCTCCTGGACGTAGTTCGAATCCTCGTCACGGCTCTTGTGGATTTGTTGAATAAACATGCTTGTAAAGCCACTAGCACGCATAGCGTTTCAAGCAAGTCCTTAAACTAACAGAAATGTTTTTGATAAATTAACAGTGAAATTGATAAAACAAATTTGCAGGCATTTTACAGCTTTTCTTTACAGGTACAGATAATTTTAAGAAGAATAATTACAGTAAAATCAACAAAAAATGTTTACAGTAATTTGAAGAAATTTTGACACAAAAGCAGATCAGAATAATACACAATAATAACAATACATAATAAAGAAACAAGGATTACTAGGTACATGAGGATAGCATTTCAGGGTTATACATTGGTTCACTGAAGCACAATATGAGGATCATTTAAAGGAAAAGTTTCAAGGAATAATGCAGTAGAAAATGCACTCAATACAATAACCATGATATCAGATGATATCTAAGATTACAATGGTAAAGTAATATGGCTTAGGTACAAATATTTGGGGGATTGAGTAGCACTAGATACAGTGTGAAGACAAAGCCCATGGAAGAAAACTATGAAGATGAAATTAGGTACTGTTTGGTTTTATTTTTGAATAAGGCAACAGTTGGACAAATTCAAATCATTAGGGAGTGAGTTCCATAGACTTTGTCCCTTTATTTGCATAGAGTGTTTACATAGATTAAGTTTGACTCTGGGGATATCAAAGAGATATTTATGTCTGGTGTGGTGGGTATGTGTTATATTACATCTGTCCAGGAAGAGTTTCAGAACAGGGTTTGCATTTAGAAAAAGGGTTTTAAAAACGTAATTTACACAAGAGAATGTATGGAGTAAATTTATGTTTAGCATGTTTAGGGATTTGAACAAGGGAGCTGTGTGTGTGTTGTCTGAAGGCAGAGTTAGTTATTCAATAGATTACTGGATTCGTAGTGGGCCCATATCATGTCAGAAACATGGCAGCAACCTTGCAAACTCACGCAGAGTGTATAAAACAGCTGGAATAGAGCATATGAATGTAAGGTATTTATCAAACAATGTGTTTAAACGTGAACTTCGGAACGGCGAGTATGTAAAACGTGAATGGCTACTCTATTTACCATCCCACGGTTGTTTGTACTGCTTTGTATGTCGCATATTGTCCAAGAAAGAATCTCCCTTTGCTACATTGGCCTTCAATGAGTGAAAGCACAGAAATGTTATTGTAGAACATGAGAATGGAGATGAACATCGAAAGTGCATGCGAGCATATTTGATAAGGCATAAAGAAACTGGAAATATATATTCTTTATTACTTGAGCAACATCACTCAGAGCAGGAATATTATCAAAGAGTGTTGACACGTGTGGTTGCTGTAATTCGTTTTCTTGCCCCTAGAGGTTTGCCATTTTGTGGATACATGACCATGTAATAGATTAATTATACAATGTATGTGATGTAACTATATAACCTGAGCTTGTAAAAGCACCTTAATCACCTTCAGTGATTAAGTGCTTAATTGCACACTAGTTTCTTTATCAGCTATCTCACCCTGTCAGAGTAAATGAGATAAATGTCTGTGAATGCATGTGTGTATATATGTATATGTGTGTGTATGTATATGTATGGGTATAAAGTATATATGGAAGCTGATCAGAATTACATTTCACCTTTGTAAATGTACATTAATGACACTGTGTAGATGACACATCGAACACTTTATGTAAGGCATACGTAAATCTGTTTATCTATGTATTTACGTATATAGGTTAGCTTAGCATTTTTAAAGCACCGACCCACCTTCAGTGGTTGATTGTTCAATAAACCCTTAAAATATATGTTTAACACATCTCTAACCCGGTCCATGGAGGACAGAAGAAAATGTATATATGCTGGTTAGCATTGTAAATGTGTGGCCACGTCTGTGGTAGAAAACAATAAAAAAAATAATAAAAAAAAAAAATAAAAAAAAAATAAAAAAAAAATTGTGGATAAAATTATGTTATTGGGTCAGTAACAAAGGGCAACTATTTAGGTATACTAGAGCTGCCGAGTGAATTTGACCCTTTCTTGGAAGAACATCTCAAAATGTATGGGAATCCTGGAAAAGGGAATCCGTCATATTTATCTGCAAATATTTGTGAGGAATTTATTGAATTAATGGGACAACATGTACTATTCTTGAAGAAGTAAAAGAGTCAAAGTATTTTTCAATAAGTGTAGATTCCACTCCAGACATCTCACACACAGATCAACTGACATTTACTGCCCCATACATACATGTCTGTGAACCTTTGGAACGTTTCTTGATATTCATCCTATCTTTTCTCACGGAGCAAATTATCTGACAGATACTGTTATGGATTTTCTCAATGAGAACAAAATTCCACTATCAAACATACGATAATGCCTCAAGTATGTCTGGAGGATATATTGGCTTGTAAGCACGGATTTATCAACTCAATGAGTTTGCCTGGCCTGCCTCCACGGGACCCCTGGCCTGCCTCCCATGGGCCTGCAACCTGCTTCTCCGAGGCCTGACCCCACCTCCCCTGGGCCTGACCCGCCTGTCCGGGGCCCTTGCCCGCCCCATAGATGCCTGGCCCGTCTCCAATGGCCCCTGGCCCGCCTACAATGGGCCTGGCCCACCTTTCCGTGTCCTGGCCTGCCTCCCCGGAGCCTTTGCCTGGAGGACCGAGCTGGGCCAGGCCGGGTTGGCCTTTATTTAATTTTCAACATAGCGGAAATCTCCCCTTATTACCTCGAATTTCGAGGTTATTAATCGTTGGTACATCCAACCAACGGTAAATTAAAAAGATAAACCTCTAATAGTTCAAGTTCAAGTATGTTTATTGAGACAAGAAAGAAATACATCTCAAAGGGATAGAGTAGCTAAGGCTATTAACCTCTAATATTCATGTGTATTCATGTAATTCCTCCATTTCAAAGCTAATTAACGAATTCTAAGTTATATATTCGTCACACACGTCAGTCTGACCCCTAGGTACCTAAGTCTCCCCATCACATCCCACTAGATGCTTCATCAGAGAAACGGACGTAATCGATTTGTAACTATTTTACTTTTGAAAAAAATTATCTGATCTAAATCATAGTAAACCCAATTATTTAGCTTATTTTGACAATTACCACGTCACATTAAAAGCTATTCACTACCAATCCAGTCCTCTACTAAACTCAAACTACAGCATAACTTTTTTAAATATAGACAATTTTTTATAATTGTCTTTTGCCTTTTTCCGTCAAACAGCCCTTTTATGCAAACTAGTATAGGAGCGAACTAAACTCTTATCTAGTATCTATGACAGTCATCACTTTAATGATCAAAATTGCAGGTATTATACAGCACATAATGTAAACAATGTTTTAACACATAATCACAATGTTTTAAACATAATCACAATCGCCTGGAAAGAGATGTTGTCTTGCGAATATACTGAGTTCTTTTGGGCTTACAGTCCCCAAGTGGGCATTTGAAGGCATAGACCGACGTTTGGTCTCCTTTAAGGCGTTCTGCTTTGTGTCTGGAGAGTTTTTCATGAATAGGCTGGCCGTTTTTTTTTTTGTTTCAGTACAAAATCGTCAATTGTATCTTCTGATTTTTGTCTGTAGGGATAACGTCCTATTAACAATATCTTTCAGGACCCTTTCCTCCGTTTTATGAAAAAATAGGCAAGTATAGGCAGTATATAGGCAAGACAACATCATCTTTCCAGGCGATTAACAATGCATAAGCAACAGGGCTCCATCAAGGAACATATAATCTCTTCCCACCCAGACTATCACCAGAGAAATCTTAACAAACAACACAGAAATCATCGATAGATACAGCGATAGCAGGCGGCTTGACATCTGCGAGCGCACTCTCATCAAAAGTCAACACCAGCAATCAACAGCCAATTAATGCCCAACTATATTCTACCCACTTCAAGACTCCGCACCAATATAGAAGCATCAAGAGGAAGCATGGGCCAATAGGCCCTTTTGCAGTTACTTCCATTCTTTCCTCTCATTTATCCAATTAATTCCCAATGTTCCGTGTTTCTGTCTTGTGTTGGTCAAAGTTTGTTCACCTCATCCCAAACTGTAGCAACATATCAACCTCAACCAAATGCAAGTATATAAGACAAGCTGTTTAAGTGTTAGCATAAGTAAACTCTGTTTAGTGTTTTCAGGTTACAGTTGTGTGTGTGTAAACTAAAATCTTGAAAGTAATAAGTTATTACGAAACGAGTTCAAGCGTCGTGTCAGACTAGAAATAAAAAATGAGTTTTGGAGAATGATTTTTCAATTACCGTATGGTCTCCTTCAGGGCATTTAATTTTGTTTGCAATGTTGAGCACCCACTATTCATGCTCAGTAAGCTTCGTGGTTGTTAGTGTAAACTACTGCCCTCAGCAGAACATCTTCCTTGATCAACTAATCCGTCTGTGAAGATGTGGTCGTTGTCGGTCTTGAGATGGTTTCTATTTGTTGTTCTATGACTGTTTTG
>WNGS01009202.1:13990848-14029818 GCA_020271785.1 Procambarus virginalis
CTGGAGGTGGTGACTAGAAACTTTTAACCCAGCATGTCAGAGAACCCACAAGGATGAGAGGAAATGACGAACCAGCAAGACTCGACCTGGTCTTCACCCTGAACGACTCTGACATAAGAGAAATCGGTTTTGAGGCCCCAGTAGGAATATGCGACCACAGTGTATTGGTTTGAGTACTGATTGAAGAAGGGTTATTGAACTCGAGGAGGGATACCGAAACCAAAAGGTTAGCATACCGAAAGGAAAACTATAGGAGATAAGAAAATTCCTAACAGATATAGCATGGGAAACAGAGCTCAGGAAAAGACGGCCAAGATGTGATGGACTACATCACGCAGAAGTGCAAGGACGCAGCAAACAAGTTTGTCCCAGCCCAAAGAAAACAGCGAAATGAAGATGAGAAACCCATGGTTTAATCAGAGATGTAGGCTAGCTAAGCAGAAGTAAAAGGGCATGAAGAAAATATAGGAATAACAGGACACTGGAGAGCAGAGAAAGATACCAGAATGCCAGGAAGAATATGTCAGGATGAGAAGAGAGGCAGAAAGGACAATATGAAAACGACATCGCAAGCAAGGCAAAGACTCAGCCTAAATTGNTACCTAAATAAACATTTTGATTTGATTTAGGGGGGGAGGAGCGTCATGGCGACTGGTGGAGGTTCACGCAGCGTCTCTCCTACAAATATTGACGATACCTTTGAGGACACTGGGAAACCACTGTCGCATACCACACATTTAGATCATGAACGTCACCCGGTCTTAGAAGAGGATCTAGATGGAGATTTCCTAGACAGCAAACATCACAGCAAGGCAAACAGATTGGAGGCGAAACGCCGCCAACTTGCAGAGGTAAACAGAGACCATGCCGGCACCACGCGGCCTCAGTATCAACTTCCACAGCTCAACCAAGGTAGGCCAAGTTGTTCTGATTTGCAAACCTTCATCATTGCCTTTGATGGCGAAGAGGAAAATGTGTTCAGAAATAGCAGGGCACAAAGTATCTTATATAATGCCATTCCCAAGATATTCGGGATCAATGTGCACAATATGAGACCAAATAAACAAAAAAACCTGATCGCAGTGGACCACAAACACGGCGAAGAACTAAAGCTTTCAGACATTACTGACATCTGTGGCCACAAAGTCAAGTGCTATATTCCACTAGGGGACCGATTAACAAAATATGTAATCCGACATGTGGTAGACATCAGTGTAGAAGACATCAAAGCACAACTTGAGACACATGACATCCCGATCCATGGAATCAAAAAATTTATGCGAAGAATAAACGGAGAACTGAGTGATACAGGCACTGCTCTGCTTACCTTTCTAGACTACATCCCCCCTGAGAGTATTTGGTTAAACGGCTTCCTCCATAAACTAGAGGTGTATATACCACGTCCCACTCAGTGTTTTAAATGTAAAGGTTTTAACCATACCTGGAAAGGCTGCACCAAAGACATTAAATGTGGGAAATGCTCTGGTTCCCATTACACGCAAGACTGTACATCAGATACAGTTACCTGCTCAAACTGTGGTGGCGATCACGACATTACATTCAAACAATGTCCCTCATACATAGCAGCAGCAGCAAAAACAAAGGTTCTCCCTACCAACAACCTACTATACAGTAGTGTACTGAAACAACCTAACACAGCCCATCATCAAACACTACCTCACACTCAAACACAACCTTTGCGTGTACCTGATATATCTGTCACCGACACTCCCACAACCCCGGGGTCCAACAATCTCTCACAAAATGCACAACTGAATCCTGATCTTGTTGAAACTCTTGTCACTCGTATTGAAAATGATCTTGTTGAAACTTTTATCACACGCATCGAAAATGCAGTAGAAAAGACGCTGGACCGACTTCTAACTAAATTCTTTACACAAGTAACACAACCCACCCCTGAGGCTGACCCAAAAGACATCCCATCAACAGCTACAGACACTGACATCCGCCCAAACAAAGCCACCATTGCTGGACACACATTGTTTGAACAGATGATAGAAAAACTCATAAATAACTCCCTAGCACGCCTTACCAAAATCATTCCACAGGCTGACTTGCCACAAACACAAACCGCCAGTACCAAGAGTAAGACACAGCCCACATCCACATCTAGGTATCCAACACGTACTACTACTGGCATGCCAAGGAAAACAGACACATCCATACCCCATACATCCTAAATGGCTCCCCTAACCTTCATGACTTGGAACGCAAAAAGCATTAAAACATCCCTCACTGAACTTAAACAATTCCTTTACTCATCCAAACCGGACTTAGCTTTCATAACCGAATCCTGGCTCACTCCCAAACAAAATCCTATTTTTAAAAACTTTCAGATGCAGAGACTGGACAGACCAAACCGTATGGGTGGTGGTATTTTCCTCCTAACACGGAGTAACATGACATGTAAACCTGTAACGCTTACACATTTTGTAAATGGTAAACTAGAAATTTTAGCATGCCTAATACCCTACAATGGCACACACATATCCTTTCTGGGTATATACAACCCTGGTGGCACAATAAATTTAAATGAACTGGAATTTTATCTTAACCAATTACGGCAACCGATCATTGTTACAGGTGATCTAAATGCAAACCACCCCACATGGAGTAGAGGTACCCAAAATACTGCAGGCACCGACTTATATAACTACTTAGACACTACACCATATATTCTTCTTTCGCCGCCCTACCTTGCAACCTACTTTAACTACAGAACTAATTATGAAGCCTCATTGGACATCTGCTTTGGCTCTGCACACTTTCAACATGAACTACAGTTTCATACTGGACCAGATATTGGTAGTGACCACAAACCCCTCATTATAAAATTTACTAACTTTCAGCCACCAACCCACCCCCTAACGCTCCCCAAGTGGAACATTAAGAAACTAGATAAGAAAAAATGGGCTGATACTGTCTGTCTCCCAGATACAGACGATGTAGACCCAAACACGCGACTGTCCACAATCACCTCGGCCATAAATTCTGCAGCCACCCAAATGCTTAAGAAAACTTCAGGACATAGGTCCAACAAACCACTTAAACCGTGGTGGAACGCAGAATGTGCACGAACAGTCGCCTTACGCCGACGAGCCATACAAAAACAAAGACGTCAACCCTCCCTACAGAACTGGGTTAATCTCCGGCGGGCCACAGCAGAAGCCAAAAAAACCATACTGTCAGCAAAGCGAGCATCATGGGCAAAATTTTGTGATAGCCTCACACCCACTACGCCACATTCAAAAGTCTGGGCTACATTTAACAGCATTAAAGGTCGCCCAACATTCCCTTCGTTTCCCCTGATGATCAACGGTTCACTCTGTCAAACACCTCAGGAGCGTGCAAATGTTCTTGCTGAATGTCTTAAAGTTACCCTCTCAACACCCTTCTTTCATGCCCAAGAACTCCCCCTCAGACAAGAAATTGACCGTGCCATACTGCTACCCATGCTCGGCGTCGACAACATGTTCACCTTAAGCGAGCTACACTTAGCCTTAACTCGCCTACCTCTTGGCAAGGCACCTGGAGAGGATGGAATTCCATATGAACTCATTAAATATCTTCCATCGACTGCACATAGTACTATCCTAAACTATTACAACCTATGCTGGACTCACGGAAATATTCCCTCACAATGGCAGACCAGTATTATTCTTCCGTTCCTTAAACCAGGAAAAGACCCATCCCAACCTGCGTCATACAGACCTATTTCCCTATTATCATGCCTCAGTAAAGTCATGGAAAGACTAGTACATACTCGCCTCCAATGGTACCTAGAGTATAATAATATTATACCGTCACTCCAAGCTGGATTTCGACCGCAATGCTCCACACTCGATCAAATACTTTGCCTTGAACATGAAATCCGCACCGCCCTCAGAAGCAGCAAATTTTGTATTGTTCTCTACTTAGACCTCAAAGGAGCTTTTGATAGCATTCCTCATACTTGCCTCCTCGCAAAGCTTGCGCGTTTAGGCGTACAGGGAAGATTACTTTCATGGTTAAAATCCTATCTTACGAACAGGACCTCTAAAGTCTATATACAAGGCGAGTTTTCCGATGACATCCCAATACAAACGGGTGTCCCACAAGGCTCCATACTAAGCCCAACCCTTTTTGCTGCATTCTTAGCAGATTTGCCAAACACCCATCCTGTTCACCTCTCGGCGTACGCTGACGACTTAACATTGTATTATTCAGACAATGCCTTACCTAATACAGTCTCAACAATGCAAACAGCACTTGACCACCTCATAGATTGGACACAACAATGGGGCCTTCAAGTTAGTACTACCAAAACCTATTATCAAATTTTCACTAAAAAAAGACTTGCTCATCTACCTACCCTCACAATACACAACACTCCCATCCAACACGTACAAGAACATAAATACCTTGGCATGCACTTAGACTCGCCCTCACTTACCTGGAAAGCACACATTCAACACCTTAAACAGACGACACAACCCCGACTCGCCATACTGAAAGCCCTCACTGGCACCACCTGGGGAGCACACCATAAAATCCTGCTCCGTTTCTATACAACCTACATTCGCAGCCAACTGGACTATTGTTGCCAAGCATATGCGTCGGCTGCGCCTACCAACCTACAGAGCCTAGAGGTCATTCAAAACAATGCCATGCGACTTATATGTGGCGCAATGCGTTCCACTCCTATCCTCGGACTTTACGGGGAAACGGGCCTCACAAGCCTAGCCATCAGACGAGACATAATGTGTGCCAACTATCTGTCACTCTGTACCACTGCTCACCAGACACACCCATACAGATCAAAAATTAACCCAACAGTTAACCCACATATCCCCCGCTTCCCAACAAATCACTCGCAACCTTTCCTCACACGGGCTACAAACAACCTAAATATAGACCTCTCTCTACTCCAAAACTCGGAAACCCAACTTACTGTTCCCCCTATTCCACCTTGGCTTTATACAACTCCTAATACAGCAATACAACTCGAAGACAACATTCCAAAGTCTGCACCAAACTCAGCCATAGCCTCAGTCTTTCTCTCAACAATGAAAAATTGCTACCCAAATACCACAGAGATTTATACAGATGGATCTCGCATCATCATGAACAACGTACCCTCGGTCACTAGCGCTGTATGGATACCGGAATACCATCTCAAGCAGGGATGGCGATTACCAAACCAACTATCTGTTTTCACAGCTGAATTATATGCCTTATATCAAGCTCTCCAAATAATCACAACATTACCAATCGGGACATATACAATCTGTAGTGACTCCAAGAGTGCGATTCAAGCCATTACATACTCTTCAACAACGTGCAAGGAGTTTGTTTACCCATGTCTTCAACTTCTTCATGAACATCGATTAAACGGTTATGATACCTCTATCCAATGGGTCCCAGCGCATTGTGGTATTCTCCATAATGAACTAGTAGATCAACTAGCCAAAGCAATGCACAACACACCTCACATCACCCGTCATCCAATTCCCCATGTTGCACGTAAAGGAGCCTTCAAAAATGCCATCACCCAAGATTTTGCGACGAAATGGAAAACGTTATGCTCACCTTTGCACTATGGGTCCATAAAAAAGAAATGGGAAACTTGGAAACATGTCAGATATAAAAGCAGAGAAATTGATATAGCGATGACCAGATTAAGGCTGGGACATACCAAACTAGCAGCACACAGCTCAAAGTACAGAACAGACATCAACGAACTCTGCATCCACTGTCAGGTGCCTGAAACAGTCGAACACTATCTCCTTCACTGCTTCCGACATTATAGTGCCAGAGTAAATCTCAAACAAGTACTTATTTCACTTAAAATACCCTTCACCATCGAGCATATATTAGGAGGCGGTGACCACTCGTTACAAGAAAAATACCAAATAGTCAAAGCACTGGCTAAATATCTCCAGTCGACCAACAAATTGGGCCACATCTGACCCGCGCCACATTAATACCTGGCGCCACCAACAGCTAAACACAGAAAACAACCGCCTCGTCGCAGTACCAAGGATCAGCTGAGACCATAAACACAACACTACGGTGCGGCAAGTCTCCCTCTAACTCACACCTCTGTTCTAGTCGCCGCTCCTCCACCTACACCACAACGCAACAAGCACTTTTGAAACTCTTATCATCCTCAAGATAAACGCGTCCACCAACATCTGTACTGGTGCAGTCATCGGGAGGACAAACCCTTCATGCAAACTGCACCTACTATCAAGAAGAAGAAGATTTTGATTTTGATTTTGATTTTGATTTAAGATCAGTTAAGTTCCAGTTAATCAGCAACTAGGGGACCCTATAACACCAGAGGAAATCCTTGTTGCTCTCAAGGCAAGTAGCAATGCTACTCCCAACCCAGACGGTATCACTATACATTTACTTAAAGCTATACAAATCAAATTTGCAAAGTTGTGTAATCTGTGGTTGGAAAACAAATCCCTGCCACAACCTTTACGCAAGAATAAGAGACACTTTAGCGCTCCTGGGTCGTAAATAAATGACGCGTAAATAGCCGTATTTCGTCCAGTATATGCCAGACCGTCGTAAATTAACGCGCGATTAAAAAATATTTGTATAAAATCCAATTCTTATTCGATCGACTTGGGGTTAGTATGAAAATGTTTGCCATTAAATTTACGTTTTCTCTAATAGGCACATGGCCTATTTAAGAGAACGGCATTGTATTGTAACTTAGTGGAAGACTATTGTATTGTTGACACGGCGAGGGTAATCGCCAACTTCACACACTCTTGGAGTAAGCCGCGATCATGATTCTACATTTATATGCATATTTTCGGGTAGAGAATTTAATTGTGATCACAGTGATACCAAATTTAACGCTGTAGGACAAGTATGGAGTTGACAACCCTGAAAAGAATAGAAACATTTCGTCGCTGTTTGGCGCTCACGGCTAGTGATCGATGTAGTTCTTTAGCTTTTTGTGTGATTTAACTCATGCTTTGGTGACATATACAGATGTTCTTATAGATCATTCTATTGCGAACACTATGGTACAAAAATGAAATCAGTACATTGAAAATTAAGGTCAGGACAGCGAAAAAGAGTATGCACTTTTCAGTGTTGCCGTACGCCGGGCGCATGAGGGGGTATGTCCAGTTCATATCGCCGCGCGCGTTAAAGTGATAACTAATTAGAAACCTAACCCAGACTCTCCTTCCCATAATCGCCCCATAACCATGTCATCTACGATAGTGAGGCTGTTCCATAAGATTCTGAGCAGCAGACTCCGAGGCAGTCAGGATCGACAGGCGGCATAAGGCCTTCGTCCCTGTGGACGGATGCCCTGAAAACCTAGTGATCCTGGATGCCCTCCTAGCTGAGGCTCGTGCGCTCGAGCACAAAACACACCTAGCGTTTCTGGATATGGAGAAGGCTTTCGATAGCGTCTCCCATCCGGCCATCCATCAGGCCATGAAACGTAAAGGCATTCCGAAGCCTTTAAGGGCATACATTATGTCGGGCTATGAATGGTCCTCAACCGTAATTACCAGCCAAGGGGAGAAGTCGAAGGACATCCTGATCACTAGGGGGGTGAAACAGGGTGACCCCCTGTCTCCATTTCTCTTTAACCTAATAATTGATGAGGCAATTACTAGGGCTAAGGACTTGGGGCAAGGGGTTGGACTGGGAGGCGAAAAGGTATCAGCACTGGCATTCGCTGACGATCTGCTTGTGGCAGCAGAGACGGCTGCCGGACTACAGAAACTTATATAGCAAGTATTTGCCACACACTGCGTGGCTCTGGTCTTAAAGTTAATGCTGGAAGTGCCGTACACTAAGCATAACGATCGATGCACATCGTAAGACGTGGCATGTCCCCACCAGGAAGGCATACTACATCGGGGACGATGAAATTGGTACTATGAGTGTGACGGATGAGTACAAGTATTTAGGAATACTAATCGAGGCCAGGGGCAGACGCCTATCCTATGATTCCCTGTTTGAGGATGGCCTGACTAGCATCACTCAGGCCCCCTCTCAAACCCCAACAGAGGGGCTATACTTACTCAAACACCACCTAATCTCCAAGATGAACCACCGGCTTGTTCTCGGACGTGTGTTTAAGACAGAATTAGAGAGGCTTGACAGGCGGCTGCGGCACGACATTCGTGGCTGGCTGCAACTGCCTCAAGATACTCCTAATGCCTATTTTCATGCCGACGTAAAGGACGGTGGACTAGGAATTCCCGACTTTGCTACATCAATCCACCTACAGAAGAACAAGCGGCTCGGGGCGTTGGTAGAGTCGGAGGATCCAGTGGTAGTGGCAGCGGCTCTCCTACCCGCGTTCCAAGCGCGAATGCGTCGATGGGTAGATCCGACCACGGCTGCCGGAACCCCTTCTAACAGAACGACTGAGCGCTCTAAAAGGTGGAAAGCAAAACTGTACAGCATGGTTGATGGTGCCGGCCTTGCATCCTCTTGTGAGGTTCCTTCCTGCCACAAGTGGGTCCCATCCGGTACCCGTCTGCTAAGCGGAGGAGATTTTGCTCATGCCATCCAGATCACGGCAAACGCTGTAGCCACACCGTCTAGAGCAGCTAGAGGTAGACCCGAGGCTTCTGGTCTCTGCGATGCTTGCCAGAAACCAGGAACCCTGGGCCACATATCCCAGGCATGCCACAAGACACATGGGGCTCGGGTGAAACGTCATGACGATATCACCCGATTCGTAGCCGGCCGCCTGCGGCAAAGAGGTTTTGAGGTGGAACATGAAGTCCGTATACTGGATGGAGAGACCTTCTGCAAGCCTGACAACATAGCTTGCAAAGGTGATGAGGCCTTTATATTAGACACTCAGGTCTCTGCTGATAACTTCCCATTCTCCCATCCACATCAGATGATCGAGCAAGTGCGACAAGTACGGCACCCGAGAGATCCTTCAAAAGGTCAGGGAACACACCGGGAAGCACACAGCATCCGCCTCTTCGATAACCCTTAATTGGAGAGGAGGATGGTGCAAGGAGAGTGTGTGTGGTCTACAGGATATGGGACTCACCAAGAGCGACCTTGAGATTTGCTCTGTGAAAGCCCTGACATGGACATATTTCTTCTACAGAATATGGTTCAAGACCACATCAAGGTTATGTAAGTTAGGGCAGGTCATGATGTGTCAGTTACGTCATGGAATGTAGGTTATGTAAGGGAAGTTATGTTCAGTTAGGTAGGAGTGGATAGTGAAGTTTGCCTATTAAGTTGCATTAGGTAGAATGGGATTGGTATATCAGGTTGGGTAAGTTATGTCAGCTAAGTTATGCATGTTAGGTTATGTCAGGATGCTTAAGTTATCTAAGATAGTGAGAATAAGGCAGATTAGGCCAGGTAAGTTACATTAGGTAGTTAGGTTGGGTAAGGGAAGTTATGTTGGGTAAGTTATGTAAGTTAGGTTATATAAGGATAGTTAACTTAGCTAATACAAGAAGGACTGGCTAGGATGGACTAGGTAAGCTACATTAGGATAGTTAGGTAAGGGAAGCTATGTTTTGTAAGTTATGCCAGCTAAGTTATGTAAGTTAGAGTATGTCAGGCTGGTTAACTTAGCTAAGACATGGAAGAATTGGTTGATTGGATTGGGAGTGCTATTTAATGCTTGAAGAGTATTCTTGATGTTTACGAGATTTTCTTTGTTAACTTAGAGGAAAACATTGCTGTCTTTGAGATTATATTTGATGCCACAAGTGTATTCTTAATGACTTTGAGAGCGACAATGGAGACTAAAAAGCTGGGATGAGAGTAATTCTTTATATATAAAGCTGCATTAAAAAGTGCAAATTACAATTAAAATGATCTTGGAACGCAATTTTTGTTGTCTTGGAGAGATTCTATAGATTCACAAAGATGATGGAGAGTATTCCTCTTAAGTAAATACAACACAAAGAGAGTGATCTTGATGACTGAGTACGACTTTAATGTGTGAAGATGACCTGGAGAGGATCTTTACTGCACGAAGTTGTCCTAGAAAGCTTCTGTGATACTCGAAGATAAGTTATGTTTGTGTGTTGTGAGTTGTGTTTTGAGTGTTGTGTTTAGTGATTTGTGCATTGTGATACATTGTCTATGTTTGTATGTTGTGTATTGTGAGCTGTGTTTTGTGTGATGTGATACATTGTCTATGTGTTTTGTGTATTGTAAGTTGTATCGTGTAATTACCTAAGTGTAATTACCGAAGTGTAGTTACAGGATGAGAGCTACGCTCGTGGTGTCCCGTCTTCCCAGCACTCTTTGTCATATAACGTTTTGAAACTACTGACGGTCTTGGCCTCCACCACCTTCTCCCCTAACTTGTTCCAACCGTCTACCACTCTGTTTGCGAAAGTGAATTATCTTATATTTCTTCGGCATCTGTGTTTAGCTAATTTAAATCTATGACCTCTTGTTCTTGAAGTTCTAGGTCTCAGGAAATCTTCCCTATCGATATATTATCAATTCCAGTTACTATATTTTACGTAGTGATCATATCACCTCTTTTTCTTCTGTCTTCTAGATTTGGCATATTTAATGCCTCTAACCTCTCCTCGTAGCTTCTATGATCCTGCAATGGAATGCGCAAGGACTGCGCACTAAATTGCAACACTTGCAATGCATAGCAGTAACCAAGGGCATAGACATCCTGATACTACAGGAGAGCTTGCTTCGAGCAGGATTAGAACCTAAAATCTCAGGCTATCGAGGCTTCTTCCTTCCATGGATCAATGGGCAATCCAGGGGATGTGCAATCTATGTAAAATGTGACCTGATCTCCAAGTCCATAACCAGCCCACCTGATTGTGGAGCAGGGACAGAGGTAATGGGAGTAACCATTGAGCTAAGACACGACACACTTGAGGTGTTTAATGTGTACAGGTCTCCACATGCCGAAATGGATCTCTCTGTGTTATTTGGAAACGGGACAACAACAAACACAATCATTTGTGGAGATTTTAATGCCCATCATCGATTGGTACTGGGCTCGAACACAACAAACGAAGCCGGCATTCACATTGCACACCTATTAGACCAGCTTCCAGAAATACAAATCCTAAACAAGAATGAACCTACCCACATCCAAGGAGGCAGATTAGACCTAACCTTCGTTTCAGCCTCCCTAAGAGATGTAGCGACATGGTCAGTTGAGCCCACACTCACAAGCGACCACTATGGGGTCCAAATTGATCTTACGTTAGACCTACCCACTCCACCTCCGCCTCCATCTGAAGCCTGGAACTTTGCTTTAGCAAACTGGGACCGATTTCAAAACCTCATTTCAGAGTGGCATAGAAACTATGATCTTCCCGGAGACATTAATCAGGCAGAACAAGAATTTGTCAAAGCGATTCAAAGTGCAGCCAACCACTCAATCCCACTGAAAAAACAGTCCACCGGACACCATAAAGATCATTGGTACTATTGCGAACGTGTCAAAGAACTCAACCATAGACTCAACAGAACAAGAAAGCTATACAAAAAGCATCCGAGTGACCGCAACAGGTCCTTACTTTGTGAGGTCAAGGAACATGTACATCGAGAGACCAGACTAATAAAAGAACAAAAGTGGCTGGAATGGTGTTCACACCTGAATGAACACACCTCTCTTGGAGAGATGTGGCAGCAAATCCACCGGGCCAAAGGGAATAAAACACCTAAAGCCCCACACCCCAAGGATCCTCTACAGGAAGCCGAAGTACTGGCAACCAGGTTTGCAGAGAGAGCAGCCAGCAATCAACTTCCACCAGATGTATTAGCAGTACAGACAGGACTAGAGGAAGAAAGGTGGCACAGAATCCTTACAGCATGTGAAGAAGTCTCTGACACTAATGCCCCCTTCACACTGGATGAGCTCAATCGGGCTAAGAAAAACTCCAAGGATACATCCCCTGGAGCTGACAAAATAACCTATAAAATGATTAGAAACCTCGGCCCAGAGGGAGACGCTGCATACCTAAGGTTAATTAATTTAGCCTGGACTTCTCAAACTAGACCTTCAGCTTGGAATAGAGCAGACATAGTACCGATCCCAAAACCTAAAGATCCAGATAATCCCAGACCCATTTCTCTCCAAAGCTGTGCAGCCAAGACGGCTGACAGAATGGCACTCAACAGACTGGAGTGGAAAATGCCTAGACTGCACCATGATATGTATGCCTATAGAAAAGGGGTTGGCACAGTGGAATGTATTACAACTCTGTTAGCCCACTTGAATGACAGACCAGGAATGCTGATATTCCTGGACCTCGAAAAAGCCTTTGAACTGGCTAGCGCCCCTGCTATTCTCTGCTGCCTCATTGACAAAGAGGTCAGAGGCAACCTGCTCTCCTGGATCAAAAACTGTCTCATAAACAGAGAAGCAAGAGTAAAAATTCATGGCACAGTTTCTGAGTACAAAAGACATGAAAATGGTACACCGCAAGGAGGTATTCTCAGCCCTCTTCTCTTCAACTGTTTAATGGAAAGAATAATGAGGTTGAAACTTCCACATCACTGTAGGCTGCTAAACTACGCGGACGACTTTGTCATCATCATAAAAGGAAGGGATGCGGCGCGCCTTGCACCCAAATGCTTAGACTGCATCAGTAAAGAGGCAAAACAGATTGGGATCAAACTCAACCCCTCAAAGTCAAAAGCCATGCCCATAAAAATAGCGAAGCCCAATATCCAACTCACAGTACAGGGTCAACCAATCGAATGGGTGGACACCTATCAGTACCTAGGAATAATCCTGGACACACACATGAATTTTAATGCTGAGGTCACTTACTTGAGAGAGCGAACTGCGGCCAGGACGGCAATCCTCAGGTCGCTAACCTCCCTCTCTGGAGGAGCCAATCTGCAAGTCCTTCGCACATACTATGTACAGGCAGTCAGATCAGTGATCGATTATGCAGCACCTGCACTCACAAATCTATCACACCAACAGTGGAAAAAGCTTGAAGTTGCCCAAAACAATGCTATGAGAGCCGCACTGGGAGCCCCCATGTGGACCAAGCTTGAAACACTTAGACTGGAGACGGGTTTGCCCTCTCTACAGGAAAGAATATCTCAAAGGACAGCTACAATTATTAGTAAGATAATTATTTCTTCTGATCCAATCCCAGTACGGCAGGCCTTGGTGGTTGGACTAGGGCAAAACAATGGAAACTCTTGGGCTGCAAGAGCAGGAAAAGTCCTAAACAGACTACAGTTAAAAAGCATGATTCTCGATAGAGAGGGTGATCATCCACACCCAAATTACACTCCTGCTGCACCGTGGGAAGAGCCTACTTTCAAAATAGTAATAGAAAGTCTCCCAATGAAAAAGGCTGCCTATGATCCGACAATCCTAAGGCGCATAATAGAAGAGCAAATGTATAGCATAGCAGTAGCAGGAGCCACCCACATTTTCACAGACGGATCGGTGGACACAGAATATGAAAGTGCTGGCGCTGCTCTTTGCACGGCCAGCATACAGGCATATTGGAGACTGGGAGGACTAGTATCATCAACCCAAACTGAGCTGTTTGCCATACAACAGGCATTCGCATATGTGATTGCACAAAACACTCAAAATGCCATCATACACACAGACTCAAAAGCTGCACTTCAAATACTAGGACAAAAACAGTGGAAAGATAACGTGGAGATAATTACCACCATTTTGTATCTTGGAGCAGTCGCTAAAGGCAAAGGACTCAACATAACCTTGAACTGGATCCCATCCCATATTGGAATCCCATTAAATGAGAAAGCTGATGAAATTGCTAAACTGGCAACTCGTCATCCAGTGATAGATAAAACAATTCAACCCAGCCTAGAGAACATTAAAAACATCATCACCAAAAACTCTCACACCTCAACAAAGCCTACCTACACCAGAGAATAGCTGAAGGCTCGCCCTCTGCAACATGGTATCTTCAGGCAACTAAATTAGAAAGATTAAATATCCCAAAAGGAATCCACAGGGAAATAGCAGTTAGGTTATATAGACTACGTCTAGGTTACAGATGCAACTGGGAGATTGGTGAACCCCGACAGAGAGAGTGCATCTTCTGCCAAACTGTCACAGAAAAGCCATTACTTCACTATCTTCTAGAATGTGAAGCAACCAACGACCTTAGAAGAGCTTTAAGAGTTCCTGAATCTTGCTGTGGCCACCCTGAAGCCATCAACAGAGCCACTCTCCTGGTCAACAAAGGTGTCCAGCAGCTGGACGCCCTCATAAAGACTGTGAAGCAGTATCCTCCCCCGCGATAACAGCTCGATGATTAAATGCAATGTCAGAATAATGAAAAGAATTACGGAGAAAAACAAAAAAAAATTGTACCACTTACGGGCTATTCATGCCCGTGCCACCTCTTGGGTGGCTTAATCCTTATCAATCAGGAGTAACCACCATTTGGTCACCATTTGGTCCGGGAGACATCTCCCGTCACGCAGGGTGCCGTCGCACCTCCACAGATCTCCAGTATCATCATTCGATACTGTTAATGGCTCATAAGGGCTACCACTTACGGGCTATTCATGCCCGTGCCACCTCTTGGGTGGCTTAATCTTTATCAATCAATCAATCCTCGTAGCTCTTACCCTTCAGTTCTGGGAGCCACTTAGTAGCATGTCTTTGCACCTTTTCCAGTTTGTTGATGTGCTTCTTAAGATATGGGCACCACACAACCGCTGCATATTCTAGCTTTGGCCTAACAAAAGTCGTGAACAATTTCTTTAGTATATCGCCATCCATTTATTTAAAAGCAATTCTGAAGTTAGAAGTCGTGGCATGGGCTCCTCGCACAATATTCTTTATGTGGTCCTCAGGTGATAGTTTTCTATCTAGAACCACCCCTAGATCTCTTTCTCTATCAGAATTATTTAAAGATTTCTCACATAATATATAGGTTGTGTGAGGTCTATGTTCTCCTATTCCACATTCAATAACATGGCATTTATTAACATTAAAATTGCACTGTATCTATTGCTACCCAATCTCCCAACCTTTATGTTTCCCAATTTGAACATCTTCACCATTGTGATCATTGCTGTCTTCTTATATGTGCTGCCAATCTGCTGTATGGTGTCTATTAATCTTGTTTATCTGTATCTATTGCTACCCAGTCTCCCAATCTTTATGTACCCAATCTGAACATCTTTACCATTGTGATCATTGCTGTCTTATATGTGCTGTCAATCTGCTGTATGGTGTCTA
This sequence comes from Procambarus virginalis, assembly GCA_020271785.1. Lineage (NCBI taxonomy): Eukaryota > Metazoa > Arthropoda > Malacostraca > Decapoda > Cambaridae > Procambarus > Procambarus virginalis. Next base: position 14,006,057 of record WNGS01009202.1, read on the forward strand.
TTAATCTTTTAAATTATCCATCAAGCTGTCAATGTAATCAATCAGAGTTTTAATATACTTACAAAGCTCTCTCATCTCATTTTTCTCTTGCAATGTATTTGTTATCATTTATCAATTCTGATAGAACTTACCTACTTAAAATTATCTGTTAGATTAAGGACCTGCCCGAAACGCTGTGCGTACTAGTGGCTTTACAAGATTGTAATACTGTCCTATTCAATGTATTCTCACAAACCCAATGTACCTTCTTGTATATAAATAAATAAATAAATAAATAAATAAATAAATAAATAAATAAATAAATAAATAAATAAATAAATAAATAAATAAATTAAATTCCATTTGCCAAGTGGTGCTCCATATACTCATTTTGTCCAGGTCTTCTTGAAGGGCATGCCAATCATCTAAGTTTCTTATCCTTCCTATTATCTTAGCATCATTAGCAAACATGTTCATATAATTCTGTATACCAACTGGTAGATAATTTATGTAGACAATAAACATCACTGGTGCAAGAACTGAACCCTGTGGTACTCCACTTGTGACATTTCTCCAGTCCGATACATTGTGTGTATCCAGTCCGTGTGTGTGTGTGTACTCACCTAGTTGTACTCACCTAGTTGTGCTTGCGGGGGTTGAGCTCTGGCTCTTTGGTCCCGCCTCTCAACCGTCAATCAACAGGTGTACAGGTTCCTGAGCCTATTGGGCTCTATCATATCTACACTTGAAACTGTGTATGGAGTCAGCCTCCACCACATTACTTCCTAATGCATTCCATTTGTCAACCACTCTGACACTAAAAAAGTTCTTTCTAATATCTCTGTGGCTCATTTGGGCACTCAGTTTCCAACTGTGTCCCCTAGTGCGTGTGTCCCTTGTGTTAAATAGCCTGTCTTTATCAACCCTGTCGATTCCCTTGAGAATCTTGAATGTGGTGATCATGTCCCCCCTAACTCTTCTGTCTTCCAACGAAGTGAGGTTTAATTCCCGGAGTCTCTCCTCGTAGCTCATACCTCTCAGCTCGGGTACTAGTCTGGTGGCAAACCTTTGAACCTTTTCCAGTTTAGTCTATGCTTGACTAGATATGGACTCCATGCTGGAGCCGCATACTCCAGGATTGGTCTGACATATGTGGTATATAATATTCTGAAAAATTCCTTACACAAGTTCATAAAGGCCGTTCTTATGTTAGCCAACCTGGCATATACCGCTGATGTTATCCTCTTGATATGAGCTCCAGGGGACAGGTCTGGCGTGATATCAACCCCAGGTCTTTCTCTCTCTCTGACTCTTGAAGTATTTCATCTCCCAAATGATACCTTGTATCTGGTCTCCTGCTTCCTACCCCTATCTTCATTACATTACATTTACTTGGGTTAAACTCTAACAGCCATTTAGTGTGTGTGTGTGTGTGTGTGTGTGTGTGTGTGTGTGTGTGTGTGTGTGTGTGTGTGTGTGTGTGTGTGTACTCACCTATTTGTACTCACCTATTTGTGCTTGCGGGGGTTGAGCTTTGGCTCTTTGGTCCCGCCTCTCAACTGTCAATCAACCGGTGTACAGATTCCTGAGCCTACTGGGCTCTATCATATCTACACTTGAAACTGTGTATGGAGTCAGCCTCCACCACATCACTGCCTATGTGTGTGTGTGTGTGTGTGTGTGTGTGTGTGTGTGTGTGTGTGTGTGTGTGTGGTGTGTGTGTGTGTGGTGTGTGTGTGTGTGTGTGTGTGTGTGGTGTGTGTGTGTGGTGTGTGTGTGTGTGTGTGTGTGTGTGTGTGTGTGTGTGTGTGTGTGTGTGTGTGTGTGTGTGTGTGTGTGTGTGTGTGTGTGTGTGTGTGTGTGTGTGTGTTGTGTTTTGTGATAGACAACTCTGGAAGTGTATATATTTTTGTAAGCATCATTTGGATAAGTCGGGTAGGCAAAGACGGTTTATTTAACACGAGGTTGCAAAAACTAAGTCAGTCTGGTATGAGCTATGATCCCAAACAGTAGTTGTGTTGATGTGTTGGAACTGTTGAAGTAATGTTTGAATCGTAAGGAAGTGATTGGTCTTGGTAAAAAGTTAAAGTTAAAATTAATGAAGGAGGGATGGGGAACTAAATTATTAAAATGACTGCATATTGGAGAGTAAACACAAACAATGGAGTTGATTGCTATAGTAGAATAGGCCATAAAATGCAATCACTGTTTGATGGAGCATTGATATGAAAATATAAAAACTGACGCTTAAAGGGACCTAAAATCATGAGAGCGCGTACCCCTCCATATTAAATCTGTCTGTTACTATTTTCTCTAGTTGAAAAACCTCCTTATTCAATGTTTCCATGTTTATCAGTAGACTTCTAGATGTTACTACTGCTCGGCTTAGACTCGGTTACAAGTATCTCTGAGAATTCTCATTATCTGCCGATGTAGACCTGACCAAATGTAAACTGTCAACAAAATTATTCGCACACCCTCCGTCACTATGTGATGGAGTGCGAAAAGATACGTCAATTTACAGACAATTCTATAACGAATGTTCCAGAGATGTGTAAATATTTCATTCAAAATGATCTGCTACCAGAAATTTTAGCCAAATATCACCAGTTTGCTAACTGTAGGTAGTAACTAAGTGATTGTAACCTATCCACCGCTGCCCACTGGATGGGAGGCGGTGTGCAGGGAGAGATTCTCTTTCCAGGCGTTTAACGATGCATAAGCAACAGGGCTCCATTAAGGAACATATAATCTCTTCCCACAACCAAACCATCACCAGAGAAATCTTAGCAAACAACACAGAAATCATTGATAGATACAGCGACAGCAGGCGGCTTGACATCTGCGAGGCACTACACATCAAGAAGTCAACACCAGCAATCAACAGCCAATTAATGCACAACTATATTCTACCCACTTCAAGACTCCGCTCCAATATAGAAGCATCAAGAAATATGGGCCAATAGGCCTCTGCAGTTACTTCCATCCTTCCCTTTAGCTCATACCCCGATTCTATACCCGTTCTGGCTTGTGTTGAAAATCTGTTTTCACCTCATCCAAATACTATTGTAATATGTCACCTCACCCAAATGCAGGTACATAAAATCGAAGATGTTTTAGCTCTATGAGAGTAAGGACAAGACCAGAACACAACGATGCCAACACAGAAGACAATGTTCAACATAACAGACCAATTACACTGGATTAATCTTTGTATGTAGATACCAGCTGCCTCGTATGGGCCAATAGGCCTTCTGCGGTTACCTATATTCTTATGTTCATATGTGTGACCCCACTTATATCCCCTATGTATCCCCCTTTGTTTTCACATTTATTGTCTTATCACCTGACCCAGTGCGGGTATAAAATCAAATCACATTGTAAAATTCCTTCACTTGAGAATGAACCATGGAGGTTCGAAACGTTGTGCATATTGTATAAATAAGTGTAATACATTATATAGTAATTTACCTCTTTTCTTCACCCGGAAATTACGAAAATGAGTTTTGGAGAACTCTTATTTCAGCTAAGCCCTGATGCTAAGAAAATAGTTAGAGGGATAGAAGCCCTAAATCAGAAGATAGTAAATACAGAATATGCGGTCATATTTAATGAGACATGTATATATAATATATATATATATATATATATATATATATATATATATATATATATATATATATATATATATATATATATATATATATATATATATATATATATATATATATATATATATATAATATATATATAGCCATCTTTAGGACGAGGGATCTTTAACTTTAACTTTTACAGTTAAAGATCCCTCGTCCTAAAGATGGCTACATTACCTGACTTCTTATGATCTTACCCAGGACCAACGAGACCTCTTAAATCTTGGACTAAATTGTCAATTCATATCTAAACCAAAGATGCACTGTTACGACTCTGGGTTCTTTAGAGGGAAACCAGAGGTCAAAATTGAGCTTATTATCGAGAATATGGCAGGGCACGCATAGAGAGAGTTAGTTGTTTGTATCTTCCCTGCCAGTCGTAAGACTATTCTTGTTTCTCAAAGAGTATTTAAAGATTGAGCTTGGGGTTGTTTATTAAATAATAAAATAGGCACCAACTATGTTTACTAATACTGTCTAATCATTTGTAAAGTAAACCTGAGTAAATTTAGTATCGGGCACCAGTATGATTAGTTGAACAGTCTGCTGGCAGCATAGCTTTCGGAGACGGGAGACGCTCTTCTCGGCTGACTGGTTGTGGTGGAAGGAAGTGCCTCTCCTCCTCTTATTTATTTTTTCTGTATCTTCGTCTGGTTAAGTTTTCTTTGCTATTTTTGTGGTTATATTGTGGCATACCTATCGTTATATGTGTAGAGTAGTATACCTGGGGTGTAGTAAGTATATTTAAGTATTTTGTACCTGTTATGCTAACTGGGGTCCCAGTGTCCCACGTGGTCCCCTACCCTAGGCTGATCTAGGTGTTATAGTAGAGCTTTACCCTAGCTTGCTTTCAGTGTAAAACCTTGTATCCTGCCTAGGTGGACCAAGGCTTTTAACGTAAGATTGGGTGGTAAAGTTAGTATTAAATTGTTATTGGTGAGATTGTGTATGGGGGGTGTTAAGGGGTTAATAAATAAGTAAGGTTGAACAGAGTATCCCTTATTCCTGTGTGGGAGTACAATAATCATTTCCTAGACTAACCAGGTTTAGTAGCAAGCAATTATTATTGTGGATATTTTACTTTGGGGGCCGGGCCTTTTGTTCTCCCATATCTTGATACCTCTAGTCTTACCCTTACCCCTTAATAGTACCAAGTTCCCCATAGCAAGCCCACTATTGTTCATAACAAGTGGTTGGCCTGTCCGGGAGGAACGTTATTATTGTAAAAAATTAGATTTTTGAGTGCCAAAACTAAAAATTCTTGTTTCCGCAGAACGGTTGTGGGCTAGCCTAGGGTCCAGCTCATCTGGCGTAGAACATTCTTTGCACTGACTGGACACCCAGCTGGATCTCTTCACGATTAAGGTTAGTGTGGCCTTGTGTTAGGGGCCGTGCAAATTTTTGTTTTTTCCAATTTTTTAATTTTTAATTTTTTCTGTGGCTAGGAGCTAAAATTTTTAGTCATGTCATCTGAAATGCAGAGACTGGCAATGAACCCTTCAGTGATAGAGATAAAGAAGCTCAACAAAGCAAAATTAATATTGTTAGGCAAGGAATTTGGCCTAGAATTAAATGACGCAGATAGAAAGTGGATTTTGATGAATGAAATTTTACGGCATTGTATAGACCAAGAACTAGTGCCAAGTGATACAATTTTATGCGAACCCAATTCAGGGGAAAGTGCAGTGAGTAGAAATATAGAATTAGAATTAACACTAGCCAAGTTAAGACTGGCAGAGCAAGAGGCCAGAGTAGCAGAACAAAATGCTAAAGTGGAAGAGCAAAGGCTCAAAAATGAGGCGGCAAGAATGGTACCACCTACTGGGGACTCGAACTCCAGACATTCCGATAAAAACACAACTTGCCTGAATTTTCAGAGTCAGACCCTGAAAGATTTTTTAACCATTTTCAGAGACTAGCCATGTCCATGAACTGGCCAAGGGAAGAGTGGGTGAAAATCTTGCAGGGGCGGCTTAGGGGTAAAGCACAAGATATTTTTATTAATATGCCTGACGACGAGTGTTTTGTATATGATGAAGTCAGGGAAAGAATTTTGAGGGCGTACGAAATTACTCCTGAAGCTCACCGCCAAACTTATCGCAACCTTAGGCCCACTCACAACCAACCGTTCACTGAATTTGCCAATGAGCAAATTAGATTGTTTGATAAATGGATTCGCTCGGCTAAAGCCGAAACATACCAGGCACTCAGAAATGTAGTCTTAGTAGAACACTTTATAGATAGTATGCCAGAATATATTTCGCAATACCTTAGAGGAAGGGTAGAGTTAAATTCTAAAATAGGGGACTTGGCCAAGATGGCAGAAAACTACCAGTTGGCGGGCAAAAGGCCCAATAAAAATAATTTTACCCCACAGAGTAACAAAACTTATACCCACAGCCAGTCCAGACCAGCTCATTCTAAACCTTCACCTAATGCACCTTCTGTTTCAGACATAACTAACCCTGTTAAATTGTCTACCCCCACAACACTAAAGAGTGAACCGAAGGGTAATTCGGTTAGTAATGTCTCTTCTCCCCGACGTTTCTGTGGTCATTGTAAAAGTTCAACCCACCATATTAGCCGTTGTTGGCAATTGTACCCGGAAAAAAGACCCAATGCTCTCGTTGTGACACAGGGCTTGAGGCCTTCTGAAGGGTTAGGGAGTAAGACTTCCAACCCACAGTGGTTGGACCTGCTTACCCCATTCTTATCGAAAGGGAGACTACTTTTGTCTGAGGGTTCTTCCTGGAGGGACGTGGTGATCTTCCGAGACACCGGTGCCATCCAGACTTTAATTTTAGAGAGTGCTTTGCAAGGTGCCAATACTCTCGACACTGGAGAGGTGGTACTGGTCGAGGGTGTCACTAGTGATACTCGAGCAGTACCCCTCCGTAAGGTTACCCTGGAATCTGATTTCCACAAGGGTATTTGTACAGTCGGAGTCACTTCGTACCTACCTTTCCCTAATGTTGATGTAATATTGGGTAATGATTTAGCCGGGGATAAGGTAGGGGACTCCAGACTGCCTGTTATGTTGCCTACCCCAAAGGTTTGCCTGGATTCACCCACCGCAGAGGATAATGTTGTGTACCCTGCGTGCGTGGTGACTAGGTCTATGGGACTTAAATGTAAGGGCAGCCCTGTGCTTGCCAAGGTGGTAAATCCCAAGGACACGAGGGACCTTCCGAGTGGTGAAAGCCCAGTGGACCTTGCGGACACGTTCATGGCCCGACTCGATGACGGGGCCGAGGACATTGTGGAGAGCCTGTCACCCCCGCCTACCGAGAGTAGTGGGGAGGTGGAGGAGAACACTGTTGAGCCTCGGCCAATGACATCTGACCAAGGCCTGGACGCCTCCTTGAGTGAGTTACAGAAAGCTGACCCCAGTCTTGCAGATTGTCACGAGACAGCCGTCTCTAAGGAGGAAATTGTAGACGCAGCAACTGGGTACTACTACAATGATCGGATTTTGATGAGAAAATGGAGACCTCAGAGTGCTCCCTTGTCAAATGAGTGGGAGGTAGTCCACCAGGTTATGTGCCGACCTGCTATAGAGAAAGAGTTTTGTCAGCTGCCCATGATGATCCTATGGGGGGACATCAAGGCATTAATATTACGTATCACAAAACTGCAAGTACTTTTTCTGGCCCAAGCTGAAAAGCGATGTGGCAAATTGTAATGCATGTATGGCATGCAACTTGTTGGGAAACCAAACCAGACTCCACCTAAAGCTCCTCTNTTATAGACCCTATACCCCTCCTGTGAGAGGTTATGGACCCATACCCTTCCTGTGAGAGTTTATGGACCCCATACCCCTCCTGTATAGGTTATAGACCCTATACCTCTCCTGTGAGAGGTTATGGACCCCATACCCCTCCTGTGAGAGGTTATGGACCCCATACCCCTCCTGTGAGAGGTTATAGACCCTATACCTCCCTGTGAGAGGTTATGGACCCCATACCCCTCCTGTGAGAGGTTATGGACCCCATACCTCTCCTGTGAGAGGTATGGACCCCATACCCCTCCTGTGAGAGGTTATAGACCCTATACCTCTCCTGTGAGAGGTTATGAACCCCATACCCCTCCTGTGAGAGGTTATGTACCCTATACCCTCCTGTGAGAAGTTATGGACCCATACCCTCCTTTGAGAGGTTATGGACCCCATACCTCTCCTGTGAGAGGTTATGGACCCTATACCTCTCCTGTGAGAGGTTATGGACCCCATACCCCTCCTGTGAGAGGTTATGTACCCCATACCTCTCCTGTGAGAGGTTATGGACCCCATACCTCTCCTGTGAGAGGTTATAGACCCTATACCTCTCCTGTGAGAGGTTATGGACCCCATACCTCTCCTGTGAGGTTATGGACCCTATACCTCTCCTGTGAGAGGTTATGGACCCCATACCCCTCCTGTGAGAGGTTATGTACCCCATACCTCTCCTGTGAGAGGTTATGTACCCCATACCTCTCCTGTGAGAGGTTATGGACCCCATACCTCTCCTGTGAGAGGTTATGGACCCTATACCTCTCCTGTGAGAGGTTATGGACCCCATACCCCTCCTGTGAGAGGTTATGTACCCCATACCTCTCCTGTGAGAGGTTATGGACCCCATACCTCTCCTGTGAGAGGTTATGGACCCTATACCTCTCCTGTGAGAGGTTATGGACCCCATACCTCTCCTGTGAGAGGTTATAGACCCTATACCTCTCCTGTGAGAGGTTATGGACCCTATACCTCTCCTGTGAGAGGTTATAGACCCTATACCTCTCCTGTGAGAGGTTATGGACCCCATACCTCTCCTGTGAGAGGTTATGGACCCTATACCTCTCCTGTGAGAGGTTATGTACCCCATACCTCTCCTGTGAGAGGTTATAGACCCTATACCTCTCCTGTGAGAGGTTATGGACCCTATACCTCTCCTGTGAGAGGTTATGGACCCCATACCCCTCCTGTGAGAGGTTATGTACCCCATACCTCTCCTGTGAGAGGTTATGGACCCCATACCTCTCCTGTGAGAGGTTATAGACCCTATACCTCTCCTGTGAGAGGTTATGGACCCCATACCCCTCCTGTGAGAGGTTATGTACCCTATACCCCTCCTGTGAGAGGTTATAGACCCCATACCTCTCCTGTGAGAAGTTATGGACCCCATACCTCTCCTGTGAGAGGTTATAGACCCCATACCCCTCCTGTGAGAAGTTATGGACCCCATACCCCTCCTGTGAGAGGTTATGGACCCCATAAGAACATAAGAACATAAGAACAAAGGCAACTGCAGAAGGCCTATTGGCCCATACGAGGCAGCTCCTATTTATAACCACCCAATCCCACTCATATACATGTCCAACCCATGCTTAAAACAATCGAGGGACCCCACCTCCACAATGTTACGCGGCAATTGGTTCCACAAATCAACAACCCTGTTACTGAACCAGTATTTACCCAAGTCTTTCCTAAATCTAAACTTATCCAATTTATACCCATTGTTTCGCGTTCTGTCCTGTGTTGATACTTTCAATACCCTATTAATATCCCCTTTGTTATGTCCATTCATCCACTTGTAAACCTCTATCATGTCACCCCTAACTCTTCGCCTTTCCAGTGAATGCAAATTAAGCTTTGTTAATCTTTCTTCATATGAAAGATTTCTAATTTGGGGAATTAACTTAGTCATCTTACGCTGGACACGTTCAAGTGAATTTATATCCATTCTATAATATGGCGACCAAAACTGAACTGCATAATCTAAATGGGGCCTAACCAGAGCATAATATAGCTTGAGAACCACACCAGGTGTCTTGTTACTTACGCTGCGATTAATAAAACCGAGTGTCCTATTTGCCTTATTACGAACATTTATGCATTGATCCTTTTGTTTTAAATTCTTACTAATTATAACTCCCAGATAACTCCCATAACCTCCTGTGAGAGGTTATGGACCCCATACCCCTCCTGTGAAAAGTTATGGACCCCATACCTCTCCTGTGGGTGGTTATGGACCCCATACCTCTCCTGTGGGTGGTTATGGACCCCATTCCCATCCTGTGGGTGGTTATGGACACCATTCCCATCTTGTGGGTGGTTATGGACCCCATTCCCATTCTGTGGGAGGTTTTGGAACGCATTCCCATCCTGCGGGTGGTTGTGGACCCCCAACCACTCATGTGGGCGGTTGTGGACCCCATACCCCTCCTGTGTGCGTTTGTGGACCCCATACCTCTCTTGTGGGTGGATGTGGACCCCATACCACTCATGTGGGCGGTTGTGGACCCCATTACATTCCTGTGAGCGTTTTTGAACCCCATACCTTTCCTGCGGGTGTTTATGGACCCCTATTCCCATCCTGTGGGTGGTTGTGGATCCCATTCCCATCCTGTGGGCAGTTGTCGAACCCATTCCCATCCTGTGGGCGGTTGTCGAACCCATTCCCATCCTGTGGGTGGTTGTGGACCTCATACCTCTCCTGTGGGTGGTTATGGATCCCATTCCCATCCTGTGGGTGGTTGTGGATCCCATTCCCATCTTGCGGGCGGTTGTGGACCCCATACCTATCCTGTGGGCGGTTGAGGACTTGAGGACCCCATAATATTTCCTCCTGTGGACGGTTGAAGACCCCACATCCCTCCTGTGGGCGGTTTTGGACCCCATACCCCTTGCTGTGGGCGGTTATGGACCCCATACCTCTCCTGTGGGCGGTTGAGGACTTGAGGACCCCATAATATTTCCTCCTGTGGACGGTTGAGGACCCCACATCCTTCCTGTGGGCGGTTGTGGATCCCGTACCTCTCCTGTGGACGGTTGTGGACCCCATGCCTCTCCTGTGGGTGGTTGTGGACCCCATTCCCATCCTGTGGGCGGTTGTGGACCCCATGCCTCTCCTGTGGGTGGTTGTGGACCCCATTCCCATCCTGTGGGCGGTTGTGGACCCATACCTCGCCTGTGGGCGGTTGTGGACCCCATACTTCTCTTGTGAGCGGTATGGAATCCACAACCAAGGACCCAATACCCTTCCTGTGGGCAATTGTAGACCTAATAGCTCTCTTTTGGACGGTTGTGGATCCCATACCTCTCCTGTTGACGGTTGTGGACCCCATACCTCTCCTGTGGACGGCTGTGGACCCCATACCTCTCTTGTTGATGGTTGTTGACCCCATACCTCTCCTGTAGACGGTTATGGACCACATACCTCTCCTGTAGACGGTTATGGACCCCATACCTCTCCTGTAGACGGTTATGGACCCCATACCTCTCCTGTAGACGGTTATGGTCCCCATACCAAATGTGGAGTAATTCTTTGAGAATTCTTTGGAGACTTTACCTAATCTATACTTCTTCTCAAGGTCATGTTTTTTATTAATGGATTTAAGTATTCCCTTTGTTAGCCAGGGATTGTTAAGCCTTTTGATGGACCAAAAGGCTTAACAATCCCTGGCTAACAAAGGGAATACTTAAATCCATTAATAAAAAACATGACCTTGAGAAGAAGTATAGATTAGGTAAAGTCTTTCAAGGAATCTTCATGGTAGCAGCCTGGAGGAGCTGCAGAGGATCCTGCTGTTTAAGCCCTGAGGAACCTGAAGTTGTCAGGGTAGTGAAATAGTTCTAACTGATCACTTGTATGGAGGTGAGAGTGTTTGTCATTAGCGTGAACGACGCAGTGAGAGGTGAGTGATCGTTTGCCATTTATGTGCCAAGAGGTGTATATTGAAGTTTAGAGTTACAGACGTAGGCAGGAGTACCTACAGATATATATGTATTCTAAGACTGATAGAATGGTCGATTGATTCGTTGTGTGGCACGGATCATTTATACTGATATATACATATGTATGTTATTGCTTTCAAATGCTGATTTGCCTTATATGTGTTTATAGGTATATATATATGTATACATTCTCTTGATGGTAGTGTGACATTATATTGTAAGACTTAAATCTACTTGAGGAGGTTGATAATACCAAGAGATAGGATACCACTTAGCAAGCTGAGGATAGAGTTCTGATGGTGTTGGAGTGCAACCTGATTATAATAGTACAGAGTATAGGATTCATCATTATTATTATATGTATGCGTGTATTGTTATGTACTTCGTCCAGTAAATGTATTCAAATTTGCTGGTGTTTGCACTTGTCCCAGTGAGGCTTCCCAGGAAATAGGAAAGAAGGAGAGAGAGAGAGAGCAAGAAACAGGAACCACTGCTGTGGACAGGGTAAGACAGAAGTCTAGTAAGACAAGGCAGGGGATTGAGGAGGTCATATTCCATAAGGAGAGAGTGGGGAGTCACAGCGGCTCGAGTGGGTGTGTGCACGTGACAACAAGGCTGCGTGTTGGAGCCGCATCCCCTAAACGTGTGACGTTGAGCCCCTCTCCAAGGGCCACAAGTGCCTAGTGTGATCTCTTAGTGAAATATGAGCATTTGTCGAGTTGTGGGTTGGGTGGTTCGTCAGCGGTAGCACCACCAAAATCCACCACCGCGACACTATCCACAGTCTCTGTACTTAAAGCCTATTAATTCCACTGAAGTCAATGAGATAATCCTTTCCCTTAAAACCAAGTCTAGTGCCCTTGAGGAAATACCATCTTTAATTTACAAAAAAGCCTCCAAAACTTTAGCCCCTGCAATTGCATTGCTCTTCAACAAGTCACTTGAACTCCAAACCTTTCCAGATATTCTAAAAAAAGCGAGAGTAACCCCGGTACACAAATGTGGTGATCTCACAGATGTTAACAACTACAGACCTATATCAATCCTGCCTAACCTGTCAAAAATATTGAGAAATTAATCTACAAGCAGCTTTACTCTTATCTAGCCAAACACAATATACTTAGCTCTTGCCAATATGGCTTCAGACCCAAAAAAAGCACTAATGATGCACTTATTAGTATGATTAACTTGATTCATACAGCTCTTGATAAAAATGAGTTCCCTGTTGGGTTATTTGTGGACCTGCGAAAGGCTTTTGACACTGTCAACCACCAAAACCTTCTTCTTAAATTACATCATTATGGAGTCAGAGGACACTCCCTGCAGTACCTCAAATCCTACCTTACTGACAGGCTCCAGTATGTTTCTGTGAATAATTCAATTTCTCCCACCCTACCCATCAACAATGGTGTTCCTCAGGGCAGCATACTTGGCCCTCTCCTCTTTCTCATCTACATTAATGACCTTCCTAATGCCTCCCAACACCTCAAACCAATTCTGTTTGCTGACGACCCAACCTTCATTTACTCCAGTCCTGACCCCCTTGCTCTAAATGCCACAGTGAATACTGAGCTAGAGAAAGTCCATCTTTGGCTAACTGCTAACAAACTCACCCTTAACATTGACAAAACTTTTTATATTCTGTTTGGCAATAAATCCTCTAATCATATAAATCTCAAAATAAACAATACCCAAATTTGTAACAAATTAGATGGCAAATTCCTTGGCATTCTCATTGACCACAAGCTGAATTTCCGGGGACACATTCTAAATATATCTAAAAAAGTTNTGACACTAGCTCTCCGCATATGTCAGTTGCTTAATTTATAAACTGTTCTTTTGGTCGATCTTGAACCCATTGATGATGTGACGACGTATATTGAATTTTGTAACTAGCTCATCAAGATTGTAACTTGCTTAGCTAAATGAACTGGGGTTCAGTCCCTGAGACCATTATGTGCCTCTGTAACCCTTTCCACTACCACCCACAAGATGGGTATGGGGTGCATAATAAATGAACTAAAACTAAACTGGCCTGGGACAGTAGGCCTACTGCAGGACCTGTCTAGTATAAGCCAGTAGGTCTGCTGAAGACCCTGTTTAGCTGTGGGCAAATAGGCCTACTGTAGAGCGTATCTCCCACTTAGCAGTAGGCCAACTAAACAACCAGTCTTGCAGGAGCCTGTCTTCTGCAGTGCCCTTCATGCCTATAACTGGAGCCCAAGCTTTTATAATGGGGGATTTGAACGATGCAACGATAGATTGGGTGAATCACAAGGGAAAGAAGAACACTTTCCTGACCTGGTACAGGACTCCTTCCTCACACAGCGTGTGGTAGAGCTCACACGAGGTAACAACACTATAGATCATGCACTAACATCAGAGGAGGGCACGACTGATCAATTACAGGTAGGGAAGAAGCTGGTCTCTTCATGTGACCATCATAATCTATGATAGAATAGTCCATAGTATACATGAACGTTTCTAAAGCTTTTGTCAAGGTACCACATCAAAGATTATCAAGGTTTAAGACAACCATAGAATTAGTTAGGAGCAAGGGAGGAATCCCGACCATATGTGGCATTCTTCCAAGAAAGGGAGTTGAAAATGAATGGTTCTCGAGGGCACTTAGTATCAATTGCCGTCTTGACCAAATATTGCAAATCAAACGCAATGTTCTTTATTGATAACTGGGAACACCTCTATGGAAGAAATGACATGTATGTTCGGGATGGGGTGCATCTATCGAGGGCTGGGGTTGTTGCTGTTGCCAACTCATTGAAACCTGTGGTTGGAGGCGTTTGTTTGGGTTTAAAACTGTTAGTAGATAGTGGTATGGGAATTGATATGGAGATTGGAGGCAATAAAGTATGTGTTTGTGGGGAAACTAATTGGAAAAATGAACAGGGAAAGAGAAGGGCCTCAAAATAACAATACACTTAGGGTATATTACATGAACAGTAGGAGATTAGAAACAAAATAAACGATTTAAATGCTCTTGTCAACAAAGAAAAAACAGATATTATTGTACTTATCGAAACGTGGATGAACGTAGAAAATAGAGAACTATTAGTTGAATATCACTAAATGGATTTAAAATATTTCACACAAATAGACATATTAGACGAGGAGGGGGACTAGCCATATATGTTAGGGAAAATTTGAAATGTAGTTTCAAAGAGGGAATCAAAACTGAGCCACACACAAAAACTATTTGGCTAGAATTAAACGAAAGAGCAAATAATATTATAAAAGGAGTTATATACAGACCACCAAACTTAGTCAAATTGGAAGCAAAGCATCTATGGGATGAAATATCTAGAGCATCTAGGTCTAACAGTATTTGTGTCATATTGACTTTAATTTTAGTGGAAATAAACTGGTTTAACAGAACAGGGAATAATGAAGCAGAAGATTTTTTTAGAAATAATTGACGATTGCTTTTCTTACGCAACACGTTAAGGAACCAAAGTGGGATATAAGTAATATTTAAAATATAAATAATATTTTATTAATCTTAACCAAATATAAATAATATTTTAGATTCAGTGTTAACTAACAGGGAAACACAAATTAATGACATCGAGTGAGCTAGGGAAAAGCGATTACAAAGAAATCAGATTAGTATGGAATGGAATAGATTTGTAGGGGAAAATTCTATTAAAGTGTCAGATTTTCGAAAAGCTGATTTTAATATTGTAAGAAATTTTTTGGGTCAAACAGATTGGAAAGTCTTGGGCATGGGAGGTGGTGCGACATGAACCCAGCGACGGGTGATGTAAAAAGGGATTTCGATGTGGATTCAAAATATAACCTATTTAAAAAATATTCTAACTATAAATATTAACTGTGTAAAAATGTCGTCAACATACCTGCAGTATATGGCCGGTTTCAAGTTCATGTCGACTACCTGGGCGAAGAGGACCCACAATGGGGACCCCATTGTCACACCATCAACCTGCAGGTAGAGTTGACTCTCTGGGCATACATAGGCAAGGAGCGTCAGTGGTGCTGCCTTCAACATATCCCAAGATAGTTCGCGGTACCTTGAGTGGAGGGAAGTGCTCCTGTTGATACACACAGTTCAATATTATGTTTATGGTCCTCTCCGCTGGAACGTTAATGAATAGACTTTCAACGTGAAGGGAAGCTATGACCCCCCCCTTCGGGTTCTCTCGTTGTCAGAATGTTAATAAATTAGTCACTAGATTTAAGGAAGAATGTAGTCGGGATGTACTCACCTGGTTGTGCTTGCGGGGGTTGAGCTCTGGCTCTTTGGTCCCGCCTCTCATCCGTCAATCTACTGGTGTACAGATTCCTGAGCTTCTCGATCTCCCTGCCAGATTCAAATACCTTGGCCTTGAGGTGCCACTGTGTGGTCCTGTTGTATTCAGACTCTGTCGTCAGTATAAAGAGAGGCTCCGAGCTCTCAAGGCTGTTGCAGGTTATCACTCAGCTATGGTGCCAATGTCACAATTGTCAAAATGATGTACCTTGCATACATCAGATCTTTAGTGGATTATGCTGCACCTCTGCTTGTTTTGATGCCTGAAAGAAAGCTTGGAGGGCTTGAAAACTTGCAAAACGAAGCCTTGAGGATAATCATTGGGTGCCCTCGTACCCCAAAGATACTTAACATGAGAAAGGAACTTAATATTCCGAGCGTTGTTGATCGTGTTACTGAAATTAACTGTCAAATTGGTTTAAAAATGCTTAGGCTAACTCATCCTAACCCTTGCACAGCAGCCCTCCAGAATTTTTTTATTGAAGACCAGCATTGTTCCAAATGGATAACTAAAACTGGGAATGACCTCAAAATGTATCAGAATTATAATTTGTACCAAGAGAAACAACAGCGGTACTTTCCTGCACCGTGGGAGATTACACCCTTTCCAGTTTTAATCTCTCCCTTTCCACCCAAGAAACAAATTAGAGATCAGCCCAAGCTTCGTCTTGAAGCAAAGTTCAACGCCTTAATCCATATTGATGCTCTCTCCACAGAACATTCTCTCTCTCAAATCATATACACTGATGGTTCCCTACACCGCCCCACGGGTGCAGTTGTTCTGACAATGGGCGATGGCTTATATTTTGAGTGGGAGTCCGTATAAACAACTGGACCTCTACCCTTCAGACCCAACTATATGCCTTGCTCCTTGCACTGAAATGTGAACAACTACAATCATCCTTAAATGCTCTGATCTCTTTAAGACATAACTGTAACATGCTCGTGTCCGAAGCCAGACACAAATACAACAAAATTATTAATGATGGTAACAGAGTCCATTTCATGTGGTCTCCATCTCATGTTGGCCTCCGAATGCATGATAGAGCTGATAAGTTAGCCAAAGAATCTGCCTTTAAATTAGACGTTGAGTGTGACCTTGGATTGTCAATGAGCAATCTGAGAGCAGCAGTACACCGAGAACTTCAACAAAATCTTGTAGATCTGAGGTCCAGATCTACAGATAACTGTAACATGCTCGTGTCCGAAGCCAGACACAAATACAACAAAATTATTAATGATGGTAACAGAGTCCATTTCATGTGGTCTCCATCTCATGTTGGCCTCCGAATGCATGATAGAGCTGATAAGTTAGCCAAAGAATCTGCCTTTAAATTAGACGTTGAGTGTGACCTTGGATTGTCAATGAGCAATCTGAGAGCAGCAGTACACCGAGAACTTCAACAAAATCTTGTAGATCTGAGGCAAAGTCAAATCGACATCAGTAATTCCATCTATCATCATACTATCATGCAAGAGGAGCCACATATCTATGATTCATCCAATAAAATCAGCAGACTTCTAGATGTTACTACTGCTCGGCTTAGACTCGGTTGCAAGTACCTCTGGGAATTTTCATTATCTGCCGATGTAGACCTGACTAAATGTAAACTGTGTCAACAAAATTATTCGCACACCCTCCGTCACTATGTGATGGAGTGCGAAAATATACGTGAATTCAGAGACAATTCTATAACCAGTGTTCCAGCAATGTGTAAATATTTCATTCAAAATGATTTGCTACCAGAAATTTTAGCCAAATATCCTCAGTTTTCTAACTGTAAGTAGTAACTAAGTGATTGTAACCTATCCACCGCTGCCCACTGGATGGGGGGCGGGGTGCAGGACAAACATATCAATTGTGACACTAGCTCTCCACATATGTCAGTTGCTTAATTAATTTAGAAACTGTACTTGTGGTCGATCTCGAACCCATTTATGACGTGACGACTTATACTGTATTTTGTAACTAGCTCATCAAGATTGTAACTTGCTTAGCTAAATGAATTGTGGGGTTCAGTCCCTGAGCCCATTATGTGCCTCTGTAACCCTTTCCACTACCGCCCACAAGATGGGTATGGGGTGCATAATAAATGAACTAAACTAACTAACTAACTCTCGACCTCCATCATATCTACACTTGAAACTGTGTATGGAGTCAGCCTCCACCACATCACTTCATAGTGCAATCCATTTACTAACTACTGTGACACTGAAAATGTTCTTTCTAATGTACGGTGATGTAATTGGTTTAAGTCTATTTGCAAGTCTTTGCAACTTCTGTGGTAATGTGAAGACGCATAAGCCTGGCTACCCACTTAAGCCTATAGTTTCGTAGATTTCCACAGTTACTTATATACTATCTATCTATCTATCTATCTATCTATCTATCTATCTATCTATCTATCTATCTATCTATCTATCTATCTATCTATCTATCTATAGATGGATAGATAGATAAATAGATAGATAAATAGATAGATAAATAGATAGATAAATAGATAGATAAATAGATAGATAAGTAGATAGATATATAGCTAGATAGATACATGTGAATGTGTGTGCATATATGCATGTGTACATGCATATATGTACAACAGGTGAACTGTTGTACAATATGTACAACAGTTCAATAGGTGAAATGCCAAAAATTTGGAAGGCGGCAAACGAAGTCCCGAAATACAAGAAAGGGGATAGACAGGAGGCACTGAACTACAGGCCAGTGTCCCTAACCTGCATACCATGCAAGCTGATGGAGAAAATTGTGCGAATAAAACTAGTCGAACATCTGGAGCGAAGGAACTTTGTGTCACAACACCAACATGGTTTCAGGGATGGTAAGTCATGCCTCACAGGATTAATTGAAGTCTACGATCAGGCAACAAGAATCAGACAAGAAAGAGAAGGGTGGGCAGACTGCATATTTTTGGATTGCCAGAAAGCCTTTGACACAGTGCCACACCAGAGACTAGTGCGAAAGCTGGAGATGCAGGCTGGAGTGAAAGGGAAGGTGTTCCATTAGATAAGGGAGTACCTAAGTAACAGAAGGCAGCGAGTCACTGTGCTGGGTGAGGTCTCAGATTGGCGAGACGTCATCAGTGGGGTCCCGCAGGGTTCAGTTCTTGGACCCCATACTGTTTCTTATATATGTAAATGATCTTCCAGATGGTATAGAATCATTGTTTGCTGATGATGCAAAAAATGTGGGGAGGATTAAGACGGAGGAAGACAGTATGAGACTACAAGATGACCTAGACAGACTGACTGAATGGTCCAACAAATGGCTACTAAAGTTCAAACCGAGTAAATGTAAGGTGATGAAACTAGGCAGTGGAAACAGGAGGCCAGACACAGGATACAGAATGGGAGATGAAGTCCTTCACGAAACGGACAGAGAGAAGGATCTAGGAGTTGATATCACACCAACCCTGTCTCCTGAAGCCCATATCAAAAGAATAACGTCTGCGGCATATGCGAGGCTGGCTAACATCAGAACTGCCTTCAGGAACCTGTGTAAGGAATCATTCAGAACCTTGTATACCACATATGTAAGACCAATCCTGGAGTATGCGGCCCCAGCATGGAGCACGTACCTTGCCAAGCACAAGGCGAAGCTTGACAAAGTTTAGAGGTATGCTACTAGACTAGTCCCAGAACTAAGAGGCATGAGTTACGAGGAAAGGCTGCGGGAAATGCACCTTGCAACACTAGACGACAGAAGAGCAAGGGGAAACATAATCATATACCTCCAAAATTCTCAATGGAATTGACAGGGTAGATAAAGATAACCTGTTTAACACAGGTGGAACACGAACAAGGGGACACAGGTGGAAACTGAGTACCCAAATGAGCCACAGGGACGTAAAAACAACATTTTCAGTGTCAGAGTAGTTAACAGGTGGAATGCATTAGGCAGTGATGTGGCGGAGGCTGACTCCATACACAGTTTCAAAAGTAGATATTAAATTAAATTAAATTAAATTAAATTAAATTTAATTAAATTCTATATTCAGGAAAAGTACATACATACATAGTTGATTTAGAAACATAATGTTGGATTTATATATAGAGCTAGTACATAAATATCTAAAGCCACTAATAAGCATAGCTTTTCGGGCAAGGTGTACTCACCTAGTTGTGTTTGCGGGGGTTGAGTTCTGGCTCTTTGGTCCCGCCTCTCAACTGTCAATAAACTGATGTACAGATTCCTGAGCCTACTGGACTCTGTCATATCTACATTTGAAACTGTGTATGGAGTCAGCCTCCACCACATCACTTCCTAATGCATTCCATTTACTAACTACTCTGACACTGAAAAAGTTCTTTCTAATGTCTCTGTGGCTCATTTGGGTACTCAGATTCCACCTGTGTCCCCTTGAGCGTGTGCCACCCGTGTTAAATAATCCATCCTTGTCCACCCTGTCAATTAATTCCCCTGAGAATTTTGTATGTGGTGATCATGCCCCCCCCCTCCTAGCTCTTCTGTCTTCCAGCGACGTATAGGGGAAAAAATATGATAGAGCCCAGTAGGCTCAGGAATCTGTACATCAGTTGATTGATAGTTGAGAGGCGGGACCAAAGAGCCAGAGTTCAACCCCTGCAAGCACAAATATGTGATGTTAAGGACTATCTTATAGGTAACTATCCACAGTCTCTGTACCTAAAGCCTACTAATTCCACTGACGTTAATGAAATAATCCTTTCCCTTAAAACCAAGTCTAGTGCCCTTGAGGAGATACCAACATTAATTTACAAAAAGCCTCCAGATCCTTAGCCCCTGCAATTGCATTGCTCTTCAACAAGTCACTTGAACTCCAAACCTTTCCAGATATCCTAAAAAAAACGAGAGTAACCCCCTGTCCACAAATGTGGTGATCTCACAGATGTTAACAACTACAGACCTATATCAATCCTGCCTAACTTATCAAAATTTTTGAAAAACTAATCTACAAGCAGCTTTACTCTTATCTAGCCAAACACAATATACTTAGCTCTTGCCAATATGGCTTCAGACCCAAAAAATGCACTAACGATGCACTTATTAGTATGATTAACTTGATTCATGCAGCTCTTGATAAAAATGAGTTCCCTGTTGGGTTATTTGTAGACCTGCATAAGGCTTTTGACACTGTCAACCACCAAAACCTTCTTCTTAAATTGCATCATTATGGAGTCAGAGGACACTCCCTGCAATACCTCAAATCTTACCTTACTGACAGGCTCCAGTATGTTTCTGTGAATAATTCAATTTCTCTCACCCTACCCATCAACATTGGTGTTCCTCAGGGCAGCATACTTGGCCCTCTCCTCTTTCTCATCTTCATTAATGACCTTCCAAATGCCTCCCAACACCTGAAACCAATTCTATTTGCTGACGACATAACCTTCATTTATTCCAGTCCTGACCCCCTTGCTCTAAATGCCACAGTAAATACTGAGCTAAATAAAGTCCATCTTTGGCTAACTGCCAACAAACTCACCCTTAACATTGACAAAACTTTCTATATTCTGTTTGGCAACAAATCCTCTAATCAAATAAATCTCAAAATAAACAATACCCAAATTTGTAACAAATTAGATGGCATATTCCTTGGCGTTCTCATTGATCATAAGCTGAATTTCCAGGGACACATTCTAAATATATCAAAAAAAGTTTCAAAAACTGTTGGCATTCTTTCTAAGATCAGATATTATGTACCCCGCCCTGCCCTGGTGACTCTCTATTACTCCCTCATCTATCCATATCTCAACTATGGTATTTGTGCTTGGGGTTCTACTACCCAAAATCATTTACGTCCTCTAATTACTCAACACAAAGCTGCTATTAGGACAATATCCAACTCTGGCCCCAGACATCACTTGGTAGCCCTACTCAAATCTCTGAACATATATAAAACGCTGAACTGTAATGCCAATCTTGACCTCAAAAGCTTCATTGAAGGTTGTAACAGAACCCATGAGCACCACAACAGAAATAAATACAGTTTTGATATTCCAAGAGTACGACTTAATCAAACTAGAAATGCTCTACAAATCAAGGGACCCAGAATGTGGAATGACCTTCCCAACCATGTTAAAGACTGTACCTCTCTCAACCAGTTTAAGATTAAAACGAAACTCTACCTAATAAATTCCCTGTAACCTACCTTACCCCTCTATTGTCAACCCATGTCTGTTATTTTTTTAACCAACGCTGTTTGTCGACCTATTGTATTTGTGCTGCTTTTTCAGTCATGTTCCCCCCCTTTTTTTATCTTTATTTGTATTTGTTCTCAACACATTTTATTCTTTATACTCAATTAGTATTAAGTTTTAGATATTAATGTTTTTCCTGCCCGAAACGCATTGCGTAACAGTTGCTTTAGGCATTATATGTACTAGCTCTTTCTATAAATCGATCAATTTATGTAAAATTCACTTGTATGTATGTACCTTACCTGAATAAACATATTTATTTATTTATTTATTTGTAGGTGAGTACATGTGTGCGTATACCAGGGGGGGGAGGGAAGGAGCAGTACGCACGCACCGAGGCTTGGGGGGGGGGGGAGGGAGGGAGAGAGCGGGCGTGTTTACCATTGTGGCTGCCAATCAACACCAACATGGTTCTTCTCATTACTATCATCGCCGCCATGTTGTGAGACACCAGATAACATGTAATTCACGGACATACTTTATCTTACTGATAACGTGGCTAACCTGACCTTTGAATCCCGCCCCCCCCCCCCACCTTCGCTCGCATCGTTTAAACGCATGTAACACGGGAGACGGTTATAAACAAGTTGTATGATACAGCTGAGAGTTAGGCCTATATTGTCCCGCTGTAAGGAGAGGTAGGCCTACCGTCGCCGCAGAGGAGAGATAGGTTTAATTTGGCTACGCATTACATACCCTTCCTGTGAGAGGTTATGGACCCCATACCCCTCCTGTGAGAGGTTATGGACCCCATACCCCTCCTGTGAGAGGTTATGGACCCCATATCCCTCCTGTGAGAGGTTATGGACCCCATACCCTCCTGTGAGAGGTTATGGACCCCATACCCCTCCTGTGAGAGGTTATGGACCCCATACCCCTCCTGTGAGAGGTTATGGACCTCATACCCCTACTGTGAGAGGTTATGGACCCCATACCCTCCTGTGAGAGGTTATGGACCCCATACCCCTCCTGTGAGAGGTTATGGACCCCATACCCTCCTGTGAGAGGTTATGGACCCCATACCCCTCCTGTGAGAGGTTATGGAAACCCCTCCTGTGAGAGGTTATGGACCTCATACCCCTCCTGTGAGAGGTTATGGACCCCATACCCTTCCTGTGAGAGGTTATGGACCCCATACCCCTCCTGTGAGAGGTTATGGAAACCCATCCTGTGAGAGGTTATGGACCCCATACCCCTACTGTGAGAGATTATGGACGCCATACCCTTCCTGTGAGAGGTTATGGACCCCATACCCCTCCTGTGAGAGGTTATGGACCCCATACCCCTCCTGTGAGAGGTTATGGACCCCATATCCCTCCTGTGAGAGGTTATGGAAACCCCTCCTGTGAGAGGTTATGGACCTCATACCCCTCCTGTGAGAGGTTATGGACCCCATACCCTTCCTGTGAGAGGTTATGGACCCATACCCCTCCTGTGAGAGGTTATGGAAACCCATCCTGTGAGAGGTTATGGACCCCATACCCTTCCTGTGAGAGGTTATGGACCCCATACCCCTCCTGTGAGAGGTTATGGAAACCCATCCTGTGAGAGGTTATGGACCCCATACCCTTCCTGTGAGAGGTTATGGACCCCATACCCTTCCTGTGAGAGGTTATGGAAACCCATTCTGTGAGAGATTATGGACGCCATACCCTTCCTGTGAGAGGTTATGGACCCCATACCCCTCCTGTGAGAGGTTATGGACCCCATACCCCTCCTGTGAGAGGTTATGGACCCCATATCCTCCTGTGAGAGGTTATGGAAACCCCTCCTGTGAGAGGTTATGGACCTCATACCCCTCCTGTGAGAGGTTATGGACCCCATATCCCTCCTGTGAGAGGTTATGGACCCCATACCCCTCCTGTGAGAGGTTATGGACCCCATATCCCTCCTGTGAGAGGTTATGGACCTTATACCCCTCCTGTGAGAGGTTATGGACCCC
>WNGS01009202.1:14037090-14081399 GCA_020271785.1 Procambarus virginalis
TATATGTCTACAGGAAAGACTGCTACCAAAATATACTAATATATACTGTATACATATATATATCATACATATTATATATATATTACTATATATATATATAATATTATAGATAGTATATCATATATATATATATATATATATATATATAATATTTATAAAATATAATATTGATATATTTATAGATATATACAGTTTTAGGGTACCACCTCTGGTGCCAATGTGGGGACCATAGCCTCGGAGAGAAAATAAAACGTATTCAGAGGAGACTTGTATTTTCTCACTGAACACTAATATTTTCTTCTCCTACCACCCCATTCTTTTGTATGTACACTCATATATTTGCTTTATTTGAACTTTGTTACAAACACTTATATATATATATATATATATATATATATATATATATATATATATATATATATATATATATATATATATATATGTGATCATATATATATATATATATATATATATGTATATATATATATATTATATATATATATATATATATATATATATATATATATATATATATATATATACATATATATATTATATATATATATACATAATATATATGATCTACATGCATGGTAACACTGTTCAGCACAATATTGGAAATTAGGCCAAACTAGTGAGCAGCATGGTTTTGAGATGTAAGTATTATCAAAAGGCATCAAGCCTGGAAGACTATTTAGTACCATCTGTGGTGCAGGACAGTAAAAATGTCTAGATACTATTCAATGTGCTAATATAGAGTAAAAGGACATAAGATGAGCGATGTCAATGGTATCAGATTCACCAATGGTTTGGAGAAGAGCAACTTGAGATTTGCCTTATTATGAAACCTTAGAATTTGACATTCTTTATATTAAAAAATACTATCACTGCCTCTACAGTTTTCTTACATTATCCTAGTTCACACTGAATCAAAATTGTGCAGTGCATGCATTCAAATAGGTTAAGGTTCATAATTCTTAAGATTCCTAAGTTACTTTTCAAAAAGTGTTATAAGTTTTCCAATATTGCACATTTTCCACAACTCCATAGAACACCAGCACAAGCACAATCACTACTGCTCTGACAGTCCCATTGACAATACATGCCAGTGTCAATGAAGCATTACAGAACCATTGCCATAACAATTAACAGCACTGCAAGCAGGCCCCAAAGAAACCACACCACCATATTCCATCACAAGCATTGTAGCACCAATACTATGTGGGGTATCAGGAGGAATCACCTGTTATACAACTAGCCCCCTTCTGAAAGTTTGATCTTAGTTAAATCATGTTAGGTTAGGCTAGGCTAACCTACATTAGTACAGTATGGTTAGGAGCAAGATGGAAACAGGGTGACTTGACCTGATATCACACATGGACATCAACACACCTTCGATTTGGTCTTATACCCCTGCTTTTGCTATGGTGTTCACCATAACGAACACAGCTGTAGGTGACAGAAAAATACTTTATACAAACAGGCACTGGCAAGTTCCTTCTCCTGCTTTCATATTCCACTGACGACGAGTTCTTGATACGAAGAACTGTTCCAGACATTGCCTGGAACTTCTTTAGATCTTGTTCTAATTCTTCATAAGTTTTATAGTGCGTTTTAGCTTGGAAAATATCATTAAAGTAATTAGACACATCTGTAAATTCCAAGATAACGTTTTCATTTGCTTCACGTAGAAACTCATTCACCCTGCTATTCAGGGACTTGGGAACATCATCTATGACTTGATCTGGAGATGGCTTCACCTACTGTTCATGGACCTGGTAATGTCTTCTATTTCTTGCCCTTGGAAATTTTCATACTGCAGTTCAGGGGCCTTATGACATCTTCCACTGCTTTGCTGAGGATGCCTGCTCCCTACTGTTCAGGGACTTGGTATCATCTTCATCAGATTTATCTGTTGACACTTTCACAATGCAGTTCAGGGACCTTGTGCCATCTTCTACTGCTTGGTCTGGGGCTTTCATATTAAATTTTCGGAACCTTGTGTCATCTTCTGTTGCACGGTCTGGGGGCATCTTCACTGTAATACTCTGGAACCTGGTGATGTCTTTTATCTTTTGATCTGGGGACGTTTCCATACTATACTGCCGGAACCTAGTGACTTCTTCTGTTACACGGTCTGGGGACATCTTCGCCCTACTGTTCTGGAACCTGGTGATGTCTTGTGCTGCATGATCTGGGGACAACTTCACCCTATTGTTTTGAAACCTGATGGTGTCTTCTATTTCTTGGTCTTGGAATGTTTCTACATTATATTGTTGGAACCTAGTGGTGTCTTCTGCTGCATAGTCTGGGGACATCTTCACCTTGATGTTCTGGAACCTGGTATTGTCTTCTATCTCTTGGTCTGCAGGTGTTTCCATACAATAATGCTGAAACCTAGTGGTGTCTTCTGCTGCATGGTCGGGTGACATCTTCACGCCAATACTCTGGGACCAAGTGACGTCTTCTGCTGCATTGTCCGGGGAAATATTCACCCTACTGTTCTGGGATGTGATGACATCTATTACTTGGCCTAGAGATGCATACAACCTACTGTTCAGAGATCTTGTGTTATCATCTTCTGTTTGTTCTGATGTCACCATCACTCTGCTATCCTGGAACCTGGAGATGTCTATTGCTTGGTTTGGGGATGCCTTTACCCTAGCCTTTAGGTTCACACAGTCTCTCAGAGTTACAGCTTTTCCAAATTTGTTATGTAGGAAAGCTTGGAGCTCCTTATTACCTGAAAAGAAAATCTAGGTGTAATGAAACATAATTTATAAGCACCATAGTAAAATTGTATTCAAAATGAATGAAGAGTTTTTTTCTAATTCATTTATGCACATAAACCCCACCAATCTAATACACAAGTACAGTACACCACTCATATACCATTTAATTTGCAAGGAAGATCTTTGGAGAGAAGTGACATACTAATCCACACAAGGATCTAACAGATAAAGGTAAAAAATATTCAATTGTAAGAGCATTCTATTACTCTTTGCCCTGCTTTAATGACAAGTGTTTATTTACTTTTTCATGGATCCAATTTTAATTTCACACTCAAAACCCCAAATATTTTTGGGTTTTATTTTGTGTCAATCATGTTCCTTAATTGGAACAGGCTCTTGTCTATTATACAACAATAATTTTATTTACTATATGGAATCATGTCCTTATATGTTTGTGGTGCAGTACTGGTATGTATTTTCTAGCATCCTTTACTTATTTATATCTCCAATTTCCACCTGAGTCCCCTAGTTCAGCTTTCCCTCAATTAGAAAATATTTCCTTTATTAATTTCATTTACACTCTAGCTTAGTATTGTGTAAATTGTGATAATATTACCATTAGCCTTTTCTTTTAATGCCATTAATTATATATTTTAGCCAGTATTCATAGCTTGGCTTTCAGCCTTTTTCATGTGCCTCACCATGCTGTATATTTTAGGACTGGCTTTGAAAATGTTATATAATGTTCTAAATAATTCATTGCTTAGGTTTATGACTGGCATTCTTATATTTGCCAATTTTGCATTTTTGTGGTATTTGTGAGTACACACAAGTACTTCTCCCTTTCCAACTCCTGCAGCTGCCTTCTTCTCATACTGTACTGCTGTCTGGGAAACTTTCTGTTTTCAAATTTCATTGTTTGTTGGGATTGAATTCTAGTATTCATTTGTCTGTCCCATCCTAATCTGAACATGAAGATTACATCACGTGAAACCAGTAGGCATGGTAAGATGTGCAAAATAGCCCCCACTGAAAAGCACAAGTGCAATAGGCACACTGAGGGTGAACTCTATCAACATCAAGGACCCAAGACTTTTCAACTCTCCCACTACATGTAAGGAGCAAACTGGCCAGCCTCTCACACAGTGTTCAAGAGAGAACTCGACAAACACCTCCAAAGAATATCTGATTAACCAGGCTGTGATTCATACATCAGGCTGTGAGTGGCCACGTCCAACAGCTTGGCTGACCAGATGACCAACTGGGAGGCCTGGTCAGACCAAGCCATGAGACCATTGCTCCCCAGAACTATATAAGGTAGACACCAGATAGGTATCCTACCATAGCTTTAACTGTCTTCTAGTATAACATGATCTTTTTCAGTTATTATAGATTTTTATCTTGTAAGAATTTATCTCCTCAGGAAGGTCATTTACATAAATGAAAAAAGAGTAGCCTATAGAATTGAGAGCTGTGGAACTCTATTTACAAATTCTCTCCACCCATGAATTCCTCTCTGACTATGACCCAATTTCCTATGAGTCACATTGTACTAAAACTAAGCCAAAAATGTATTTAGTGCATACTTGGATTCATTCTGAGAATATCGCTGACCTCTTGCAGCTGCTGAGAATTGAGACACCTGTTCCTAGCATAGAGATGTGCTGTTTTGACATTGAGTTTGTGGTTGTGTATCAAGTTCTTCTTGCTGATGAATAAGCCGTTAAGCTTGTCACTATATTTTGCCGATATTAAGAACTCACAGCCACAAGCAAGGTACCTATAGAGAACAACAGAGTATTATAAACTAGATAAATATTAATCGAGAGAGGTATCCTTGGTACATTATGTGGGTGTTAGGAGGGGTAGGCAATGGGAGGGTGTAAGAGTGTATGGGACGGGTATACTAGTGTGGGTTGTGGTGGTGCTAGTGTAATTACTGAGTGTGGGTGAGCATAAGGTTAGTGGTGGGTTGGTATTAGTGAAATATTAAAGTATGCAGATGTCAATCATTGTGTGCATTAAGTGGGTGGGGTGTAGGTGGACACAAAGTGTACGTAGTGATTGGGTATTATCATGGTATGATAGGTGAGCAAGATATACATTTGGTGGTGGCTGGGTAAAGGAAAATATTTTGGGTAATAAGGAGAACAAATTATGAAGACAGGCTGCACTAACTGCATGTAGGATAAACAATCTCACTGCCAAGAAGCCAGAATGCCAGTTACTTCTTCAAAGTTAGCGTATAATTTGGGAGACATTACATCTTTTCCAACTCAATCCTAACAAAGTGCAAATGAATGCTAACATATTAATTATTACACAGAGAAATCACATTTCCATAATATATCAATGAGAAAATCCACAGGAGCCGTGATGAGGATTCGAATCTACGCGCTGGGAGTTCCCAGCGCATAGTTCGAATCCTCATCACGGCTCCTGTGGATTTTTCATATATATTATATCCATACCTATACATACAAGTTAATCTAGCCTAATGTAACTTATCACAACCAAAAAATCTGGAAAAGTGTGGGGCGAGTGATACCGGGTGTGCTATTTTAAGGATTAGATTGAATATCCTTATTCATATTGTATCCAAATATGTTGCATCCCATTGGCTGCATCAATAATCTTTGGTTGGTTATGACCCAGGTTCAAACACTAGGCAGAATATCATGCCCGAACGCTATGCATATTAGTTGCTTTAGGTTTTGTATGTAATAGCTCTATTTGTAAATCCAACTTTATGTTTTTAACTCATCAACTATGTACAGTATGTACTTTTCCTGAATAAAAAATTAATTTAATCAGACAAACGGTTACAACAACACAAAGGCACGATGAATTATGCCTTTTACAACATGCCACTTTCCTCTTTTTTACACTTTTGCCTGTGATAGGTTTGGTTATAATTATGTAACCTTGCAATCAATGGCCTTTAAATAAATATAAAAACTGCAATGATTGAAAACAATGTTACATACCTGATGTATATATAAATAATATTACTATTATTTTTTTTTTTTTTTTTGAGATATATACAAGAGTTTTACATTCTTGTACAGCCACTAGTAGCGTAGCATTTCGGGCAGGTCCCTGGAATACGATCCCCAGCCACGAAGAATCGTTTTTTCATCCAAGTACACATTTTACTGTTGCGTTAAACAGAGGCTACAAATCAGGAATTGCGCCCAGTAAATCCTCCCCGGCCAGGATACGAACCCATGACAAAGCGCTCGCGGAACGCCAGGCGAGTGTCTTACCACTACACCACGGAGACTGTTATTACTATTATTATATAATAGCTAGGGTATATTTGATTATGCCAGAGATTATTTTTAGCTAGGAGTCAGAAGGAGAACTTGCCTTGACCTGACCCCCCCCCCATACAAGGTCACTCACCCTCGGTTTGGCCGCACACCCTTGCCTTTGCTCCTGTAGTTACCGTAGTGAACACAACTGTATGTCACAGTGAAGTACTTTATACAAACAGGTATTTGAATGTTCTTTCTTTTGTTCTCATATTCAACCGATGATGAATTCTTGATCCGTAAAACTGTTCCAGACAACACCTGAAACTTCTTTAGATTATGTTCTAATTCTTCATAAGTTTTATAGTGTTTCTTCGGCAGAAAAACATCGTTGAAGTAGCTAGACACGTCTGTATTCTCCATTTCTAGTGCAAGTGCCTACATTTGCCCTCTACTAGAACGGGACCTGAACTGAGGGCATACCTGGCACTGTACTCACAGGCCTAATAGAGTCCCTTTGGTCACTACACGTAGGCCTATGAGAGCCATGGCATAGACCTCCCGCCCTGGCAAACTCAAACTCGGTTATTCTAGGAAATGGCGATCATCTCACCGACCGGTCACCGTAGACTAACAAAGACTCGATAATGAATGATAAGACAATATAAATTGAGATTGCTGTTGCCGCTTTGGTATTTGCAGAGTAGTTATGGAGCAGGTTGGTGTATAAACCCTGCCATGACCCCGTAAATAAGGTGTACCACAGTGGGTACTATGAGCTGGTCCACACGCCCGCTGTCGCGGTCCGCCATCAGGTGACACCACCGTCCACATAGGGGACGAATTTCCCATTTTCTGTGGTTGTTTGTTTACTAACAAATTCGAACAGCTGTCATTAATATAAAGCAACTCCTGGTTCAACCTTGATGACGAGCGGACGGACTCCTGGTTCAACCTTGATGACGAGCGGACGGACTCCTGGTTCAACCTTGATGACGAGCGGACGGACTCCTGGTTCAACCTTGATGACGAGCGGACGGGCTCCTGGTTCAACCTTGATGACGAGCGGACGGGCTCCTGGTTCAACCTTGATGACGAGCGGACGGACTCCTGGTTCAACCTTGATGACGAGCGGACGGACTCCTGGTTCAACCTTGATGACGAGCGGACGGACTCCTGGTTCAACCTTGATGACGAGCGGACGGACTCCTGGTTCAACCTTGATGACGAGCGGACGGACTCCTGGTTCAACCTTGATGACGAGCGGACGGACTCCTGGTTCAACCTTGATGACGAGCGGACGGACTCCTGGTTCAACCTTGATGACGAGCGGACGGGCTCCTGGTTCAACCTTGATGACGAGCGGACGGACTCCTGGTTCAACCTTGATGACGAGCGGACGGACTCCTGGTTCAACATTGATGACGAGCGGACGGACTCCTGGTTCAACCTTGATGACGAGCGGACGGACTCCTGGTTCAACCTTGATGGCGAGCGGACGGACTCCTGGTTCAACCTTGATGACGAGCGGACGGACTCCTGGTTCAACCTTGATGACGAGCGGACGACTCCTGGTTCAACCTTGATGACGAGCGGACGGACTCCTGGTTCAACCTTGATGAGCGGGCGGACTCCTGGTTCAACCTCGACGACGAGCGGACGTCTGGATACCTTCAACAGGGAGCCGCCGGATCACGTCCTGTTTTCGTGTTTCGGCTTTGCTACTGCCGTTTGGCATCCCTATTCAACGGTCCGGTTGTACGACGCCTGGCGCACATATCGCCTTGGGTCACGGAATTGTTGATAGATTTTTTTTACGTGTTCTGGCTGGTTCTCCCGGCGGGGTGACGGTGTTCAGGAGCCGGCTTGGCCGAGAGGTGCCGGGGGTTGGAGGGTCTTGGTGGGCGGCTGGCTTCTGCTCTGCCGGAGGACGCTGGGTGACTTTTGGGCTAACTAACCAACCTGCAACAGCCTTGAGAGCTCGAAGCCTCTCTTTATACTGACGACGGAGTCTGAATACAACAGGACCATACATTATTAGTCCACTTAATATATATTATCTATTTCAATACTGTATAAGTCCAGAAACATTTCTTAGTTTATTACCAATGTCACACATTTGTCTCCAACTGTCTAATACAATTTGTCTGTCATTTTTATCTATAGAATCGTTTTGAACATACTGTAACACAGCGTTGGCAGTTAACCTGCGTGGAAGGGCTCCACTACACAAGGTTTCAAGATTACTAGAAGTTTCCCCTGACGAGCAAGTGAACACATGTTTGGAGGGTTCAGGGGCGGAAGGGGAGGGTTGGTAGTCATTGCTTCCAAGTCCCCTCATACACGTGACCATCACTGCAATGTCGCTGGTGGATTTTTTCTCATGTTGGAGCTGCTCTTGCAGCCGCTCCGTATGCTGATGTGACTGCTGCTGGTATTAATGTAACCGGTCATGTAGGGCAACCGCTGACTGAACAGTGGAGGGACCCAACGGCGAGGGATAGGATACCTTACCTTGAGGATACCTTGAGGTGCTTCCGGGGCTTATCGTCCCCGCGGCCCGGTCATCGACCAGGCCTCCTGGTTGCTGGACTGATCAACCAGGCTGTTGGACGCGGCTGCTCGCAGCCTGACGTATGAGTCACAGCCTGGTTGATCAGGTATCCTTTGGAGGTGCTTATCCAGTTCTCTCTTGAACACTGTGAGGGGTTTGCCAGTTATGTCCCTTATGTGTAGTGGAAGCGTGTTGAACAGTCTCGGGCCTCTGATGTTGATAGAGTTCTCTCTCAGAGTACCAGTTGCACCTCTGCTTTTCAACGGGGGTATTCTGCACATCCTGCCATGTCTTCTGGTCTCATGTGATGTTATTTCTGTGTGCAGGTTTGGGACCAGCCCCTCTAATATTTTCCACGTGTAAATTATTATGTATCTCTCCCGCCTGCGCTCAAGGGAATACAGATTTAGGCTCTTTAGTCGGTCCCAATAGTTTAGATGTTTTACCGAGTGGATTCTAGCAGTAAAGGATCTCTGCACGCTCTCCAGGTCAGCAATTTCACCAGCAGTGAAAGGGGCTGTCATTGTGCAGCAGTACTCCACTCTAGAGAGCACAAGCGTTTTGAAAAGTGTCATCATCGGTATAGCATCTCTAGTGTGAAAAGTTCTTGTTATCCAACCTGTCATTTTTCTTGCAGTTGTGACGGCTACTTTATTGTGTTCTTTAAAGGTAAGGTCTTCCGACATGAGTACACCCAGATCCTTTACATTGCCTTTTCGTTCTATGTTATGATTTGCCTGAGTTTTGTACGTGGTTTCCGTTTTTATATTTTCATTTTTTCCATAGCGCATGAGCTGGAACTTGTCTTCGTTAAACACCATATTATTTTCTGTAGCCCATAGAAAGACCTGATCTACATCTGACTGGAGGTTCGCCGTGTCCTCTATGTTGCCTACTCTCATGAAGATCCTAGTGTCATCTGCAAAGGATGATACAGTGCTATAGGTTGTGTTCTTGTCTATGTCCGATATGAGGATGAGAAAAAGTACTGGAGCAAGCACAGTACCCTGGGGGACTGAGCTCTTAACGGTTGACGGGTTGGATTTTATTTTGTTGACTATTACACATTGGGTTCTGTTGGTCAGGAAATTGTAGATCCATCTGCCTACTTTTCCGGTAATTCCTTTTGAGCGCATTTTATGGGCAATAACACCATGGTCACATTTATCAAAAGCTTTTGCGAAATCTGTGTAAATTACATCAGCGTTTTGTTTGTCTTCCATAGCATCTAATGCCATATCATAGTGGTCCAGCAACTGCGACAGGCAAGAGCGCCCTGTTCTGAAACCATGTTGTCCGGGGTTATGGAGATGCTGTGATTCCATGTATTTTGTGATCTTACTTCTTAGCACTCTCTCAAAATTTTTATGATGTGCGATGTTAGTGCTATCGGTCTGTAATTTTTTGCCTCTGCCTTATTTCCTCCTTTATGAAGTGGTGCTATCTCTGCTGTTTTTAGTATATCAGGAATAACGCCAGTATCTAGGCTTTGTCTCCACAGAATGTGAAGGGCCTGCGATAGTGGTTTTTTACAGTTCTTGATGAATATGGAGTTCCAAGAATCCGGGCCTGGTGCGGAGTGCATAGGCATACTGTTTATGGCTTCTTCAAAATCCAGTGGGGATAGGGTGACGTCTGATATATGATTTGATGTTGGTATCATATCCATGAAAAATTCATTTGGGTTATCGATCTTTAGTGCGTTTAATGGCTCGCTGAAGACAGAGTCGTATTGCTTCCTCAGTAGCTCGCTCATTTCTTTGTTGTCATCGGTGAAAGTTCCATCTTCCTTTCGCAGGGGCCCGATACTAGATGTGGTTTTTGATCTTGATTTTGCATAGGAGAAAAAATATTTCGGGTTTCTCTCTATTTCACTGATGGCCTTTTGCTCTCTTTCCCTCTCCTGCGTTTTGTATGATTCTTGTAGCTTGAGTTCAATTTTTCCTATTTCGCTACCTAACCTTCTTCGCCGTTCCTGAGATAGGGTGCGACTCTCAAGTTGTACCGCGATTCGTTTTCTTCGCCTATATAGGGAACGACGTTCTCGTTCCAATCTGCATCTCTTCCTCTTTTTTCTTAGGGGGATGCGGTTTGTACATATTTCTAGTGCTACTGAGCTTATTTTTTCCAGGCACTGGTTCAGGTTCGCATTTCCTAGCTGTTCTTCCCAGTTTATTTCTGTGAAGTCCTGGTTTATTTGCTCCCAGTTTATCTGTTTATTATTGAAGTTGAATTTGCTGAAATCTCCTCCACCGGGAATCTGGACTGGTTTTGAAGGTCTATTCCCCATGGTTGTCATAACTTCAATTAAGTTGTGATCTGAGTAACAGGTATTTGTAATCATTATGTTCCTGATCAATTCATCATTATTAGTGAAAATGAGGTCCAGCGTGTTCTCCTTCCTGGTTGGTTCTACTATTTGCTGGTTTAAGGCAAACCTGTCGCACATCCGTAGCAGGTCATTTGCATGTGCCTGTTCATTAAGGCTACTTCCTGGTATTCTTTCTGATATTACTGTATTAGCCAGGTGCTTCCATTTCAGGTGCCGTAGGTTGAAGTCCCCAAGCAGGATGATGTTCGGAGCTGGATTTGTGAGGTTTTCCAAGCAGTGTTCTACTTTCATTAGTTGGTCTTTAAACTGCTGAGGGTTTGCCTCCGGTGACTTATATACAAGGACAATAACTACATTTATAATCTCTATTTTGATTATCAGCACTTCCACCATATCATTTGAGGTGTTTAGCAGCTCAGTACAGATGAGTGTGTCTTTGATGTATAGGCTGACCCCACCCTGAAGCCGGTGTTTCCTATCACATCTGAAAAGATTGTACTCTGAGATCCATATTTCACCATCATGGTAGTCCTTTGTGTGGGTTTCTGTTAGGGCTGCAAACACTGCATTTGCCTCATGAAGGAGACCATCTATAAAGTGAACTTTGTTGGATTTGCGTGTTTTTATACCTTGAATGTTGGCAAATATAAATGATGTTATCGTGGTAGTGGAAGTGCTGGATGCCTTACTTGGTGTTAATATCTGAGGCTCTGGTAAGGGGGCCACTGTGTTTGCGTCCAGGGTGTGTTGTTTTCGAAGTGATTCGTCCAGTTTCGGTAGTGGGGCGAGTGTTGTGTGGTGTAGTACCTGTGTGTTTGTTGGTAATGTGTATTCCAGACTTGTGGGTATCTCCCTTCCCCTCTGTAATCCTGTGGTGGTTCCATCTGACTGTTCCTCTCTCTTATATTTTCTGCTCTGTTTCTGCCTTCCTCTAAAAAATTGCCAGTAGTGTCATACTGATTTTCCCGTCTATAACGTTGTGTACCTCTCACGTGGAATTCCGGACACTGAAGATTGTAGCATTTTTTGTCCCTAATTGAAAATTGACATAATTTGGGGTGGAAGTATCTACACCCTGTTCCAAAACGGCATGTACCCCTCGCCAACATGTTCCTGCATTTTCGAGGATGCAGAAAATGGCATTTTGTTCCTAATTTTCCATATTTGCATATTCCTTTAGCGTAGAATTTGCAAATGTGTTCCGGTTTTGCGTTTTTCAAGGTATTTATATCTGTGTCTGTCTTGTCTACCTCTTTATTGGAGCCATCTCCGCTTTTCGTCCCAATTCCTTCATTTATGCACTCTGTCTCACTGTTGCTCACATCGTTTATATTACCTGACTCTGCAATATTGCTGCTATTATGTACTACAATACCCTCTTCCTCCACATTACTGCTGCGGTTCTCTAAACTATCTGTTCCTGGGTTTTGGTCGTTAACCAATGTTGTCTTTTCCCAGTCTGCATATATCACTGGTAGCTTGTCTGTGAATGGTAATCTCTGTGACTCGGGAATGTTTTTCATCAGTTTAGTTATGTTCTCTAACATTAATCTGTCATCTTTGCAGACCCAGTAAATTCCTTGCCTTTTTGTGCATCCTGGAGATACTTCTGTACAGCCCAGGTGAAATCTCATGTTACAGATGCAACACGTTACGCCTACATTACGTTTTCCCAGTACTCCCGAGCACTCGCCACACCTCTCCATTTTCTGATGTATTGTGTTGTATTTGTGGTTTACTGTGTGGATCACTTGTTGATGTCAGTCCTTTTAACTCTTTATAAAGTTATATGTATATTTTTATATATTTAATATTTATAATACTATATGTATACCGTAGATTTGTAATATTATGTATGTTATTTTGTTCAAACTTTATGGCAGGTACTTAGCGTAGGGTAGCGAAGCTGGTCCCCGGTGCGGTACAGGTGACCTCTTGTCGTCCCAGGTTGATGTCACCAGTTTCCAGGTAACAGACTTCAACCTGCTAAGTGCAATGGCATGTCAATTTGGCAACAGACTTCAACCTGCTAAGTGCAATGATATTACATTTCGGTAACAGACTTCAACCTGCTAAGTGCAATGTTATTACTTTTCGGCAACAGACTTCAACCTGCTAAGTGCAATGTCATTACATTTCGGCAACTGACTTCAACCTGCTAAGTGCAATGTTATGAAATTTTGGCAATAGACTTCAACCTCCTAAGTGCAATATTATTACATTTCGGTAACAGACTTCAACCTGCTAAGTGCAATGGCATGTTATCTCGGCAACAGACTTCAACCTGCTAAGTGCAATATCATGAAATTTGGCCAATAGACTTCAACCTGCTAAGTGCAATGTTATTACATTTCAGACTTCAAGCTGCTAAGTGCAATGGCATGTCATTTCGGCAACAGACTTCAACCTGCTAAGTGCAATATCATGAAATTCGGGCAATAGACTTCAACCTGCTAAGTGCAATGTTATAATATTTTGGCAATAGACTTCAACCTGCTAAGTGCAATGTTATTACATTTCGGTAACAGACTTCAACCTGCTAAGTGCAATGTTATTACATTTCGGTAACAGACTTCAACCTGCTAAGTGCAATGTTATTACATTTCGGTAATAGACTTCAACATTCTAAGTGCAATGTCATGAAATTTTGGCAACAGACTTCAACCTGCTAAGTGCAATGTTATTACATTTCGGTAACAGACTTCAACCTGCTATGTGCAATGGCATGTCATTTCGGCAACAGACTTCAATTTGCTAAGTGCAATGTCATGACATTTTCTAATAGACTTCAACCAAATAAAGAAAAATCCAAAATACTTCTTCACATATGCGAAATCAAAAGCAAAAACTACTGCCAGTATTGGACCTATTCGTACAAGTGAAGGTTCATACACGGAGGATGACAAAGAAATTAGTGAAATCCTAAAAAAGCAGTATGAGGACATGTTTAGCACTCCAATAAACAACATGAAAGTAGAAGATCCAGACAATTTCTTTATGCGTGATATCCAAACCCCTGTAAATATAACTGATATCAACACGAGCGCACTAAATTTTGAAAGAGAAATTGAAAACATGCCCATGCACTCGGCCCCAGGTCCAGACTCATGGAATTCAATATTTATAAAGAAATGCAAAGTGCCGGTAGCACAGGCACTCAGTATAGTGTGGAGGAAGAGCTTGGACACGGGAGAGATACCAGATGCACTTAAAGTGGCAGACATAGCCCCTCTACACAAGGGAGGGAGCAAAGCATTGGCAAAGAATTATAGACCAGTTGCACTGACATCGCACATAATAAAAGTATTTGAGAGAGTGATTAGGAGTCAGGTCACCAATTTCATGGAGACCAATGACCTTCACAACCCAGGCCAACATGGATTTCGAGCGGGAAGATCGTGCCTCTCACAGCTACTTGAGCACTACGATAAAGTCACTGAAGCATTAGAAGAAAAACAGAATGCTGATGTGATATACACGGACTTCGCAAAGGCTTTCGATAAATGTGACCATGGCGTGATAGCACACAAATGAAGTCAATGGGAATAACCGGTAAAGTAGGACGCTGGATACTCAGTTTTCTGTCAAACAGGACTCAGCGAGTAACGGTCAACCATATAAAATCTAGTCCAAGTGCAGTTAAAAGCTCTGTACCTCAGGGTACAGTCCTTGCACCGCTGCTTTTCCTTATTCTCATATCAGATATAGACAAAATACAAGTCACAGCTTCGTATCATCCTTTGCAGATGACACAAAAATCAGTATGAAAATTACCTCGGCTGAAGACATTGAAAACTTCAAGCTGATATTAATAAAGTTTTCGACTGGGCATCAGAAAATAAACATGATGTTTAACAGTGATAAATTCCAGGTACTCAGGTA
This sequence comes from Procambarus virginalis, assembly GCA_020271785.1. Lineage (NCBI taxonomy): Eukaryota > Metazoa > Arthropoda > Malacostraca > Decapoda > Cambaridae > Procambarus > Procambarus virginalis. The sequence goes on from WNGS01009202.1 coordinate 14,051,845, forward strand.
CGTAAAAATGAGGACCTTAAACATATACAGAGTACAAAACACAATCAAATGTGCCCATAGTAGGAAAACAGCATGTAAAGGATTTGGGAATAATGATGTCTGACGACCTAACGTTTAGGGAGCATAACCAAGCAAATATTGCGACAGCCAGAAAAATGATAGGATGGATTACGAGAACTTTCAAATCCAGGGATCCATCACAATGCTTGTACTCTTCAAGTCACTTGTGCTGTCCCGTCTTGAGTACTGTTCAGTACTCACTTCCCCCTTCAGAGCAGGAGAGATTGCTGAAATAGAGGGAATACAGAGAACATATACGGCACGCATAGACGCGATAAAGCACCTAATTATTGGGATCGTCTCAAAGCTCTCCAAATGTACTCACTAGAAAGAAGACGAGAGAGATATCAATAATATACACCTGGCANTAACAATTTGTTAAACATGAACGGCCATTTATAAAACCATGTTGCGACTCAATTATTAATTTATGTTTTTCAAGATGAAGACGAATTTTATTTGCTATTATAGATTCGAGTAACTTTCCCACAATAGACGTTAGGCTAATTGGTCGATAGTTAGACGCAAGTGATCTATCTCCTTTCTTAAAAACTGGTATCACATTAGCAACTTTCCAAAACTCTGGCACTCTGCCTGACTCTATTGATTTATTAAATATGATTGACAGTGGGTCACAAAGCTCCTCTTTGCATTCTTTCAGCACTCTGGCAAACACTTCATCCGGCCCTGGGGATTTGTTGGTTTGAGTTTTACTATTTGTTTAATAACATCCTCCATGGTAACTGCTAAACTCGTCAACCTGTCCTCGTCCCCACCCACATAGACTTGTTGGGCTGAAGGCATATTGTTAAGTTCCTCTTTAGTAAATACAGATACAAAATATTTATTAAAAATACTACTCATCTCTTCATCACTATCTGTTATTTGACCTGTCTCAGTTTTTATGGACCTATCCTTTCCCTAGTCTTAGTTCGATATAACTGAAAAAACCCTTTAGGATTTGTCTTTGCTTGCCCTGCTATACGAACTTCATAGTTTCTTTTGCTTTCCTTATCTCTTTTTTAACATTTTTAACCAGTTGAACGAATTCCTGTTCTAAAGTGACCTCCCCATTTTTAATCCTTTTGTACCAAGCTCTCTTTTTACCTATAAGGTTTTTCAAATTCTTTGTTATCCACTTTGGGTCATTAGTAATCGATCTATTCAATTTGTGTGGTATACTACGTTCCTGTGCTTTGTTTAGAATATTCTTAAATAAGTTTAATATTGAATCCACATCGCATCCCCATTTACATCACCTATCACTGGGTTCATGTCACGCTCCAAGACCGGCCCCACCCCATACCCAAGACTTTCCAATCAATTTGATCCAAAAATTTCTTAGGCTATTAAAATCAGCTTTTCGAAAATCTGGCACTTTAACAGAATTTTCTCCTACAGGTCTATTCCATTCTATGCTAAATCTGATTTCTTTGTGATCACTGTTCCCTAGCTCACTCCCTATTTCGATGTCATTAATTTGTGTTTCCCTGTTAGTTAACACTAAATCTAAAATATTATTTTCCCGTGTTGGTTCCTTGAAAAAATTTAGGAAAGACTTGGGTAAATACTGGTTCAGTAACAGGGTTGTTGATTTGTGGAACCATTGCCGCGTAACATTGTGGAGGTGGGTCCCTCGATTGTTTCAAGCATGGGTTGGACATGTATATGAGTGGGATTGGGTGGTTATAAATAGAGCTGCCTCGTATGGGCCAATAGGCCTTCTGCAGTTGCCTTTGTTCTTATGTTCTTATGTTCTTATTATAGTGAGTCCTCCTCCGAATTAATTTCCCTACAACTTCACTATCACTTCAAGTTGATCTAGATAGGTTTTGAAATGGTCAAAGGACTGGTAGATGCAGTTTAATGCTGATAAATGTAAATTCTGAGGCTAGGTAATGATGATAGAGTTACAAGATACGAGCTAGATGGTGTTGAGATTGCGATGTCGGATTGCGAAAGGGATCTGGGAGTTATAATTAGTAAGAATTGAAAACAAAAGGATCAATGCATGAATGTTCGTAATAAGGCTAATCGGACACTCGGATTTATTAATCCGGATTTATTAATCGCAGCGTTAGTAACAAGACACCTGGTGTGGTTCTTCAGCTATATCTTGCTCTGGTTAGGCCCCATTTAGATTATGCAGTTCAGTTTTGGTCGCCATATTATAGAATGGATATAAATTCACTTGAACGTGTCCAGCGTAGGATGACTAAGTTAATTCCCCAAATTAGAAAACTTTCATATGAAGAAAGATTAACTAAGCTTAAGTTGCATTCACTGGAAAGGCGAAGAGTTAGGGGTGACATGATAGAGGTTTACAAGTGGATGAATGGACACAACAAAGGGATATTAATAGGGTATTAAAAGTATCAACACAAGACAGAACACGAAACAAAGGGTATAAATTAGATAAGTTTAGATTTAGGAAAGACTTGGGGAAATACTGGTTCAGTAACAGGGTTGTTGATTCGTGGAACCAATTGCCGCGTAACGTGGTGGAGGTGGGGTCCCTCCATTGTTTCAAGCTTGGGTTGGACATGTATATTCTAGCGGGATTGGGTGGTTATAAATAGGAGCTGCCTCGTATGGGCCAATAGGCCTTCTTAAGAACATAAGAACAAGTGCAACTGCAGAAGGCCTATTGCCCATACGAGGCAGTCCCTATTTATAACCACCCAATCCCACTCATATACATGTCCAACCTACGCTTGAAACAATCGAGGGACCCCACCTCCACCACGTTACGCGGTAATTGGTTCCACAAATCAACAACCCTGTTACCGAACCAGTATTTACCCAAGTCTTTCCTAACTTTCTTTTATTCCGGCCTCAACTATGCCGGAATAAAAAGATAACAAATTTGTTAAACATGAACGGCCATTTGTAAAACCATGCTGAGAATCATTTATTAATTTATGTTTTCATGTGGTGGATTGTAATGTTAGGTAACACTTCACGTTAGGTGAAGTTAGGTAACACTTCACGTTAGGTGAAGTGTAATATCATAAATACAGTGCGGTGTGGGTATCCATCACCACTTTGGCAGTGACAGTGTGAACTTTGTGAAGCACATTAAACGTTTGGTGCTATACTTGGAAGTGACATTTACTACTGTTTATTTGCCATGCAGAGGAAAAATAGTAAGTACACAAGAAATAGTAGCTTCAAGTGCCACTAGCGGCTTCCTTAGGACCTTTTGTTTGTTGTTTTTGAAGCTAGTATGTGATCACGCTCTATTTATACATATATAATTTTCTTAAGTCTTAATGCCTGATATATTGATTGGTTATCAGGGCAACAGAGCTGATTACATCGCATCTGTAGATAATTATCACTGGTAGCTAATTCTTAGTATTTTATGTCTTGAAAGGGTTTTGACTTGAAATTTCAAATACTCTATCAACGTTTCTAAGGTATGTTGTTGTTTATAAAGACGTGCTGAGTCTATTGAAAAACTGTTCTCAGTTGCTGGACTTTTATGTATCTGTACAGACTGGTTGTTGTTGTTGTTGTTCTAGATTTAGCCGCTCAGAACGAAAAGTCCAAGTAGCACGGGCTATAGTGAGCCCGTATATTTTGGTTATTCGGTGAGCCGAGTAAGGTTATTCGAGATAACAAGGTTATCTCAGCAACCTTTTATCTTGTTTCTTTTCTGCTCCTGTTTTAGACTTTAACATTATGAACAATTCATAATGTTTAACATTATCTTAGTGGCGGATATAGATGCAGAATGTTCACTAGTGTGTCCCATTCTTCAACTGCTTTCCTACTGTAAGTCGCTGTGGATTTTGCATCTATGCAGGTTTTCTCCTTGGATTAATATTGAGTGAGCAGAATTCATTTGCTGCACAGTAATACACAGTGCAGCAAGTCTGTCCAGTACGTGTTCCGGCGAGTCTGTCCTCTAACTGCTAGGAGTCTGTCTGATAACTGCTCGGGCGAGTCTGTCCTCTAAGCTTGAGGAGTTTGTCTGATAACTGCTCGGGCGAGTCTGTCCGGTAACTGCTGGACGAGTCTATCGGGTAACTGTAACTGCTTGGGCGGTAGGTAAGTAATACAATAGTGTGCGAGTCTGTCCGTACCTGTTGACTCTTGACCATTCACAATGGGAGTCTGTCCTGGCACCCTTATTTAATTCCACTAATCATTGTTTATACATAATATACCTGTACTGATAAAAATATAAGGAAAATATTGCGAATACATAGTCCCAGAGAGGGACTTTCTACCCCGGAGAGGGTAGAGTCCCGATAGGAAACGGATATTTGGCAATAATGTAGTTAACTTAATTGGACCGTCATTGGATTGTGCTCTGACGCATCAGGTTTGCTGCTGTTACGTGATGCTGTAGGTGCATATGATGCTATCGTGGCATGTTCACATTTATAAACATGTTCACATGTATTTATAAATTGGGGACAATTTTCAATATATTTACCCCTTTCCAAGACTACAATAATAAATGCTGGTGGCCATGTTGAAGCATTACGTCACGGCATCAGCTGAGAGACAACAACAAAGAAGTTAGTCGCCTCCTAGCCGTTGACGGAGTAGTGTCGTGGGTCGTCGTTCCGGGGGTTACAGCTGACCTTGACAAAGAGCTGACTTTGATGTTCTCTAAACGAAGAGATGAACCCCGCGAACCACGGACAGTGTCATAGAAGACGAGGGTCGAGGGATGAGAGAGTTCCTTCCGACGAGACTCCGCAGCAGAAGGAGGAGGAGTCGGCGCCCAAGTCATCTCCAGGACAGCAGCAGCAGCCGGGCCAGGCAGCTGGTCAGTCCTCCCAGGGTGAGGGAGACGAGGCTCAGTTCCGTAAACCACACCAAAAGTCACATAGGACCATGCCAAGGAGGCCCGTCAGTGCACGCTCGAAGCGAGGGCGATCTGGTTCCTGGTCTGGGGTTAATGAGAGTGATGATGGTTTGTGTATTCACTATTCCGTCTTGCATGGTGGCTCGGTAGTTAATGTGCTATACATGATGCACTCTCGTTATGTACGTATCTTCGGGATTATACAAGTACATGTATATAAGTACATTCAGGATGTGTATGAAAACATTCAATTTAAATCCAGCATTCACTGCTGGCTTTTAATTACCTGAATTTTCAAGGTTAATGCACACTGTTGGGTTAGGCAACCATCATTAATTATACCTGCAGTGAATCTGAATCCTGGGTGGAGTGGAATGATTGGGTATTGTTTCTTCACTGTTCTTCCTTTGTGCTCAGTAATAGTTGGAAACATTGGATTATATTCTGTTGAAAGACTTTGAAAGTGACCAATTGACCTAAATCTTGGAACACTTATGCTCCTGTACCCTGTAAGCTAGATAATTATTTTAGTTTTTGTTGCATGACACATTACCTGCACCATTGACTGCATAATGTAGCCTAACAAGTAATTTTGGACTTATTGATAGGTTAAGTCTAACCAAATAGTGCAGCAGTGAACCTAACAAAGATGCTTTTGCTATTTAATAATACTGTACAGTACTTGTAAGTACAATATTGGATTTGTCTACTATTATAGGGATTTTTTTGATAATGGTTGAACCCCATGCACTGGGGTTCAACCCAGTGTATGTAAGGTGAATACACCTTACATAGCCCGTGCATGGGGTTCAACCATTGCAAACTGTCTCAAGCCCATCACCCAGCAAAAATCTGCTATCAGAAAAATGCTGTGCTGCTGAGATTTTTGTGTTAGTGCGTAGTATAATGAAAAAATGCTGAGATTTTGCGTAGTAGTGCGTAGTATAATGAAAAAATGCTGAGGAGAGCAGAGTTTGGAACATAATATCTGATTTTAGAAAGTATACCGACTGCTTTTGATACTGTACTCATTTTGGTTGTGTTGTACTGTATGTGTGTTGAAGTTGTCTCTTGTCTATGGAACTTGTCATTGTTTTTATTGCTGGCAAAAGCTTGGTGCCTTTTTTTGATAATTACTTGCCAGTCTATGAGTGGATTTCTTTAATTTGTTATTTACAACATTATTTAGTGTGAGTAGATGAAGGTTGTATCTTCAGCAAATAGTATAGGTTTAATAATGTTGAGACAGGATAAGAAATAGGAGAGGTCCTAGGATGCTGCCCTGTTGCATTCCTATGGTTAATGGTAGAGTTGGGAAGGTTTGACCTGAGGGCCACTACCCTAGTGGCCTCGACGAAGACAGCCGGTGGCTTGTTGGTCCCCCATTTGCCTTGATCTTTTCCAGGTATATTTTGAAATTCAGCACAGTTGTGGCAGTCACAGCTTCAGTGGGTAGGCAGTTCCTACCCACTGCAGTTCCTATGAAAAAGCATCTACTTGTTGAGCTGTTTGAAACTTTGACTTTCTGAAGAAAATATCCAGATCGACATCTAATTTATTCAGTACAGTACATGTATTTTAAGTTTCAATGAGATCCACCCTCTCATACCTGATTTGCAGTATTTTTAGCCCCATGGTCTTCAAGCGTTCATGATACGAGAGATGACATTTGTTGCCCAGTGTTGCACCTTCTCCAGCTATGTTCTTCTGAAAATGAGGTCTCTATGCTTGGATGCTGTAATCTAAGTGGGGGGCACACCAGAGATTTATACAATTGAACCATTACCTTCTTTTATATTTTATATTCGAAAGTACACGTGATTAGCTTTTCTGACTGCTGCACCCGTTGTGCAGAGTGCTGGATCTTGACTCAAAGGTCCCTTTCATCATCGTCATCCCAGGTCTCTTTTTTTTTGTTATATCATTAATGACTGCATATTGGTGTCTGTCACTAAGATAGGATTGAATATAGTCTTCAAGGGTTATAGGAATGACGATTATCAGGAATGAATGATTATCAAGGTGAAGTTTAAGTAAGGTAGTTATCCTTTCTTGGATCAATGAGCCCAATTGGGACTTATTTTTGTCAAGGTCTATGTAGATTATATCAAGCACACTAATAATTGGGTTTTGGTAGCGGAATTCAAAACTGATGGACTTAATATGTTGAATTTTACGAGGTAGGAGTAAAGCTGTTGGCAAATAATTTTTTCAAATATTTTTAATAATATAGGTAGATTAGATATTGCTCTAATTGTTTGTCTGCTGTGTTGCCTTGTGCTTTTTTAAGGATATAAAATATCTTCATTTTTTAAGGATAGTTTTACACTACTCATGCTTTTTAAGGCTACAAGAGAAAGTATGACACTCTCTCTTATAGAGTGAAAATCTGCATTACTGATAAAAGTAGAAGATAATTAGGATAGCTGCTGGTAAGATACGGAGTAACGTGTCTGGGTCTGTGGGATTTTTCTGGCAAGGTTTGCACCAACTGATGAAAAGAAACCATTAAATTTAGATACCGTTTCTAAATCTGATGCATGTAACCATCTTTAGAGAGTTTTATCTGCCTATGTGATTGTTGTTTAGATCTTATGATGTTAGAGATGGCTTTCCATGTGCTTTTCATGTTTCATTTTGCATTGAATCTACTATACTCTCATAATAGGAAAGTTTTGCTCTTATACTGGTAAGCATTGATGAGTATCTCGACTTTTTTCATAGTCATGTTTTTTGATTGCTTGCATTGAGTATGCCATTTGTGAGCCAGAGGTTGTTTAATCTTTTGGCAGTTACTTGCTTGGTGAGGAGGGGACAGTGAGTGTTTTAGAGGCTTTAGTTTTGGAAAGGAAGATGCTGACTAATGAAGTCATATCCTGTGTATTATTGAATTCAGATTACCAGTTTATATTGTGCAGTGCATTTGTGAGATTGCCTATTGCTGCTTTACTATGTAGCCTGAAGGATATAGATATACTGTATCCTTCTATTATAGTTTCTAATAAAATAATGGATGATAGTCTAGTACTGTACCTGAAGCTATGAGTAGTGCATTTATATTACAGTATCATGTTTACCAAGTGATCTGACATTTTGTTGACCAAAGCACAAACCAAAGTGAAGAGACGATGACATTTCTGTCCATCCTGGACCATTATCAAGTTGATTGTGATAATGGTTCAGGACGGACCGAAACGTCGTTGTCTTTTCACTTTCTAGTATGCGATTTGGTCATCATTTTTCAGCCTCATTATTGTTACTCCTCATCTGCATCTGACATTTTGGTTGAGTAGGCTAGGGTTATTTTGGAGTTTTTTTTTTTTTTTTCTCCAAGGTTTGCTGTGTAATACCTGCAATAGTGATGATCAATATTCTTGGTTATTGTAGATTTGTGACAGCAGATTTAGTTCACGATCAATATCAGCATGCAGGTAGATACAATGGAGTTAAGACCAGACCAATGGTGGGTCTGGTCAACAATACCAGACCAATGGTGGGTCTGGTCAACAATCCGTTTCACACTCCCAAAAGTATTAACTTTTATAAAGTTAGAGTAAAGATAAAGTAAATAGTAAAGTAAATAGAGTAAAGTTAACTATAAAAGTTTATATTTATAAAAGTATAAAATCAAATTTTATACCTAATTTACCCAAATCTTTAATACAGTACTAAGGTATGTACAAGTTATTGCTTACTTTTATTGATTTGTTTCTGCATGGAAGACAGTGAGGAGGGGAGGGGGGAGGAGAAGAGGTGTTTGGAAAGGCAGGTAGGAAATTGGAAAGGCATTATAACATCAGGCAGTGATGACTTTGGGTACAGGTAGAGACAGGTACTCTCTCTCCTATGTTTTGTGGGACCACTAGGACCTGGTTGTGGCTCAGTGCTTATATATATAATAATTACTTTTCTGTTCAAATACCCAAAAATCTGAAAAACACTGAAATTCTTTACTAAGAATTCAGACGTGATTGTCGCTAGGCAGGAGGCACTGGTAAACTGCAGTTTTAAACTGCAGTTAAAAGCAGGCGCCATGCCACTACGCGCTAGGTCGCTATACACATACCCTGTACCAACAAATTAACAAATCCACAAGGGCCATGACGAGGATTCGAACCGACTCAGTTGATTAAGGATTCTCGGTCGATTAAGGCAGTGTCTGGGATGATCTTGGACGTCGGTTCGAATCCTCATCACAGCCCTTGTGGATTTGTTCATTTGATGCATCACGCTATTGTGATTTCTGTGTGCACAAATCAACAAACTACATTACCCGAGGCAAAGTTCGTAACTTGATTCGGATTTTACGAAGAAATTTGGCTCGTAACCCAAAAAGTTCGTAAATAGGGGTATTCATAAGCTGAGGTGTTGCTGTACCTGTATTGCACAACAAATACAGGTACAGTACAGATTCACATAATGAATCTTTGAATAGATAGTGTGTGCCAGCGATGATTAGAGTTATTGGTTTGATTCCATCATACTACACTGTATAAATATTTTGGATTTATTTTCAATATTTATTCTCGGATATGTTGATTTTTCAGACATAGTAAGCAATATTCACAGCCAGTCAGCTAGTCACTGCTCATCTGTTAATATTCAGTCAGGATGTTGTGAATGTGACTTGAGTGGAATGTGTGCTGATTGCAAGATGACATTGACATTTATGGAAGTTGTTTTCAGTAAGGATTGGTCATTTTATGTCCAATTACAATCATTATTGTAATAGTGTATTTTGATTTCTAGAGCTGGAGAAGATGGCACAGGCATTAGGCCAAGCTGTACCTGAAATCAAAGTGACAACAGCCGAGCGCAATGGCGTCTCACGCTATGGGTCGATTACATCCAGTGTAAACAGCGTTGGATCCACCACCAGTACTGGCTCCACAACAGGACTCTTCAATACTGATATAACTGCTGAAAGGATGAGACGCAGACTCAAGTAAGGACAATACTATGATTAACTACACTGTACTATAACATGTAATATAATTGTCTTATTCATTATTATAATAATTTTTTGTGCATATAAATGAATATTTGCACAGGTAGTACATAGAGTAAAAAATTCTCTATAGGATACTGCTCTCTGGTATAGAATACCCAACACTAATAATGTGTGTTTAGCTCTGTAAAATAAAGAATTAATCTTCCACAGATTCTTCTTTATGAACCCTATGCAGAAATGGCATGCTCGACGACGATTCCCATGGAAGCTTTTGTTACAAATAATTAAAATTGTTATTGTTACAGTACAGGTGAGTATTTTGTATTTATCCCATTTAATCACATTACCAACCAAGTTTCTCATGCTTGGTCAAGTTGCTAAAATGCCTAGTAAATGTATTTTGAAAACATAAATCATAAATCATACAGATCCAAATGTGAAAGGCTGTATATTTTTAAACAATGTGTATACAGTATGCTACTTTCTGTATTTTGTTGCAAATGTTTAATGTAGATCAGTTAATATATTAGATGAAATTGCTTTAAAAGAAATTGCTGGTGATTTAAATGTACCAGCAAGTAAATTTATTAACAATTTATCAGTTTTAATTTTTTTAATCACCAACTGGTCTCTGGCAGTCACTAATGTGCATATCTGTTTCAGTTGTGTCTCTTTGCCCATCAACGCTACAGTCACGTCAACTTTCTTTGGGACACAAAGATCTCATTTTCACACTTGTTCCTCCAAGGGTGGGACTCTTCCAGAGAAATTCAAGCATATCCACCAGCTGATGGTGCATTAGCCGTTTATAAAAAATCTGAGTTCTTTGGCTACTTAGATTATGCCGTACTCATGGTGAGCATGATTTTTGAAGTATAGTGTACTGTATTCCATTTGAAATTTGGATGCATATTATGTAGGGTAGCCCATTATTATTCTAACACTAAATTTGTATGTACTATACATAATTATGGTTAACGATTGAGATACATTTGAAAATATTGGGGGTACAGTAGGACTGAACTTGCATCCCTGAATGCCTTCAACATTTTGTCATATCACATTCTCTTGATTTCATTGATTTCACATGCTGTACACATTCAGCAACATTCCTTTGTGTTAATCTGGGCTTATTTATCTAATACATATAGGGGAATTCATTTTTTAAGTATCCTTTAAGTGTCTTAGCCTGATTTGATGTTATTGTTTCATATTTTCAGTATAATAATGTTGAGAAAGATGCCATAGGAGCATATGCCTATAAGTACCAGAATGGAAGCATTGTGTTGCCTTACTTCTGTGCCACACATTACCGAAGTGGCAAGGCGTTTTTAACAATAACTCGTATGTTCTTGATGATAATACCACCAGATGTAAGTTAAAGTTTTTATTTGTTTATTTTTCTGGAGCAGCATTTACTGTAAAATTTTGCATTTTTAAGGGTAGATATTGAAGAGAGCTTTATTTGTGAATTACACACAAATCACAATAGTGTGATGCATCAAATGAACAAATCCACAAGGGCCGTGACGAGGGTTCAAACCTACGTCCGAGAGCATCCCAGACGCTGCATTGCAACTTCTGGTTGCAATTCTTTTACCATGTCGTAGCGCAGTCGATTAAAGCAGCGTCTGGGATACTCTCGGACGCAGGTTCGAACCCTCGTCGCGGCCCTTGTAGATTCGTTCATAGTTTGTTTATAGGTTAGTGCTTTTACCTGTTGAGGTCATAAAAATGAAATTAAACTATTTTCTTTCTTTTTTTTGCTTGGCAGCCTGTATAAGTATCCCATTACTATCAGAGACCAATAAAACAGAGTGGTCAATGAAGACTTTCCTGATAGACAACAACTTTACATTGGATTTTAACATCCTACTGGGTGCAGACTTGAATTTTGTATTGAAGACAGTCAAGCTGAGGGTCAACTTGCCGTTTGATACCCCAGAATGTTATGAGATGACAAGCAGGGTGAGTAAAGGGAGGAGGCCAGAAAGGCACCTTAAATAAATTTCTGATGTGATTTAATATTTAAACCTGTTGAACACATAAAGATCATAATAGTAATTGTTATGCTTAGGGCTTTTATCCCCTTAATCAACATTCATTATCTGCTTTGGTCTTTCATTTCTAAAAATTACAAATGTATAAAGTATAATTTTTTCTAGATTGTGTTCAGCAATCGTGACCATGATGGGCAAATGGTTGTGGATTTGCAAGTGGGCGCTCGTGTATTAGAATGTGATGGATCAGTGCACGTGGTCTCCGAGGCAAAAACACTTGAAGTAGGTGCATTTATTTTACAATGTGTAATCAGTTGTAAGTTTTTTGAAATAATGGGCATTTGTAATTTTAACATTGCATAAAATTTGTATTGTTTGTATTTCTCCCATCTTTGACCAGACCACACACTAGGTGATTCAGTAATGGTCTATGGAAAATTTGAATAATTCCAATTTTTTTAAATCTTCATGTTGAAGATTTTTTTCTCTACTTAATGTTGAAGCAAACATGAAAACAGATCTTACCCCCCTTCACCTTATTCTTGCCCCCCCCTCTTATTCTTGCCCTGTCGCATTCTTCCTTCATCCCATTCGTACCTTTTATTCTTATCACAATCAACTTGATAATGGTTCAGGACGGACAGAAACATTGTTCTCTCTCCAATCAAGAGATCAGATCAGATCAAGAGAAAGGTCAACACCTTTCATCCTTAATAATTCATCCGTCAATACCTTAAGGTATTCTTACCTTTTACCTTACTCTTACCTTCTTGAAATTACCTTCTCTTACCTGCTCCTCACCTCACTCTTTCCTTATTTATTTGCCTGTTCCTCTCTTCCGGAACAAGCAGGTAAGTCCACTACGGGCTCATTATAGTCCATGCTACTTGGAACATTTTGTTCTGAGTAGCTGAATATAAAACAACATCCTCTCTTCCTCTCACACAATTTAATAATGGTCCAGGACTGACCTGAAATGTCATTTTTCTCCATCTTTTGATATGTGGTTTCATTATCATATGCAATTCCTTTTCACTATACAGACATGTTTAAATAGCAGGAATTTATCCCCATATATTGTACTGTATATTTAAAACCTTCCAAAATGCCTCATGGTCAATCCAGTCTTGTGTGTTTATAAAAAAAAAAAAAACATTTAAAAAACATGACATACTAAAGCAATGTATTGGAATATTACCTACATTTTGTGATATAACAAGTTTTAGAAAACTTTTATAATTATTCTTAATATGTTTGTTGTTTTCCCTGAAGGTGTGGAGGTCGGTGATTAACATTACCACCATCGCCATATGCATCACCTCGCTGACCATGTGCATCAGGGCCATCTATCGAGCACAGCTCCTCCGAAAAGTTAGTAACGTGTTATCTATATTTGAATGTTTATGGCTGCTAAATAGACTTAAGAGAAATATAGCTAAATATATTTTATCATATTAATGTAATGTGTTTTGTGCCAAAATTGTCATATTTTTCAGTCGCTTAAAATTTTAATCGGGTTTCAAATATCTAGCCATTTTTGGGACAATTTTCTACCAAGAGTTTATTAATATTTTATATGTACATAACCTCAGCAGGGGTTGTACAAAATGGTGTTTTCTATTCTATATCTCAATTTAGTAAGCAAGGCAGTTTGCAATCAAACTCATCATATATGATAATCATTAACATGTTTAAATAGAACAAGCAGGACATCATGAGATTGACTGTATCATTCTGCTCATTATTAATATTTATTATGGCTGCTATTTATGGCTCATTATTAATATTTATTATAGAGAAACTGTTTCTCTACCCCATTACTCCTCAGCACCGACTGTCCCTCATCTGCTGTGGCAGGTCACCTCTGCTACTTTACAAGATGTTTTAGGCTTGTTTAATATCACTCCATCTTTAGAACTTTAAATTACTATTTCTAAATTTGCTACGTTTACTAAGGAACACTGAAAGAGGTGGATATTGCTGGCATATCTCTTAAGCCATGTCCTGCATTCAGACTAATTACTATTAATTTGTACCTTTTTGTTTAATAAAATACTATGTATATTCTTTCAGTGTACAACTGAATATTTCCGAGAGCACCGTAGTAGGGAACTAATTCTGACCGAAAAATTGGAGTTTGTCAATCTGTGGTATGTGCTGATTTGTATCAATGACATATTAATCATCATTGGATCATTCCTGAAGATTGGCCTAGAGAGCAAGGTGGGTATTAGTCTTACTGGTAGTTTACTGCCACATATTCTCTTCACTACTGTATTTATAAGATGCTAAATTATATAATTTTGTTAAGGATGTATGATTAGCAGTAGGTGCTAAGTGCCAGACCTAAGAATAGAGGACAGCATTCGTTTTGTGACTCATGCCTGAAGTCCACGCATGATCATGCACTATATATAACAGAGCATTGTAGACCACATAAAACTACATTTCTGCAAGCAAGCCATGCTTTCATGGAAAATAATCGTATATCCTTTCTTGATTTCCAAGCTGATTTTAACACAGTAGGGAACTCATTTTATTTTTTATGGGGATTTATTTACACAGATTAGGGTTTTTTAAGTACGGAACTACTACTATCATTTATAAGGGTGTGAATAGTATTTATAATACAGTACTAATACTTAAACGAAGTAAGATCTAAATATCAAAAAAATAAAAATACCAATACGAAGTTATAATACTTCCTTTGAGTTGGGCACATCTGCTGTGCATAAAATGATAGCTTACCTATCAACTCAAGCCACTGAGGCTGTCATCTGCGATGCAGAGAAAAACCCACCAACCCCATTGTCAGCGATATTCACATTGAAACCCGAATTCAATACTAATCCCTCTGTGAGTATTAATAGTGCGAAAAGAAATCACATTAACGTGATGTATCGATGAGAAAGGCAGTTGATCCATGATGAGGATTTGAACTTGCACCTAGTTGATTGACAGTTGAGAGGCGGAACCAAAGAGCCAAAGCTCAACCCCCGCAAGCACAATTAGGTAAGTACCCAAGTACCCAGTGGTCATGGCAGAGTTGTTTAGGGTGCATGCTTGTGGGGAGTACTCGGTGTGCTGGTTCGAATCCTCATTGGGTCTTCAGTTGATTTTCTTAGTATTAATAGTGAAATTGGAAGCAAATTGCACCTTCAGCTTTAAAACTAAAACCTCTGAAAATGCTTGCTGGTAAGAAAGTCTATATATTAATGATAAATATGGCAGAATGTTCAACATAATGTTCATTAGGTCCCTAGTTAACTACCATGTCCTGCACTTTATAAATCTTCTTAGCACTTAGCTGAAAGCATTAGAAACCATTCAAAATGAAGCCATGAAGATAAATCTTGGAGCACAAGCCCCGGATGCACAAGAATCACCCTCAGGTAAGAGCTGAAACTCCCTATAAAGAATTGTGTAGCCAAACACGACCTGTGCAAAGGTTGAGAAAATCGCCAGTACAAATCTAAGTAGCCAGTACTACTTAGACCGCATTTGTCTGCAGTAGGAACAACCTGTAATTATTTTGGCAAAATAATTACACTGGTAGAACTTTTGCCAACCTCATATTCCTATTGTATGCAATATTCTAACAAATAATATTCCCTATACTGTATATGTACCATCCAATACAAGTATCATACACACCCATCAGCAAAATGAGTTCATCTCAAAGCAACAACACTTTATACTTGATTCTTTTATGAATAATTTACGACCTTATGAGTGCTGTGCTTACGCTGGCTAGCTATTGAAACACTGAAGAGTGTTACAGGAGTGATTTTCTGCAATTCAGTCTTCAAGCACTTGAAAACCCAACATGCAAAATAGATACTTGGAATGTTGTAACATCCATTATTAATATAATTTACAGAGCAAGCATTTCAAAATCTTTTTGTATGGATTCCAATTCAGTACCATGTAGGTATTGTCCAGCATGATATAGACAAGGCAGCTTAAGCTTTGTGTAAAAAAACTGAAATTGAGCTCAGACGTAGGTCCTTCCTAGTTCTACCTACCTAGGGCCTAAGTAATCCAATCGCTGTTATTGAAACTGCACTATTTTGTAATAGTGCAGTGAGTGTAATAGATTGCAAAAAACAATCACTGACACTCAAAGCACTAGTATAAAGTTATATGTTTAAAACATAGATTTATATATATGAACTTGCAGTTTTTTTTTTTAATATTATGCGATTCTTTTGATTGCAAGCATGTAGATTTCTTCTTCTTTTACCCATATTATATCCAATTTGGAGTACAGAGATAACTGAATGTTATTCCTTATCTCCTTCAGATTTTCCTTGAGGAGGAGGAGGCACGGGTAGGTGCTACATGTATCCCACCACAAGTGCTTAATATTTGTAACACTAGTCACAGATAATTTCCTTATGAAAGTGTGGTGTAGTAGTTTTGGACAGCGGAGAAAACCTTTAGCAAATGTGCAGATTTCAGTTTCCATTGCAAGGCCTAAGGCTCTATAAGCCTTTGATAATACTCTGATATTCCATCAGAGTTTAGGTTTAATCCCCATATTTTTTGGTTGTTACTTTTGGTTTGGTACTTGTTAAATACAGTATTTTATTACTATATTTTATTCCATATATGCCAGTTGTTTATTATTTACATGCACAGTATGTCAAATTAATGTTAAACTTGGTATAAATGGAGCTTAGTGAAGTACCAAATTTCAGACCCCCCTCCCCCTTCCCCCCACTTCCTCTGGCATTTCTCTAGTCAGCTGTGCTTTGGTTTGCTAATTACCTGGTTTATCTCTTGACTATTGTTTTTATTGCTTGTTTTGTTTTTAACTTGCTTTATATCTTTAGTGTACTTGCCTGCTTTCCTTTAAGAAATCGACAAATGCATCTCCATTAGATGAATTTTGCTGATAGGGTTTCTACCACTTACTGAAGTTACTGCTTATAATGGTTTGTTCCTTTTTGCATGGGCGGGTGTAGTTTTTGCGCACAAACTACACTGAATTTGTGAAAAGCAGTATACAGTTGGTAAGTCTGAATTAGTATTGTGTTATGCACCGTATATTGTGGTCGTTCTGTTGGTTTTGCTTGTTTAAGTTTTAATGTCCTTTAGCTTTGCACAATGATTGATTACATGTTGCATGAATTTATTAATTTTAATTATATAAATCATAAATTAATGTATTCTTAGCTGATGTATTTGATTTAAATCTAGATTTAATTTTTAATGTTTGTAATAAGTTTGAACAGTAATATTGGGGACAAAATCTGAATTACTTGCTCATGGTGTGTTGCAAAATTTTTGATCTTCCAAAAAAGGAGAATTTTGGCCTTTTTATAACTTCATACTGTTTAGATCTTTGCTTGATGAATAATTTACCAATATGCTTCTTCATATTTAGAAAAAGTTGATTTATTGCAAATGAGGAGGAAAAGTAATTATGGAGTTTATGGTAAATCTGGGACAAGAAAGTAGGCAATATTTACAAGTTATTGGAGTAGAAAAGGCTAATAGAATGATTTAAAATAGATTAGATAATTGGAGATGATAATAGGTAAGATTACAATGTGATATGGAAAAAAAATCAGTAGAGTAGATGACTGGTCACTGCTTGGTACAGGTAAACTTGCATCTACCAACAAGAAAATATGCCAAATTATTTAGTAGTGATGTTCACCTGTTTACATCATAATTCACCTGTATACATGAAAATATATACAGTATAGATTTGGCCAACGGAAAATTGCCGCCTGCTCCCCACCATGTACATCCAGAGCAAGAAGCAGACATAATAGGAAATCTATATGCTTCAAGAGCCAGTTCCACTCAACTTCCATAAGCAACTCTGACTCGCCAACAAAGACTTCAAGGAGCAAGATGGAAAAAATAGACTGATTTAGCCTTACCTTACCTGACGAACTCACTCAACATTCAACCACTGCAAAATGCAAAAGCAGCTGCATTAAATGCAAAAAAAAAAGCATTTTGAAGAATGGGACATGCTAGTGTCTATAGAACTAGACACATCTATATCTGCCATCAAGATAATGTTATTAAAAAAAAAGACTAAACTCAGTGCAAAAAGAAACTGACTTCATTCAAAACTGCCCCAAATGTCACAGTAACAAGTTTATCGTGAATACCAGAACTCGATTACGGGCTCACTGTAGCCCGTGCTACGTGGAAATTTTGTTCCGTGTAGGTGAATCTAAAACATAGATTTGGTGATTTTCATTTATTATTGATGTCCCACTGTTAATGAGGATATAAATGCAGTCTTACTCCATTACACATCATACATTTTGTGTTAAAATGATCTTTTCTTTTTCAGAGTTACGAAGGCTACTTAGACACATGGAATGTTTGCTCGCTGTTCCTTGGTCTCGGAAACCTACTTGTGTGGTTTGGATGCTTGAGATACCTGGGATTCTTTGCGACGTACAATGTAATTACATATGCATTTCCAACTGTGAAATTGTCAACTATTTTCTATGTTGCCTAAACAATACTGTACAGTACTAAATATATCTTCATCTTTTATCCATCTATGTTTTCAAGTGGCAGTATAGTTCCAGAGTTATACAGTATTTATGTAGTAGAACGTATAGAAAGTTTTTTAGAGCTACTAAGATTGTTTAAGAATATGGAATGCAGTTAGGGAATAAAAATATATACAGTAGTAGGAATGAGGAAATAAAGATTAGGTAGAAAAAGGCTTTGCGAGTGGATAGTGTTTTCGATGAAAATATTATTAGGTATATGTGGATATAATTGTGAGCTTAATGGGAGGCAGGGGGGTTAGCAAAGTTAAATTTTTTGTTAACTTACCTGTGAAGGAAATGTGTGCATTAAGTGGAAGATAACTTGAGTACTATCTGCAGTAAGGAGCTAAAATGTCAAAAGCAAAGTCTAATGTTGGAATAAATGTACAATCTATTGTACAATTTGGTTGATTAGTAATTTGTAGATATTTGTTATCTCGAGTATGGGTCAAAGGCATAACGAGAAAATGTGTTGACTTGTGAAGTTTTGCTTCGAATTAGTGAACATTTGTAATGTATTCCCCTCCCTCCTACCAAAAAAAAAATTCTTACTATACAGTACCTTAAACATTGTGTTAACTTCAAGAATTGATTTGAATGAGTTAGTTCCAGTCAGAATCTATAGCTGAGAGAAGACAATAGCAAACTGAGTAACTTTTACAGGGAATATAGAACTAAATTTAATAATTGACAGTGTTGGCTCTGATTAAAAGTACCATATGAATGTAACCTTTGTTCTTGTTTCAGGTGCTAATCCTGACTGTGAAAAAGGCCATTCCTAATGTGATGCGGTTTTCTATATGTCTGATGATGGTGTTTGCTGGGTACTGCTTATGTGGTTGGCTTGTTCTGGGTCCATATCATCTCAAGGTAGGTATGACATGAAAATATTTTATTGTCCATACCCAAGTCAAATTGACATTGAAGCAGAGTCTAGTTTAAATTATTAAATTGAAATTATGTGGATGCTAACAGATTTAATTTTTAGAGCAAATTTGTGTATTTTCTGCACAATTTGGTAAAAAAATATTTATTCTGCCTTGTTTGTTTGTAATGAAATATTATATTGATGGGTTAGGGTGAGGCAATTATCAGCAGAGTACTGACCCATTATGACTATTGCACTTGGGGATGTTGGGATAAAGATTTATATACAATAGAGGGAAGAAATGGTACCCTATCCAATTGGACGGTTGGCGATTTAACACATAATTTATCATTTTAATAGCTTAACATGAAGATTTGATTAATTTATTTAATTCCAGTTTCAGTCGTTCTCTTCAACAATGGAGTGTCTATTTTCTCTCATCAATGGAGATGACATGTTTGCAACATTTTCTTCGACGTCTGGAAGGGACCCGGTGGTGTGGTGGTTCTCCCGCCTCTACTTCTACTCGTTTATTTCCCTCTTCATATACGTCATCCTAAGCCTATTTATTGCCATTATCATGGATGCCTATGAAACCATTAAGGTATTTGATGTACAAGTATCAGTTTTTGTTTAACTTGAGCTCAATTTAGCTTGTTCTGCCTTTAAACTTTTAAAGCAGAACTGTCATTTTGCCTTTAAATCTATGATGAATTTTTATCAACAAATGTGTAATTATTACATTTATATTAATTTTTTTTTTATAGATGGAAAGTTTTGATAGCCTTTGTGTGAACCATATTATATATCTTAGACCAATATTATCATCCAGTATTATCCATTAAAATTCTTCTCAGCATAACTAAGATAGGTTTATAGGAATCTAGAGCTTGTAAAATTTGCATATCTATCATCATAGAACTCATTATTAAAATAATTTGCAGAATTACTACGATGATGGGTTCCCAGAATCTGGGTTGATGAAATTCATTATGAATGCACAGAGGAACCCACAAGTGCAGCTTTCCAAGATGAGGGAGAGCGTACCATTCATGATATTATCAACTCATTCTTCTGCTGTGATCAAGAGTAAGAATATTGGTTTCTCTGTTCAGTATATTTAAACGTCAATTATTTTAATCAATAATTCAGACATTATTGAAGGCCCTTGTGTCTTTTTTTAATATTACCTAATGTGCCAAGAGTTGATATAGCAATTCTGTAGTCACAGAATTGAGTTACAATGAGAGGAAGGGATGCCGCTGAGTAAAATAAAACTCAGGTCCCTAAAAAAAAAAGAATAAGACAACTACCTACTTGCTTTTCTATCCATATGGGACTACATAATTGAGCTATATTAGCTCTTGGACCCCCTCCTCTGTAACCAATTAATTTTTATCTCTTATATTTACTACATACAATTGTAACACATTCACATGTCTCCCAGAAGTAGCCCATAGCACCTGTCTAATTCCCAGCTACATATTTACTATTAGGTGAACAAATGGATCAGGTGAAAGAAACTGCCCATTTGCCCCTACTTGTGTGTTTTATGCTACCCCCGCTTATTTAATTTATTTCAACCTTCCTGTTAACTTTGCAAAACAAAATTTCTGCACATGTGTTTTGTGTTTATGTATACTAGCTGCTGAGAGATTATGCAAATGGCTGATGTTTCTCTCTCTTGCAGGAGCAGAAGACAGAGGGGCACCGAGTACGAGGCTCTTCTCTCCTAAGTGCGCGCATTTTAATGTGAAAACAATTGTAAATTTATCATCAGAATATTGTTATATAATATAAATTACTGGAGATAACTGCATAAATGTTCTCAATGTTCTCACTCACTGAATTAACCACATGTACTGAATTTAAAATTTAATAAATCAGATCTTGAAAACACTTGCCACATTTTAATGTCTTGTGACATCAAAGCTCAAAGCTTGAAGAAAAATGGCGAGTGCTTTCATAGTCAATGTTTTTACATTTGGAATAACTTCAAATAGTGATGTGTGTGTAAATTGTATCCACAATGTCATTCTCAAACACAGCTTTTGTTGGCCTTGTGAAAAATGGCGTGTCAATCCATAGGTAAACTATTTTTAAAGTATAAAATGGATATAAAGAAGTGGTAATTTGTATGATATTGTAAAAGTTGTGAACCAGTTGTATAATGGAACGAAGAACCCCTTCATTTTTGTAATGCTTCTGTAAGCTATTTAAATTCTCTCTAAAAGAAGAAAAATAAGTTAGAACTTTGACTTGTGTAGTGATAGCATTTGAATAATAATGATTGTAATCATTAACTTGTATTTTAATTTAATTTCTCTACCCGTAAATGTGGGAGGGCATTGAGGTAACCCTGTTTTTAAGAAACTTTGTCAGGACATTGAGAGTGAATAAATACTAGATGGTTTGATGCTACTTAAGCTGTCATATGAGATTGAATTTCAACTATAATGTGACCGCTAGTGTACCGTTTGTTGAGAAATGGCACATTTCCAAAGTTTCATTTAAAATATTGTATTACATATAGATGTTACAGGTACGAACGCATAATAGAGACCAATTCTCGATGTTTTCTGCATTTATTATTTGATGGAAAATTGTGAATGGAATTAAATAACCACTATATACAATAATCATAGTAAGGCTTGGTAGAAATTGTTCTTTTGTATTTACATTTTCAAATTCAGAGCTTCAGCGAGTCATTTCACACTAAAGGCCAAATGTTTCCAAGATTTACAATTTTTTCATGGTCCAATTTATTCTGTTGAATGAGCCTGGTGTTAGAGGAGCAAATTTAATGAAGTGAGGTTGGTACCAATGAATTACATGTGTTGTGCTGTGTTTGAGAAATGACTACATTGTCAATGAACTAAGGTGGTGGTTACATGTATTTGAACAATATTATATAGTATGAATGATACATGTTCTCTGATATAAATGATTGGAATACGTGCTGGATACCGGGAATAGTTTTTATTTTCGTTTACTTTAAACTAATATTTATTGGTATATTTTTACACCAAATTGAATGGTTTTTGTTGCAGTAAGCTATAGTGTTACAGTGCTTCCATAGTGACTTCAAAGGTTTGCCTTCCCCCTATACTGTGACAGCTATAAGGTCTTATTGTATATTGTGATGATGGTTTGGGTAGACCCATGTTTTGACAATTTTAAGGTGTACCCATATTGTGAGAGTTATGATCTGCCCCCGGCATCAAAACACATGTGGACTCAACATGTATTTCATGTGCGTATTTTTATTTATTAGATCTGCATTGTGCTTACTTGAGCTAAGTATCTTTTCCTCTAGGTAATCTTTTCTTTAAAAAAAAAGATACTTTTATGTTTTCTGTATTATGCATGTTTTATCATAAATGTCTTTTGTATATCAAGATTTATTGTGTATATAGTGCTTCGGAATATGTACGGGTTAATATATATACGCACCCAGCTTATGCTAATACCAGTTTTGAATTTAGATGATATTCAACATGGTGTTGGCCCTCTCTTCATACATGGTAATATAGTTACACAAAGTAGCATAATAGTTATTACAAATTAATTCATAAATTCATCTTGCCATACGTATCAAAGTGCCCTAACTCCAAAACTGTATTAATATATAAATGCCAGTTATAGTAAATTATTGGTGTGCATTGTATAATTGTGACCAGTGCTGATTCCACAGAAGTCTTATGGACTCGAGGAATCCTGCAGTGATGTGGACCTTTGTCTCAGCTTAAAGAACATTGGCCATGGCTCACACTGCCTACATAATCGGTATTATGAATAGTTTATACACTTAAAATACATTGCGCTGATATTAATTCTGTTGTGTGCTGTATAAGTCAGCATATTCTTCTATTGATTAGTGTTATAATTTGGTTAGATCTATTTTGTAGTTACACTTACTTGAAGGTACACTTTAATATGCAGAATTTTGTTAAATTAATGCTTTACTTGTTTAAATATTTTAAGTAACTTTTCAGCGTTGCTTTTAAATAAAATTTGACGAGTAGATTGATTGACGAAATTTGACAATCCAATGATTTTTATGTGAATCTAAATGTATTTATATAAACATAATTTTTATATTTATAGAAGTCTTTAAATAGGCTAAGCACATTATCACATGTTGGATATGTATACAGTATTTATAATTTACATAAATGGAATGGCTATGGTAGCCAAAACTATATTTTCACTTGCATTTTATCCAAAGAATTTGTTTTTTCTGGAGTATGCCTTTTAATGGCTCAAGAGACGAGTCGGAAGTATTAGCAAAATATGTCCAAACATTATGTAACTAGAACAAGTTGTCAACATAATTTTGCAAGCATGTTGCTGTTAAAATAGATCACCCAAAGAGATTATAAAAGTCAATTTGAGTTCTGACATGAAAAAAAAAAAAAAAAAATGCTGAATAACCCAACAGTTGCAGCATTAGGTCCATAGCCTAACTCCAACTATTTGGGGATAATGATTCCCAATATATTTCTCACACAACCAGTAATGACAATTCACACAGTAATTTGAAATAGTTTAAATCTAGAATGAACTTGCTTGATGTTTTGAAATTAATAAGTACATGGGGACTGGTGAGCAAAGTGAAGGTCTTGTATCTTGCAAGGTCAGCGTTTGATTCCCAATGGAACACGTGGTTGGGCATTGTCATCATATTCCAGCTCCTTGTCCAAGTACTATATTGTCATATTGGCCTTGTATTTACTTTTAAAGTTTCATTAGTATTTTGTAACGTGTAGTCTTGAAAATTTGTTTCACCATATTAGTAGTTGTAGTTATTTTACCACTGCGTAAAAGTAGTCTTCAGTAATCTGTTTAGGTTTTTCTCAAGTTGACATTACCAGGATTCTGTTCTGCACTGCCAAGAGGAAACTTTTTCTTAAACACTTTACAAGTTATTTTGATTTTTTTTGGTTGAAAGAAAAATCTTGTAAATACTTATTTAATCATAAATATATGAAATACTAGTACAGTACTTTTATCATTATCATAAATATTGAAGTTGAGCATTGATCTGTTAAATGAAAACTGGAGTAAATAAATTTTTAGAAGATCCATCGTGCTAAGAAGGTCTTTAAAATAATTAAGATTATGCATAAATGTCCGAAGGTAGGCCAAGAGGTAACTAAAATTTATATCTTGAATTAACTATGTTGAATATTCCCCCCTCCCCACCTGGTTTATGCAGCAGTTTTGGGCACTAGATTATCTAGAATATAATATGGCTATAATCTGTATAGCTATATTCTATAGCCATACAGATTAGATAAAGCTTTAGGAACCTCCAAAATGAACCAAGAAATCTCAATTTGCATTCTTTAGAGGCCATTTAATGGCCTCTAAAGGGTATAATGGGACATTACCAAAGTGTAAAAGATGCCCTAGACTGGTGCGTTATCGGAGAAAATGTACTCTGCATACTGCATGTAAATGCTTACCTGTGTGCCAGAGTTTAGTGAAGATTATTGGGTGTTCTCGTTAGTCTAAAGTGTTTTGTTGAAACCTATGAAAACAACCTATTTTTGTCCTATTGCTTTAGACTTCCACTTTTCTTGTTTCTGCCATTTATTTATTTTTAATTGCATTACAAAAATCCAAAGAGTTCTGGACATCATGATGTACTAGATCATGTTACTAGAAAGCTGAAGAATCATTACTCAATAAAACACTCATTTGATTGTTAATAATTAAAGTTGAAAACAAAACGATTGAGTTTTTTTGGGGGGGAGTTTTTTGTCCTGTTTTCCTATATACTGTACTCTACTTTTAAGTTGATTTACAGTTTTTACTTGACAAGTTTTACAGGAACTTATTTCCAACATTAACAGTAGGTGGCATGTACAGAAATCTGTAAAGAATTCTGATAAAGAAAGAGATCTAGGGTGGTTCTAAATAGAAAACTATCACCTGAGGACCACATAAAGAATATTGTGCGAGGAGCCTATGCCACGCTTTCTAACTTCAGAATTGCTTTTAAATACATGGATGGTGATATACTAAAGAAATTGTTCACGACTGTTGTTTTGTTTTGTTAGTCGCCAAAGCTAGAATATGCAGCGGTTGCGTGGCGCCCATATCTTAAGAAGCACATCAACAAACTGGAAAAGGTGCAAAGACATGCTACTAAGTGGCTCCCAGAACTGAAGGGCAAGAGCTACGAGGAGAGGTTAGAGGCATTAAATATGCCAAAACTAGAAGACAGAAGAAAAAAAAAAGAGGTGATATGATCACTACATACAAAATAGTAACAGGAATTGATAAAATCGATAGGGAAGATTTCCTGAGACCTGGAACTTTAAGAACAAGAGGTCATAGATATAAACTAGCTAAACACAGCTGCCAAAGAAATATAAGAAAATTCACTTTCGCAAACAGAGTGGTAGACGGTTGGAACAAGTTAGGGGAGAAGGTGGTGGAGGCCAAGACCGTCAGTAGTTTCAAAGTGTTATATGACAAAGAGTGCTGGGAAGACGAGACACCACGAGCGTAGCTCTCATCCTGTAACTACACTTAGGTAATTACAGCAGGTGAAGGTTTAATGCCATTAAATAAAGAAACCATTAGGGCATGGGGAAAAAATGCTTTCAAATTGCATAAATTCAGATTTAGAATGTGTTGTTTTTAGATTTAGCTACTCAGAACGAAATGTCCATGTAGCACGGGCTATGATGAACTCGTAATTGAGTTCGGTTATTCGCGATAACCTTGTTACTCTGGTTACACACACAAATCACAATAGCGTGATGCATCAAATGAACAAATCCACAAGGAGGATGGCCACGAGGACACAACTCTTAAGAGTACGCAGTTTGTTACCAGTAACAGACAACCAACAAGCCTGCCAAATGGTTAAGCCATTTGCCAGCCATTGCTGGATCTCGACAACCACTAGGTGAACCGGATTAAAGGACCCGAGAGCCATGAAGGCACTACGAGAGTCAACAACAACTACAAAGGAAGATTGACAACGAGAAAGCAGGAGACGAAGAGCATAGAGAACAGCATAAAGTTCTGCTGTGAAGATGCTAGTCTCCGGAGGTAAGCGACACATATAAGTGCAATCAGGAAAAACAACAGAGTAGCCTACACCGTCCGCAGGCTTAGACCCATTGGTGAAGACGGAAACAGAGCGGGAGTGAGAAGAAAAGTGCTCAAGGAAAAGGCGTTTTAGAACCGTAGGAGGGGTAAAAGCTTTAGTGATGCGGGTTAAGGATGTTCAAAACTGCGGAAGGGGGACTCTCCATGGGGGCAAAGAAGGAACAACACGAGCAGAAATATTAGAAATACGAACTGAAAAAGAATCCTGTAAGCGAGATAACCAGACAGAAAGAGGGAGGTGGTGAAGAGGAACAGGAACCACAGGACGGGTAAAAGTTAAAGCACAAGAGAGGCGAGAGGAAGAAAGTTGCAGGGACCTCGCAAGACAGCGAAGACAGTAGCGATCATGACAGTCCTGGAGAGACAAGAAGCCAGTGTCAACATACAAGCTGAGGGCAGGAGTCGAACGAAAGGCACCAGAGCTGAGGCGCAACCCAGTATGGTGCATAGCATCAAGACGGCGAAGAGCAGCAGAAGCAGACGAGTAAGCAGGGCAACCATAAACGAGTTTAGACAGGACGAGAGAGGAATGTAAAGAGAGGAGCGTGCGCCTCTCTGCCCTCCAAGAAGTATGGGACAAAACCTTAAGGAGGGCAAGGCCCTTAGAGCATTCAGCTCGGAGGTAAGAGATATGGGGCGACCAAGACAAACGAGTGTCAAAGATTAACCCTAAAAGCTTAGCGGAATCCCTGTACACAAGGGGATGACCATAAAGTGACAAAGAAGGATGGAGAATGACATGCTTCCGAGTAAAAGTCATCGCACAAGTCTTGGACGTAGAGAACTTGAAGCCATGATCGGTGGCCCAAGACGACACGGCATCAACCCCAAGTTGAAGCCACAGTTGAAGGAGAGGAGAATCATCCTGACAACAAAGGGTAAGATCGTTGATATAGAGCGCGGAGAAGATGCCAGAAGGAAGGGAGGAAAGAAGACCGTTGAGGGCAACTAGAAAAAGAGTAGGGTTCAGAACACTACCTTGGGGAACACCCTCATACAGTATTGTCAAAAAGGGGCAGAGAGAGTGGCACCAAGCCTCACTCGAAAGGAACAACAAGAGAGAGGAAACTTTGGAGGAAGAGAGGGAGATTCCCATGAAGACCAAAAGAATGAAGTTGGGACAGAATATGATACCGCCAGGTGGTGTCATAAGCCTTTTCCAGGTCAAAACGGACGGCAACAACGGTGGTCTTCGCAGCAAAAGCAGTGCGAATATAGACCTCCAAATTCACCAGGACCTCTGTTGTGCTGCGGCACTTGCGAAAACCAAATTGAGAAGGGGAGAGGTGGTGATAGCATTCTAAGAACCACATCAGACGAATGTTAACCATACGTTCAAAGAGCTAGCAGACACAACTCGTGAGTGCAATAGGGCGGAAGTCCTTAGGGGATGTCCCGAGAGACCCTGGTTTCCAGACAGGGAGGACAATGGCATCGAGCCAGTCCTCAGGGACTGACGACTCCCAGACCCGATTAAATACTCAGTAAATACTGACACATGCACGGGAGATGGCGAAGCATCTCATAATGAACGCCATTGGAGCCTGCCGCTGTAGAACCGCAGAGGACCAGGGCAGACTGAAGCTCAGAGAGAGAGAAGGGATCGTTATAGGGAAGGCAGAGTTGGGTACGGAAATCCAAAGGACGAGATTCAAGAAGAGGCTTACGAAGAAGGAAAGATTGAGGAAGATGAGAACCAGAGCTAACAGAAGAATAGTGGGAACCCAATTCGGTCGCGACCTGCAACGGGTCCGCCACAAGAGTACCACGAAGGTGAAGGACTGGCGAGACATCAGGAACGAACTTACCCGCTATCCTGCGGATACGCTTCCTGATCAGCGGTAGAGGAGTTTTGGAGGTAATGGTAGAGACATAAGACATCCAACATTCACGTTTAGCGGTATGGATAGTCCTACGGGCCACCGCACTCGCCTTCCAAAACAAGAGAAAAGGGAGACTCAGCCGCTGGCAGACTGCTGAGTCTGAGGCTGAGACAGCGGTGTCTCTCACAGGCTGCATGCTTACAGCGGACAGCCCGAGCACAGTCCACATTCCACCAGGGAACGCACTTCCGCGTTCCCCGAGAGGATGAGCGAGGAACAGAGCGGAGGGCAGCCACGAGGGGTGTCACGAGAAAGGAGGAGGGCACGAGGGAGAGGCAGAATGGAGAGGGTCGGGGATAGTAGCACGGAAGGTAAATAGGTGCCAGTCAGCCTCGGCAAACCACCACTTAGGGAAGGAGAGGGGAGGGTGAAAAGAGAAAAAGAAAACAAGGATGGGGAAAATGGTCACTGCCATGAAGGTCATCAAGAACCTGCCACAAGAAATCTAAGTCAAGACGACGAGCAAAGAGAAAGATCGAGACACGAAAGGGTGCGAGTCCGAGAGTCCAAATGAGTGGGATCATCAGAATTCAGAAGAGACAGGGAAGAAGAGAGGATGAACGGTTCGAGAAGGCGACCCCGGGTGTTTGTCAGAACATCACCCCAAAGGTTATGCGACAATTGAAATCACCCAGCAGGAGTGCAGGCTCCAGCACGGAGTAGGTGTTTAAGATCAGGAAGAGAAAGCTTCATTTCATTTGGGGGAAGATAAATGGAACAAAACGTGTACCATTTACGCACAAAGAAATGGGCAACAGAATATTGGAGAGTTGATGGAAAAAGTAGGGGGACGAAGGGAACATCAGAGCGAATCAAGAGAGCTGAAGTTATGGGCCCCTGTAACAGCTAGGGAAGGGGGGGGGGAGAGAAAGGAATGGCCACGGAAGCGACCAGGACGAGCACCAAGCATCGGCTCCTGGAGACAGACACAAAGGGGCGAAAACTGTGAAATCAGAAGTTGGAGTTCAAGGAAATTGGCGTAATAACCACGAATGTTCCACTGAAGAATAGACATCAACAAAAAGAGGAAGCAGAGCAACAGAGAACAACGAAGAAACAAAGATGAAAAAGGAACATAGCACGTTAAAGAAGCTCAGGTTCAGGGTTAGGGGGCATGGGTAAATTGAGTAAAGATGGAGGAAAGGGAGCGGGAGGGCAGACCAGAGGCGAACGAGCAGGGTCCGGAGGAGGAGGAGACAACCAAGAGGGGCAGTCAAGGACAGTAGGAGGAGAAGAAGGAGGAGGGGCAGAAAGACGGGGCCAAAGAAACCTCCACAGTAGGAACAGGGGGCTCTACCACCGAAACGGGAGGG
>WNGS01009202.1:14098326-14116902 GCA_020271785.1 Procambarus virginalis
TTACAGTCTTATAAAGCCACTAGTACGCGCAGCGTTTCGGGCAGGTCCTTAATCTAACAGATAATTTTAAGTAGGTAATTTCTATCAGAATTAATAAAATGATAACAAATACATTGAGCGCATGTATTATGTAAATAAATGAGCGCATGTAAATACATGAGCGCAGTATTCTTGAATATTGGTCCTCGGGTCATTGTACCCATGGGAAACAATGTTAAGGGAGGCTGCACTATTCATGATAACATTATTATTGTTATGGTCACTATACTCCGTGCACCTGAGCGAGCACTGAGCACTGGCACGGAAGTACAACCTTAAAACGAACCAAGTGACGTCACGCACATCACTGCCTGCCGCAAGAGTGTGTGTGTAGTGGAGGACCCTCCATTTAAGTCAAGAGACCCCCGGAGAAATAAACAAAAAAAAATTTTGGCCCCGAGGAGCGAGTTTATTGGTCAGCGTCACTCGTCCTGTGAGTGGACACACCGCCATAGTGACAGTATTGGGCAGCGCCACTCATCTTGTGAGTGGACACACCGCCATAGTGACAGTATTGGGCAGCGCCACTCATCTTGTGAGTGGACACACCGCCATAGTGACAGTATTGGGCAGCGCCACTCATCTTGTGAGTGGACACACCGCCATAGTGACAGTATTGGGCAGCTCCACTCATCCTGTGAGAGGACACACCGCCATAGTGACAGTATTGGGCAGCGTCACTCATCCTGTGAGTGGACACACCGCCATAGTGACAGTATTGGGCAGCGCCACTCATCCTGTGACTGGACACACCGCCATAGTGACAGTATTGGGCAGCGCCACTCATCCTGTGAGAGGACACACCGCCATAGTGACAGTATTGGGCAGCGCCACTCATCTTGTGAGTGGACACACCGCCATAGTGACAGTATTGGGCAGCGCCACTCATCCTGTGAGAGGACACACCGCCATAGTGACAGTATTGGGCAGCGCCACTCATCCTGTGAGTGGACACACCGCCATAGTGACAGTATTGAGCAGCGCCACTCATCCTGTGAGTGGACACACCGCCATAGTGACAGTATTGGGCAGTGCCACTCATCTTGTGATTGAACACACCACCATAGTGACAGTATTGGGCAGCGCCACTCATCTTGTGATTGAACACACCACCATAGTGACAGTATTGGGCAGCGCCACTCATCCTGTGAGTGGACACACCGCCATAGTGACAGTATTGGGCAGCGTCACTCATCCTGTGAGTGGACACACCGCCATAGCAGCATGTACAACATTCCCCAATAGGAAGAAAACCCGCTGGGTTGTTCATCCTGTCACTTGTACCCAGACATAGCTGGGACTTGCTTAACTGTCCTAAGTGAACAGCTCCTCAAACACGAAAATTTGATACTAATTTGTCCCAACATGATTATAGTATTAGAACTGCCCAAACATCTAGTGCATTGTGTCTACACACGAGTTTGTGTGATCACACTATTAAGTGGGAGGGAGCGGCGAAAAGCATTACCAATTGCCGTGGTTTCGTAGAACGGAATTGGTCTGAGTCTGCCTTAATCAGTGTCCAAATCCTATCAATGTTAGTACTGGTATGTACAAACTTGATCCATTTTTAAGTTACAATATTGCACAACAGTTTAAGAAAAAACTCTGAAAGGGTTACTATGTTTCAATACTATATTCATATATTGTGTGTTCAGTGAGGCTTTTTCTTTAATCTTTCATCCTTATGCTCTGACCGCTTAATCCTAATAAGCGGTCAGATTCTAAGCTAATCTATACCTGCTTCTGGGTAATTCTTTACCTGGGGATAAGTGGTCGGATTCAGCTGTTGACCTGTACCCTCCCTTTATTTCTCCTAGTCAGTCTGGTGTTGACAATGGCTTTAAACAGCCGAAACGTTCATCTTCCATGCTCATTTCTTTGTGTTTTTTTTTCCGCATACAAATGATCACTGTTTCATGATCGTCAATTGCATATGTATGTATATGTATGTACATCCTTTCACAAGCATCGGGGGAAGAGGGCAGTGTTCAAGATGTGACACTAGCTTATCAATATTGTAACTTACTTTGCTAAATACATTTTGAGGTTCAGTTGTTGAGCCCTTTGTGTGCCTCTGTAACCTTTCCCACTACCGTCCACAGGATGGGTATGGGGTCCACTACCGTCCACAGGATGGGTATGGGGTCCACTACCGTCCACAGGATGGGTATGGGGTCCACTACCGTCCACAGGATGGGTATGGGGTCCACTACCGTCCACAGGATGGGTATGGGGTCCACTACCGTCCACAGGATGGGTATGGGGTCCACTACCGTCCACAGGATGGGTATGGGGTCCACTACCGTCCACAGGATGGGTATGGGGTCCACTACCGTCCACAGGATGGGTATGGGGTCCACTACCGTCAACAAGATGGGTATGGGGTCCACTACCGTCCACAGGATGGGTATGGGGTCCACTACCGTCCATAGGTTGTGTGTGAGGTCCATTAACGTCCACAGGATGGGTGTGGGGTCCACTACCGTCCACAGGATGGGTGTGGGGTCCAGTACCGTCCACAGGATGGGTATGGGGTTCACTACCGTCCACAGGATGGATGTGGGGTCCACTACCGTCCACAGGATGGGTGTGGGGTCCACTACCGTCCACAGGATGGGTATGGGGTCCACTACCGTCCACAGGATGGGTATGGGGTCCACTACCGTCCACAGGATGGGTATGGGGTCCACCACCGTCCACAGGATGGGTATGGGGTCCACTACCGTCCACAGGATGGGTATGGGGTCCACTACCGTCCACAGGATGGGTATGGGGTCCACTACCGTCCACAGGATGGGTATGGGGTCCACCACCGTCCACAGGATGGGTATGGGGTCCACTACCGTCCACAGGATGGGTATGGGGTCCACCACCGTCCACAGGATGGGTATGGGGTCCACTGCCGTCCACAGGATGGATGTGGAATCCACCACCGTCCACAGGATGGGTATGGGGTCTATACGTTCGTCCACTATCCAGTTAGTTACAGACTTCCCTGTCAGGAGAGGAGTGATCTCTGGACGTTAGCCCATGTCTAAAATAGTGTATGTATGGGCAAAAGACCTACCATCAATGTACTACAATTTATTGTAAATACATTGATGTTGCAATTAAAAAATGTCTGTAGCTGTATATATAGTTGACATTGTAACTGTAAGGCGTGCAGGTTAGATGTAATTATTAATGTACAAAATCTCCGTTGAGGTCTTATTAAGACCTTTTGTACCCTCGATAATAATTATTTTTGCGCTACCGCTCACATGACGTGTATGGGGCGCACAATAAGCAAGCCGCCTCAAGTGGTCTCTGCATGAAACGAGACGGTCTCGCTTCATGCAGGTCGGCGTTCAATCCCTGACCGTCCAAGTGGTTGGGCACCATTCTTTCCCCCGTCCCATCCCAAATCCTTATCCTGGCCCCTTCCTTCCAAGTGCTATATAGTCGTAATGAATTGGTACTTTCTCCACAGTCTCTCCACGGGACGGCAGTAAACCACAGCCACAGGCGAACCGCCAACACATCACAAGGCGCAGTGTTTGGTAACAATGCGACCCAAACGTCTTAAGGTCAGAGCGACTCCACTTGACGGTCATGCTATCGGAAAAAACAATATTTTAAAGGTCCTGAAGGAAGTAACTGGCCTCAAACCTGCTGACATTAGTCAGGAAGGTGAAGATATCGTGCTCTACTTTTCATGTGAAGAGGAGCTAGAAAAACTCCTCACTAACGATGTCCTTCTTCGCAAAGAGCACCACCTACATCTTCACTTCCCACGTCAGTTCCTGGTCGGAAGAACTGTTTTTACCAGCAGGACCAGCCAGTGGATTGCTGAGCGACCTCAACATCATATCATGGTCGATATCGAGGACGAAAATCCAAACCTGTCGGTAGTCAACCTAGAGTTCTGCAACACCGACAAAACATCAATGAAGATTACGTTCACCACCATAGCTGCGGCCACCCAGGCTGCCACACAAGGATTCTACTGCTTCGGCCTAAAAATACCACCCCACCAAATAAAAAAGGAACGATACCATGAGATCCAGCAGTGCTTTAAGTGCTACGAGCTCTCCCACCCGACCAACAAGTGTCAGCACCCTGTCCAGAGGTGCAGCCTGTGCGCACTGGACCATCACTACTCCATATGCAAGGCAACAGTCCATCGCTGCTTGCTCTGTGATGGCAATCACCCTGCAATTTCCTACCGCTGCCCCCGCAGACAGGAAAGCATCAAGGCCCAGG
Source organism: Procambarus virginalis (assembly GCA_020271785.1). Lineage (NCBI taxonomy): Eukaryota > Metazoa > Arthropoda > Malacostraca > Decapoda > Cambaridae > Procambarus > Procambarus virginalis. Next base: position 14,102,611 of record WNGS01009202.1, read on the forward strand.
TTGAAGCCAAGAGAAACAACCTTTCTACCTCCTCGACCAGAGCCCCAAGCGTTCAACCTACCACCTAAGCTCTCACTAATCGCCCAGAAGACTTTCCGGTCTTACCAACATGTGGCTCCTCCCAGCAGGCGACACAGCCTTCTCATTGGGGACCCAAGGTCCCACAGGCTCCTTCACAGCCCCCTGCATCACGTGCAGGCATTATCCCTGGTCTTCTTAAACTAGCGGAAAAGCTTGCAGGACCTGACAACCAGCGCTTTGTTAGGGAACTGAACGCATTATACATAGACAATGGCCTGGCTCCCATCATAGCCACTAGCGTAAATCTCACTGCCTCCTCTACCACTCCGGAGACTACCACCAGGACGACCATGCGGTCAACTTCAACACCGACTCCAGAACCGCCCATGACCCGGGCGACACAAACAGAGGTAATTCCTTCTCCAGCTCCCAACACTCCTACCATCACAATCTCAGCAGCCGCGCTAGCAGACGTGCTGTCTACAAACGATAATAGCACCACCAGCGCTCCTGAAATAGCTACAACCACCAATCAACGACACCTAAGCCTACCTAAGGCTGCGAGGCGAAAGACAAAAACGCCCACTACGGAGGTTACGGACTCCTCAAACGAGGAAATCATAGTAGGAGCTCCACCACCGCATCACAAATACGACACATACACGGTTCAAGACTTCCTCATGGAGGCCACGTCACCAAACTCCAGCGACAGCACTACTCAGCCAAAGTCGCAGGCAAAGAAAAAACGGTAAACCTAGAGGTCGACACTAATCACACCAGCTCCATAACTGGTAGAGCCAGCCCTCCAGGCTGAAAACCATCCATCGCCAGATCTCTAGTATCAGCTACTGGTACAGAAATGGCTCTAAAGAGCCTCCACTTACGGGCTCACCATAGCCCATGCTACTTGGAACTTTTGTTCTGAGTAGCTGAATCTAAACAACAACAACAACGGTACTTTCTCCTGATAGTTTTCGCTCTCTCTGGTCAACAAACCTCCTGAGTGTCATTCTTGTTCTGATATACTTAAAATAGCAAGAGTAACTTGGGTTCATAAAAGATACGATACAGCTGACATAAACAAATTTATAAACAACTTTGCTCCTATCTTGTAAAATTTAACATAATAAGTCGCTGCCAGTTTGCCTTCACTAGATCCCTTAAGAGTACCAATGATGCCATTATTAGTTTACATGATATAATCTATCAGACATTGACAAAAATGAGTTCCCAATTGTCCTCTTCGTTGACCTGAGAAAGGTCTTGATACTGTAAACTTTATCTATCTCCTGAACTTCATCATTGTGGAATCCGAGCCCTTGCTCTGACCTATATTCCATCACATAATGACAGACACCAATATGTAGTCGTCACCGACATAACTTCCCACACTCTAATTTTATCTTAATATCTTAAGAAGCTCATCAACAAATTGGAAAAGATGCAAAGACATGCAATTAAATGGCTTCCGGAACTGAAAGACAAAAGCTACAAGGTTAGCTAGACAAGGTTAGAGGCCTTAAATATGACAAAGCTAGAAGGTAAAGAGGCAGTATGATCAGTACGTACAAAGTAGTAACGGGAATCAATAAAATTGATAAGGAAGAATTCCTGAGACCCGGAACTTCAAGAGCAAGAAGTTCCAAAACAAAAACAAAGTTCCCTAAGAAATATAAGAAAATTAGCTTAAGTGGTGGACGGTAATTAGTGAGATGGTGGAGGCCAAAACCGTCAGTATAGTGTCAAAGCGTTACATGACAAAGAGTACTGGGAAGACGGGACACCACGAGCACAGTTCTCATCCTGTAACTATACACTTAGGTAATTACTCGTTCGAATGCAAGGAGAAAGTATAGCAAATAATGTTGTGAACAGCGAGGAATGTGTATATGTTCCTTTTACACTCTCTCGCTGCCAGCTGTGTGGCGAGTGGTGATCATGACCCCCTTCCCCTGAGGTAACGAGACCCTGTTACCTCCCTCCCTACCCTCCTCTGTACCTCCCTCCCTACCCTCCTCTGTAAGGCTGCCCAGCCGTACCCCCCCCCCCCCCACCTGCCTGTAGGTAACACCCGCCTGGTGTAAGGCGACCTCTCCCCCAGCCCACACCACAGCCGTGAGCACCGTCACTAGCACACACCAGCTACCGTCAGGGTGTGGAATACCATCGACACATTACAAGACCCGATGGTCTTACCCCTAAGGTGAGACGTCCCCCTCCCCCCACAGCTGGTGGTCCAAGAGCTACAACCTACTCGAGGGCAACCACGCCCCTAAACACATAATAATAATAAGATAAACAGAAAGCCCGTACGCAGACAACACCGCACTCTAACCCCAACGCACGACCCTCCCTAGAGGAGAAGAGCAGAGCAAGTACAGAAGTATCCGGAGCTGTGAGTGCGTGTTTGTACACTCACCAGCAGAGTGACGCTGCCTCATAAACTAGCCCTCCGGGGCTGTGAGTGCGTGTTTGTACACTCACCAGCAGAGTGACGCTGCCTCATAAACTAGCCCTCCGGGGCTGTGAGTGCGTGTTTGTACACTCACCAGCAGAGTGACGCTGCCTCATAAACTAGCCCTCCGGGCTGTGAGTGCGTGTTTGTACACTCACCAGCAGAGTGACGCTGCCTCATAAACTAGCCCTCCGGGGCTGTGAGTGCGTGTTTCTGCACTCACCAGCAGTGACGCTGCCTCATAAACTAGCCCTCCGGGGCTGTGAGTGCGTGTTTGTGCACTCACCAGCAGAGTGACGCTGCCTCATGAACTAGACCTCCGGGCTACAATATAATCAAGCGTCTATCTGTACATATCCATATATAAGCAATATTCTTGAGTATCAAAAAAATACAATGATAGGGATTACGACAATACAACGCGAGTTGTATTGTCGAGTTTAGCGAGTGTGTATGATAAAACCCTCCGCCCACGGGATGGGTATGGGGTGCACAATAAATACACGAATGACATGTATGATAAGGTACTCGGCATAACAGACAAACACAAGGGTTATTACCCTCAGAAATTGCAATAGCGTATATTTCATTTTATATATCACGATATTGTGATTTCTGCGTGTATGAAGTAAGGGCGAAGAGGTATAGTATCTGGTTGACAGAGCCCGGGTGCCTGGGGGGGGGGGGAATTGTGTAAAACCCGAATTTATGTCTCGGAGAGGCTGCAGGCTCCGTGTGAGGGCAGTAGCACTCCCGGTGGCAATTCTTTTTAACCATGTCGTGGCTCAGTCGACTAAGGCGCCTGTGGGATCAACCCGGACGTAGGTTCGAACCCTCATCACGGCTCTTGTAGATTTGCTGACTAGAGTTATTCCTTCCCTGGAAGAGGAGAGGCGGTGATATGACGCACACACTTCCCGGAAACAGAGAGAGACATATATATAATGATTGGTTAATAAATTCAGGGAATTTATTAAATTGGTTAATAAATTCAGGGAATTCAGGGAAAAATCCTTATTTTTCTAGACCTTGAAAAAGCCTTCGAGTTAGCCAGTGCTCCAGCTACACTGTGCTGCCTCGTGGATAAGGAAATCAAAGGACACGCTCTTGCTTTTGCCAAAGGAAGCCTACTTAACCGAGAAGCTAAAGTCAAATTCCAAGGAAAAACATCGACCTCAAAGAGGCTGGAAAATGGAACTCCACAGGGAGGAATTCTAAGCCCCTTCCTCTTCAACTGTCTCATGGAACAATTCATGAAGCTCAAGCTACCAAAAGCCAAACTTCTTAACTATGCAGACGACTTTGTGGTCATCATCAAAGGCAAAGGTGCAAGGAACCATGCACAAAAATGCCTAGATATTATCAGCAGGGAAGCGGAACGCAGCAGTGAAAATAAACAGCAATAAAACAAAAGCAATGGCCGTTAAAATGAGAACTCAAGACATTAGACTCGCAATACAAGGACAAGAAATCGAGTGGGTTACCTCTTTTCAATACCTAGGAGTCATAATAGACAACCAGTTGAAATTCACTCAAGAAATTGAATATCTTCGGCAACGCTGTAAAACCAGAAACTCAGCTTTGCGCTCCCTGACCAGTCTTAGAGAGGGTGCATCTCTACCAGTACTCAAAATGTACTACGTTCAAGCAGTTAGGTCACTCATCGACTATGCTGTTCCTTACATCCCTCAGTGATAACAAATGGGAGAAACTGGAAGTGTCTCAAAATGATGCTCTGAGAACAATGCTGGGAGCACCTATATGGACGCGTAGAGAGAACCTTAGAATGGAAACAAAACTACCAGCATTAGAAAACAGGATGAAACAAAGGATAGCCACCATAATAGGAAAACTTACTGGAACAACCGCCAGGCTGTCAATCAAAGACAGCATACAGAGATCATTTCAGAAAAACCTACAGTATAGAACAAGCTCATGGATGGATAATGTGGTCAAGATTTTAGAGAAAATGGACCTGAAACGTACCATTAAAAACAAAGGGGAAGATAGACCATATCAACACTTTCGACAGCCTCCTCCATGGGAAGAATCGAATATAAAGATAATCATTGAAAGATTACCAGTTAAAAAATCAGCATGTGACCCGCAGAGGCTCAAGGAAGTAGTAGAACAACAAATGGAAACTATCTCTAGACCCACAACGACTCACATCTTCACAGACGGATCAGTCGATCAAGAAAAAGGTTCTGCTGGGGCAGCAGTTTACACTACCAACCATGAGGCTTACTGGAGCATGAATAGTGGGTGCTCAACATTGCAAACAGAGTTATATGCCCTGAAGGAGGCAATAAAATATGCAATTGAGAATAATTTACATGATGTCATCATTCATACCGACTCTAAATCTTCGCTCCAGGCATTGTTATCCAGTCAGCACAGAGATAATATACAACTCCTCACAGAAATTCAACATATAGGAAAAGAAGCCCATAATCGAGGGTTGTCAATCACCCTAAATTGGATACCAAGTCACATTGGCATAGATGGTAATGAAAAGGCAGACTCACTAGCAAAAACTGCCTCTGCTCTACCTGTTGTACAGGTTCAAATACCTCCAAGTTTCTCACAGATAAAGGAGCAAATCAAGAAGAAAATATTCTCAACTATCAAAGGTCGCCACAGAGCCAAAGTAGCGGAAGGAAGATCCACTGCGATATGGTACGAACAAGCCACTGGTTACTCCTCTTTCAAGCCTGGCAAAAAGATATCCAGAGACATTGCAGTAGCCATACACAGACTCAGGCTTGGTTACAAGTGCTGCTGGGAGGTAATGAACCCAATAGTTAAGGAGTGTCATATCTGTGGAACAGAAGCAGAGGCGCCACTATTGCACTACGTACTGGAATGTGAAGCTACTGAAGCCCTGCGCATCAAACTCAACATTAATCCAACGACAGCAGCTGCATTAGATGCACATTCCACCGCGACTACAATGATTAGAAAAGCTGTTGAGGAATGGGACTCATTAGTGAGCATTCTGCATCTACATCCACCACCAAGATAAAGTTAATAAAACAGGATTAAAACCAGTGCACTAAAACAGAAGCGATAAATAAACAGGAAAAAAAAGAGAAATCCCCTCCTCCATTTTAAACTTAGACCCAAATATCACAGGAAAAAGGTTATCATGTATAACCAAACTCAATTACGGGCTCACCATAGCTACATGGACACTTAGTCCTGAGTAGCTAAATCTTTAACAACAACAACAACAAATTCAGGGTACGGGCTCACCCGTGCTACACAGCACCGCCCCTGTGCCAGGTAAGTCCACTACGGGCTCACCATAGCCCGTGCTACTTGGAACTTGTTCCGAGTAGCTGAATCTAAAACAACAACAATTTCAGGGCACAAGTTACAGCCCCGCTCATGTGCCAGGTAAGTTCACTACGGGCTCACCATAGCCCGTGCTACTTGGAACTTTTTGTTCCTAGTAGCTGAATCATAAACAACAACAAATTTCAGGGGTAACGGGCTATTCATGCCCATGCCACTTCTTGGGTGGCTTAACCTTCATCAATCAATCAATCTCAGTGGCATACAATTTTTTGAATGCTGCAAATCAACTCTGCAGTGCAGTAAAACTTTTCCCTTGATGGTACTGAAAGTAGACACACGTAAATGGAATCGTGGATACAGTTTCAGAAATAAATGTATCTTCGTCAATTATGTGTGCCTGTATAACCCTTTCCACCACCACCCACGGGATGGGTATGGGGTGCATAATGGAAAGAAAGTCATTGAATTGATTACACAAGTGAGAGGCTGTTTACAACTATCCTTTTAAGACGTGCTTCCTTTTCGCAATAATCATATTTGAGAGGCTGGGGAGCGTATGAATTAATCCACTCAGTTCAACACCAGGTGTCTAATTACTAACACTTCGATTAATAAATCCCAGTGTCCTATTTGCCTTATTACGAACATTTATGCATTGATTTTTTTTGGTTTTAATTTCTTACTAATCATAACTCCCAGATCCGTTTCGCAATCCGACTTCGCAATCTCAACACCATCTCGCTCGTATCTTGTAACTCTATCATCATTACCTAGCCTCAAAACCTTACATTTGTCAGCATTACACTGCATCTGCCAATCTTTTGACCATTTCAAAACTCTACTTAGGGTAGAAGTGTCTTGAAGTGACAGTGAGTTTTCCGTGCTTATTTCCATACCCATTTTTGCATCATCGGTAAATTTGCAAATGTTGCTACTCAAACCTGAATCTAAATCAGTTATATATATTATAAATAATAGAGGTCCCAGGACAAAGCCTTGAGGCACTCCACTTACAACATTTCCCCACTCTGATTTAACCCCATTTATACTAACTCTGTTTCCTTTGGTACAGCCATGCCCTAATCCAACTTAATATAGCACTCCCAATACCATGAACCTCTATATTTTTAATCAGTCTTTCATGTGGCACTGTATCAAAAGCTTTGTTAAAGTCAAGGTACACAACATCACAAACCTTACCACTATCAACTGCCTCAACTAAGCTGGAGTAAAAGAGAGCAAATTTGTTAAACATGAACAGCCATTTGTAAAACCGTATTGTGAATCATTTATTAATTTGTGTTTTTCAAGATGAAGACGAATGGTATTTGCAATTATCGATTCAAGTAACTTTCCCACAATAGACGTTAGGCTAATTGGCCGATAGATTGACGCAAGTGATCTATCTCCTTTCTTAAAAATTTACCGGTACCACATTAGCAACCTTCCATGACTCTGGCACTCTGCCTGACTCTATTGATTTATTAAATATGGTAGACAATGGATCGCAAAGCTCCTCTTTACATTCTTTAAGTACGCTGGCAAACACTTTGTCCGGCCCTGGGGATTTGTTTGGTTTGAGTTTCATTATTTGTTTAATTCTCCCTGGTAACTGCTAAACTAGTCAACCTGTCCTCTTCCCCACCCACATAGACTTGTTTGGCTTAAGGCATGATGTTAAGTTCCTCCTTAGTAAATACAGAAATAAAATATTTATTAAAAATACTAGTGATCTTTAATTTTTGATGTCAATAACAATTTTAATAATAATAATAATGCTGACGGCTGCGCAAACCACGCATGCCAGTCAATTGTTTCTCTTTCAATACAGAAATTGCGCCATATTTCTTCTGCAGAAATTGTCTTTCTGTGTAGCCACGATTCTTATCCCAACAATTTGAGTCTGTGGTTCCATATTCCCCCCACCCATGAATAAAATTTCCCTATGGGGAATTCCCTCATAGTTGAGAACCTCTGGTCTAATCGTTTCTTGGCCCCCAGCGACAGATAAGCAAATTCACCAATCTAACAGTGATACAGAGTCACGTGACAAGTCCAGACGCTCCACTGATACTGTATCACGTCGAGTAGATATGCCTAGAAAATTAGCCCGATAATTTGTTGTTGTTAGGCTACCCTGACCTTCTCACGCTGCTTCTGGTGACTATAGGCCTACCAAAATTCGCCTGTTTATGCGATTAGCGATTACCAGGATAAAACCTTATAATCTATATGGTGGATATAAATTGGATAAGTTTAGATTCAAGAAAGACCTACGTAAATATCGGTTTGGAACCAGGATTGCAAATTTATGGAACAAATTACCGGGTAACATAATAGGCGTGGGATCGTTGGATTGTTTCAAGTGAAGGTTAGACATATACAAAAAAACCTCCCAAATAACACTTGCCTATCAGTTTTCAACCAAAATGTCAGATCACTTGGTAAACATTTTGGGGATATAAATGCATTACTCACAGCACTAGGTACTAAACTATCGTTCATTATTTTAACAGAAACCTGGCTAAGTAAAGACCATACCCAACTTTACAACTTAGCTGGTTATAAAGTCATTCACAACTGTAGGTCTAATAAAAAAGGAGGTGGCACAGCTATATTCCAAAGATGCCTTCATCTGCAATAGGGTCATTAGTGATAGAGACGAGACGACTACTGTGAATATACCTATGCTCAGTTCTCGATTAAATCCCTTAAGTCCTCCTTGACTATTGGAGCTATAGATTTCCCAATACTAATATAGCCTCATTATCAGATAACCTACGGAATCTTATCATAAACAACAATCTCAACAAAAATCACATCATTCTAGGGGGTGACTTTAATATTGACCTAGGTCAACAAAATACCCCTCAAGTCGACTATTTCCTAAACAGCATGAACTCTTGTATACTAATCCCCGCAATCACCAGGCACACCCGAATCACTCAAACATCCACTACTACATTGGATCGCTTATGGACTAACATAACAGCTCCCTTTGCATCTGGTATAATCACTGTCAGAACAACTGACAACTATCCCACCTTCCTTGTAGCAAACATGGATATAACACCACCAGACACCAAGAAACTTACCGTCAGGCTACACAGTGAAGCAGCAAAAGGCAATTTCACAAATGCACTTCACAAAATTAACTGGGAATCTGAATTTAATAATACACAGGATATAAATTCATTAGCTAACCTCTTCCAAAACTCTAAGCCTCTACAACACTTATTGTTCCCTCCTCACCAAGCAAGTAATTGACAGAAGATTAAACAATCCCTGGCTCACAAGTTGCATTCTCAAAGCAATCAACAAAAAACATGAATATGAAAAAAATAGGATTGGCCTAGCTGCAAAGGAAGTAGTTGAGAGGTACTCATCAGTGCTTACCACTATAATAAGAAAAACAAAACTCTCCTATTACGAGAGTAGATTCAAAGACGCAAAAGACAACATGAAAAACGTATGGAAAACCATCTCTAACATCTTAGGATCTAAACAACAATCACATAACCATATAAAACTTTGCAAGGATTGTTATACACCTGCAAGAAATTTAGAAACGGCAATTGAATTTAATAGCTTCTTTTCATGGTTGGTGCTAACCTTGCCCGAAAAATCTCAGATTCAAACACATATAAACACATATCTTTCAGGCAGGTATCCAAACTCTCTTCTCCTTTCACCAATCAACCCTACAGGTGTTGTGTCCATCATTCACTCACTAAAAACCAAAGGGAGGAACATTAGTGAAATACCATCCTTGGTATACAAGAATGTCTCCCACGCCCGTGCGCCACCCATAGCTCTGCTGTTCAACAAATTTCTAGCGTGTCATTCCTTCCTTGATATCCTTAAAAAAAATAGTAACGCCAGTTCATAAAGGAGGCAATCCGGCTGACATAAACAATTACAGACCAGTGTCAAATCTACCTATATTATCAAAAATATTCGAGAAAATTATTTACAAACAGCTCTACCCCTACCTCGTAAAATTCAACATACTCAACCCCTGTCAGTTTGGCTTCCGCTCTCAAAGGAGTACCAACCCTGTAATTATTAGTCTGCTTGACTTCATCTACTCAGCCCTTGACAAAAATAAGTTTCCGTTTGGACTCTTCATTGACCTGAGAAAGGCCTTTGATACTGATAACCATAACTACCTCTTACTTGAACTCCACCGTTACGGAATCCGAGGCCTTGCCCTGGACTATATCCGCTCTTATCTTAGCGACAGACACCAATGCGTAGCCTTCAATGATATAACCTCCCCCACTCTACCATTAACCGAAGGAGTGCCACAGGGCAGCATCTTGGAACCTCTCCTATTCCTTATATACATCAATGATCTGCCAAATGTTTCTAACATTCTTAAACCTATATTGTTTGCTGACGAAACAACCCTCATCTGTTCAGGCCCCCCAACCCGCACATGTTAAATAATGTTGTAAATAATGAATTAAAAAAAAAACATCCACATATGGATGTCAATCAACAAACTCACACTAAACATAGAAAAGACCTAATACATTTTATTCGGAAGCAGATCAACAAATGCATTTCAGCTCCAGATTGACAATGTTAACATCAGCAATAAAAGGGATGGAAAGCTCCTTGGCCTGTACAAGAGACCCAGCTTCAGCACCCACATACAATACATAACCAAGAAAGTCTCAAAAACGGTTGGTATACTCTCTAAAATCATATATAATGTTCCAAACTCTGCTCTCCTCTCACTATATTATGCATTAATCTATCGTTATCTTACATATGGTATCTGTGCTTGGGTTCAACCACTGCAAACTACCTCAAGCCTATCATCACCCAGGAAAAATCTGCTATCAGAACGATAACAAACTCTGCTTTCAGACAACACTCAGCCCCCTTTTTAAGCCACTAAACATGCTATAGTTAAACTCGCTCCACACATTCTGTCGTGCATAGTTGGCCGAGAAGTGCGTTCTGGCTACTAGGCTCCACACACACACACACACACACACACACACACACACACACACACACACCTCGTTGGGGGCCTCGTAGCCTGGTGGATAGCGCGCAGGACTCGTAATTCTGTGGCGCGGGTTCGATTCCCGCATGAGGCAGAACCAAATGGGCAAAGTTTCTTTCATCCTGAATGCCCCTGTTACCTAGCAGTAAATAGGTACCTGGGAGTTAGTCAGCTGTCACGGGCTGCTTCCTGGGGTGTGTGTGTGTGTGTGTGGTGTGGTAGAAAAAAAAAGTAGTTAGTAAACAGTTGATTGACAGTTGAGAGGCGGGCCGAAAGAGCAAAGCTCAACTCCCGAAAACACAACTAGGTGAATACACACACACACACTCACACACAGGCACACAGATAAAGACAGGCTATTTAACACAAAGGGCACACGCACTAGGTGACACAGGTGGAAACTGAGCGCCCAAATGAGCCACAGAGATATTAGAAAGAACTTTTTTTGTGTCAGAGTGGTTGACAAATGGAATGCATTAGGAAGTGATGTGGTGGAGGCTGACTCCATACACAGTTTCAAGTGTAGGGATAGAGCCCAACAGGCTCAGGAATCTGTACACCTGTTGATTGACGGGACCAAAGAGCCAGAGCTCAACCCCCGCAAACACAACTAGGTGAGTACACACACACACACACACACACACACACACACACACACACACACACACACACACCACACACACACACACACACACACACACACACATATATATATATATATATATATATATATATATATATATATATATATATATATAATATATATATATATATATATGCGAACAAGCCTGAATGGTCCCCAGGACTATATGCAACTGAAAACTCACACCCCATAAGTGACTCGAACCCATACTGCCAGGAGCAACGCAACTGGTATCTACAGGACGCCTTAATCCGCTTGACCATCACGACCGATCAATAAGGAAGTGATGGCCGAAGCTATTTGAACCACTTCCTCGCCAGCACTCGGATGGTAATCTTGGCATAGCATTTTATCAAATTATATGCAACTGAAAACTCACACCCCAGAAGTGACTCGAACCCATACTGCCAGTAGCAACGCAATTGGTATGTACAGGACGCCTTAATCCGCTTGACCATCACGACCGGACAATAAGGAAGTGATAGCCAAAGCTATTTGAACCTAGGTCGCAAACAGGACACCTAGGGGAGAACCCATGGCGACCCCCATCTACTTGCTTATACATGTGTCCATCCGGGCTCAAGAAGGGTGCCTCTTTAGTACAAGCTTGAGTAGTTTCCTCAGAATGTGTATATACAGGCCTGTACTCCTCTTGACATACCAGACCAGTATTTATTGTCTTGTACTTGCATGCTTGCATGTAAAAAAATAAATAAAAAAAAAACTCGGCTTGCATTGTGGATGCCCAGTTACTAATTCGGATATTCCTTTGAATTGTGCTGCTATCGGGCTAATGAGCAATAACAGCACTTCCTGCCCTCCCTGTAGCTGTATTGAGTGATCCGTCAGTGTATATGGTCTGTGCAATGTTGTTTTCAGCTTGTATATTGTGAATGTGTTGTATGGTGCTTAATTTAGCAGCAAGCTGAGCATGAGGGTTGTTTGTGATTAGTTTCTTGGTGGGGTATGCAGGGGTCAGGATGTCAAAAGGTACTATCTGCCAGGGTTCAAGTGCTGTACTCTTTCATCTGTATATACATCGTGCAGTCCGATCATTTTAATATGAGTGGCTGTTCTTTGAATCCATTTAGACTCGCTAGTTCCATTTCGTATGTGTTCTAACAGTTCAACTGACACAATGTTGTTTTTGTTATCACGCAAAGCTTTAGTCCCATCATAAGATTAATTTCAAATATTCTATCTCGAATGCTATGTATATTTAATTCTTTCCGCATGTTGAGAACTTTGGTAGTTGTAGGACAGCCAAGTATAATTCTGAGTGCTTCATTTTGCATTTTTTCCAGTCTATCAATACTTTTGCCATTTTGCAGGACTAAAGCTGGTGCATGATAGTCTATCAGAGACCTTATATATGCTAAATACATCATTTTTGCTATTTAATATTAACACCATATTTCGGGCTGTACCCCACTACAGTTCTGAGAGCCTTGAGTCTGTCTCTACATTGTTGATGTAACTTATTGACTGCAGTTGAGATACAAGGGACAGAGACACCAAGGTATTTGAAAGAAGAGACATAGTCTATTGGTATGTTATCTATCTTAAGTTTTCGTGGTCCACTTTTGCGGTTGCCAATTTGTCTGTTAAATACCTTAGTTTTAGCAGCGTTGATTACAAGATCAAGGCTCTCACAAGCTGTATGTATACAATTTAAGACTGTTTGCATTTCGCGGTGGGATTCAGTATGTACAAGGATGCCATCTTCATAGCTGATAGTGATGTTTGCCGGACTAGTTGGGATTGATTTTAGTAATTGATTGTAATTAGATTGATTAATTAGAACATTAAACAAGGTAGGACTGAGTACTCCTCCTTGTGGGATGCCTAGTTGCATTCATTTAGTTTCACTCTTGTAGCCTTGGAACAGTGCAGAGGACTTCCAGTTGGTAAGAAAGCCCCGTATCCATTGTAATAATTGTCCTCCTATATCCATTCTTGTTAATTCATACATAATCACTTCCCTATTAGCAATATCAAAGGCATTTTTTAAATCAAGAAATGTTGTGTACTTGTGCCTTTTATCTCCATGAACAGTAAGAAAAGTTATGATACAGTTGTGTACACTTTTACCATGTGTGAAACCATTGATGTCAGGTGACATGTGCTCTTTAACTCTATACAATAATCTATTACGCACCATTCTCTCTTGAGGTTTTGCACATGCAACTGGTCAGTGAGATGGGACGGAAAGCATCAGGTTGGCCAGGCTTTGGTGCAAGTACCGTAAGACTGGTGGTCCATGATACTGGCAGCTGCTCAGTGACATAACTCGTATTAAACAATTCTAATAATGGGTTACCGGGTACACGATGTAGGAGTCTTAGAATATCATAGGTGATACCGTCCTCACCCGGAGCAGTGCTACTGCCCCTCGAGAGGGCTGCATCCAATTCATAATCTGTATATGGAACATCATATTCATCATGTTGCTTGCTCAACATGAAATTTATGAGAACATTTCTGTCTTTAGACCTCGCCTGCAATTTCTCCCTAGTGCTAGCTGGTAACATTCCAAAGCTGGAGACCTGAGCCCATTTTGTAATTAACTGATTGGCTTTCTGTAGCGGGTTTGGGTGTGAAACTTGTCTACTATTTTTACCAATAATTCTGTTTATGCCTTTCCATGCTTTGCCCAGGGGAGTATGCAGGTTAAGTCCACTAACAAAACCCTCCCATTCATTTTGTCTCAGTTCAGTCATTCTCTCCCTTGTCGCTGCAAGCGCGGCCTGGAACAGTTTTAACATTTGAGGAGTTCTAAGGTTCTTATATGCTTTACCCGTTTGTCTAGCAATTGATTTAAGCTCTTCAGTTTAGCATCATCATAGTACTGGTTGT
>WNGS01009202.1:14125631-14141430 GCA_020271785.1 Procambarus virginalis
ATCTGACCTGCTTGCCGGTACGTCTTTTGGTTTGGTGTGACACCTAGTAGTAAACACGTACACAAGACACAGAAATCATAATAGCGGGATATATCAAATGAACAAATTCACAAGGGCCGTGATGAGGATTCGAACCCACGTCCGAGAGGATCCCAGACGCTTTAGAGAAGATGGTTTGTGTTTCAGAGAAGCTGTGGGAGTCTCATGAGGGCAGTGGCACTTCAGGTTGTAATTCTTTTAACCATGTCGTGGTGCAGTGGACTAAGGCGCGTCTGGGATCATCCCGGACCTAGGTTCGAACCCTCGGGGGGAGGGACCTCGATATAAACCTAACATGAATATATATACACACACACACTGCCTGACCCGACAAAATGATTACTATACAGATATACATGAGATACGTGATACATTTATTTATTTATTTATTTATTTGTTTATTTATTTATTTATTTATTTATATACAAGAAGGTACATTAGGTTTGTGAGAATACATTGAATAGTACAGTATTTACAGTCTTGTAAAGCCACTAGTACACTCAGCGTTTCGGGCAGGTCCTTAATCTAACAGATAATTTTAAGTAGGTAATTTCTATCAGAATTAATAAAATGATAACAAATACATTGAGCGCATGTATTATGTAAATAAATGAGCGCATGTAAATACATGAGCGCAGTATTCTTGAATATTGGTCCTCGGGTCATTGTACCCATGGAAACAATGTTAAGGGAGGCTGCACTATTCATGATAACATTATTATTGTTATGGTCACTATACTCCGTGCACCTGAGCGAGCACTGAGCACTGGCACGGAAGTACAACCTTAAATCGAACCAAGTGACGTCACGCACATCACTGCCAGCCGCAAGAGTGTGTGTAGTGGAGGACCCTCCATTTAAGTCAAGAGACCCCCGGAGAAATAAACAAAAAAAAATTTTGGCCCCGAGGGGCGAGTTTATTGGTCAGCGTCACTCGTCCTGTGAGTGGACACACCGCCATAGTGACAGTATTGGGCAGCGCCACTCATCTTGTGAGTGGACACACCGCCATAGTGACAGTATTGGGCAGCGTCACTCATCTTGTGAGTGGACACCGCCATAGTGACAGTATTGGGCAGCGCCACTCATCTTGTGAGTGGACACACCACCATATGACAGTATTGGGCAGCGCCACTCATCCTGTGAGTGGACACACCGCCATAGTGACAGTACATAAGAACATAAGAACAAAGGTAACTGCAGAAGGCCTATTGGCCCATACGAGGCAGCTCCTATTATAACCACCCAATCCCACTCATATATATGTCCAACCCATGCTTAAAACAATCGAGGGACCCACCTCCACAATGTTACGCGGCAATTGGTTCCACAAATCAACAACCCTGTTACAGAACCAGTATTTACCCAAGTCTTTCCTAAATCTAAACTTATCCAATTTATACCCATTGTTTCGCGTTTTGTCCTGTGTTGATACTTTCAATACCCTATTAATATCCCCTTTGTTATGTCCATTCATCCACTTGTAAACCTCTATCATGTCACCCCTAACTCTTCGCCTTTCCAGTGAATGCAAATTAAGCTTTGTTAATCTTTCTTCATATGAAAGATTTCTAATTTGGGGAATTAACTTAGTCATCCTACGCTGGACACGTTCAAGTGAATTTATATCCATTCTATAATATGGCGACCAAAACTGAACTGCATAATCTAAATGGGGCCTAACCAGAGCAAGATATAGCTTGAGAACCACACCAGGTGTCTTGTTACTTACGCTGCGATTAATAAATCCGAGTGTCCGATTTGCCTTATTACGAACATTTATGCATTGATCCTTTTGTTTTAAATTCTTACTAATTATAACTCCCAGATCCCTTTCGCAATCCGACTTCGCAATCTCAACACCATCTAGCTCGTATCTTGTAACTCTATCATCATTACCTAGCCTCAGAACTTTACATTTGTCAGCATTAAACTGCATCTGCCAGTCCTTTGACCATTTTAAAACCCTATCTAGATCAACTTGAAGTGATAGTGAGTCCTCCTCCGAATTAATTTCCCTACCGATTTTCGTATCATCGGCAAATTTGCAAATGTTGCTACTCAAACCTGAATCTAAATCATTTTATATATTATAAACAACAGAGGTCCCAAGACAGAGCCTTGAGGCACTCCACTTACAACATTTTCCCACTCTGACTTGACTCCATTTATACTAACTCTCTGTTTCCTTTGATATAGCCATGCCCTAATCCAGCTTAATATAGCACCCCCAATACCGTGAGCCTCTATCTTTTTAATCAGTCTTTCATGTGGCACTGTATCGAAAGCTTTGCTAAAGTCAAGGTACACAACATCACAATCCTTACCACTATCAACTGCCTCAACTATGCTAGAATAAAAAGATAACAAATTTGTTAAACATGAACGGCCATTTATAAAACCATGTTGCGACTCAATTATTAATTTATGTTTTTCAAGATGAAGACGAATTTTATTTGCTATTATAGATTCGAGTAACTTTCCCACAATAGACGTTAGGCTAATTGGTCGATAGTTAGACGCAAGTGATCTATCTCCTTTCTTAAAAACTGGTATCACATTAGCAACTTTCCAAAACTCTGGCACTCTGCCTGACTATTGATTTATTAAATATGATTGACAGTGGGTCACAAAGCTCCTCTTTGCATTCTTTCAGCACCCTGGCAAACACTTCATCCGGCCCTGGGGATTTGTTTGGTTTGAGTTTTACTATTTGTTTAAGAACATCCTCCCTGGTAACTGCTAAACTCGTCAACCTGTCCTCGTCCCCACCCACATAGACTTGTTCGGCTGAAGGCATATTGCTAAGTTCCTCTTTAGTAAATGCAGATACAAAATATTTGTTAAAAATACTACTCATCTCTTCATCACTATCTGTTATTTGACCTGTCTCAGTTTTTAATGGACCTATCCTTTCCCTAGTCTTAGTTCGATATAACTGAAAAAACCCTTTAGGATTTGTCTTTGCTTGCCCTGCTATGCGAACTTCATAGTTTCTTTTTGCTTTCCTTATCTCTTTTTAACATTTTTAACCAGTTGTACGAATTCCTGTTCTAAAGTTACCTCCCCATTTTTAATCCTTTTGTACCAAGCTCTCTTTTTACCTATAAGGTTCTTCAAATTCTTTGTTATCCACTTTGGGTCATTAGTAATCGATCTATTCAATTTGTGTGGTATACTACGTTCCTGTGCTTTGTTTAGAATATTCTTAAATAAGTTATATATTGAATCCACATCGAAATCCCCATTTACATCATCTATCGCTGGGTTCATGTCACGCTCCAAGACCGGCCCACACCCTATACCCAAGACTTTCCAATCAATTTGACCCAAAAAGTTTCTTAGGCTATTAAAATCAGCTTTTCGAAAATCTGGCACTTTAACAGAATTTTCTCCTACAGGTCTATTCCATTCTATGCTAAATCTGATTTCTTTGTGATCACTGTTCCCTAGCTCACTCCCTATTTCGATGTCATTAATTTGTGTTTCCCTGTTAGTTAACAATAAATCTAAAATATTGTTTTCCCGTGTTGGTTCCTTAATGTGTTGCGTAAGAAAGCAATCGTCAATTAATTCTAGAAAATCTTCTGCTTCACTATTCCCTGTTTTGTTCAACCAGTTTATTCCACTAAAATTAAAGTCACCCATGATAAATACTGTTAGAACTAGTTGCCCTAGATATTTCATCCCATAGATGTTTTGCTTCCATTCTGTCTAAATTTGGTGGCCTATATATAACTCCTATTGTAATATTATTACTTTTTCGTATAATTCTATCCAAATGGTTTCTGTGTGTGGCTCAGTTTTGATTCCCTCTTTGAGACTACATTTCAAATTGTCCCTAACGTATATGGCTACTCCACCTCCTCGTCTAATATATCTATCTGTGTGAAATAGTTTGAATCCATTTATTTGATATTCAGCTAATAGTTCCCTATTATCTACATTCATCCACGTTTCGGTAAGTGCAATAATATCTATTTTTTCTGTGCAGACAAGAGCATTTAATTCGTTAATTTTATTTCTTAGACTTCTACTGTTTGTGTAATATACCCTAAGTGAATTGTTATTTTGAGGCCCTTCTCTTTCCCTGATCATTTTGCCACTTCCTTTCTCCCGCAAACACTGCTTTTATTACCTCCTTCCTCCAAATCAATTCCCATACCTCTATCTACTAACAGTTTAAACCCAAACAAACACCTCTAACCACTTCTTCCAACGAGTTTGCAACAGCAACAACCCCAGCTCTCGATAGATGCACCCCATCACGAGCATACATTTCATTCCTTCCATAGAAGTCACTTCCTTCCATAGAAGTCACGCCACTTCCATAGATGAGTGGCGCTGCCCAGTATTGGGCAGCGCCACTCATCTTGTGAGTGGACACACCGCCATAGTGACAGTATTGGGCAGCGCCACTCATCCTGTGAGAGGACACACCGCCATAGTGACAGTATTGGGCAGCGTCACTCATCCTGTGAGTGGACACACCGCCATAGTGACAGTATTGGGCAGCGCCACTCATCCTGTGACTGGACACACCGCCATAGTGACAGTATTGGGCAGCGCCACTCATCCTGTGAGAGGACACACCGCCATAGTGACAGTATTGGGCAGCGCCACTCATCTTGTGAGTGGACACACCGCCATAGTGACAGTATTGGGCAGCGCCACTCATCCTGTGAGAGGACACACCGCCATAGTGACAGTATTGGGCAGCGCCACTCATCCTGTGAGTGGACACACCGCCATAGTGACAGTATTGGGCAGCGCCACTCATCCTGTGAGTGGACACACCGCCATAGTGACAGTATTGGGCAGTGCCACTCATCTTGTGATTGAACACACCGCCATAGTGACAGTATGGGGCAGCGTCACTCATCCTGTGAGTGGACACACCGCCATAGTGACAGTATTGGGCAGCGCCACTCATCCTGTGAGTGGACACACCGCCATAGTGACAGTATTGGGCAGCGCCACTCATCCTGTGAGTGGACACACCGCCATAGTGACAGTATTGGGCAGCGTCACTCATCCTGCGAGTGGACACACCGCCATAGTGACAGTATTGGGCAGCGCCACTCATCCTGTGAGTGGACACACCGCCATAGTGACAGTATTGGGCAGCGCCACTCATCCTGTGAGTGGACACACCGCCATAGTGACAGTATTGGGCAGCGTCACTCATCCTGCGAGTGACACACCGCCATAGCAGCATGTACAACACTCCCCAATAGGAAGAAAACCCGCTGGGTTGTTCATCCTGTCACTTGTACCCAGACATAGCTGGGACTTGCTTAACTGTCCTAAGTGAACAGCTCCTCAAACACGAAAATTTGATACTAATTTGTCCCAACATGATTATAGTATTAGAACTGCCCAAACATCTAGTGCATTGTGTCTACACACGAGTTTGTGTGATCACACTATTAAGTGGGATGGAGCGGCGAAAAGCATTACCAATTGCCGTGGTTTCGTAGAACGGAATTGGTCTGAGTCTGCCTTAATAAACTTAACAATATGCCTTCAGCCCAACAAGTCTATGTGGGTGGGGACGAGGACAGGTTGACGAGTTTAGCAGTTACCAGGGAGGATGTTATTAAACAAATAGTAAAACTCAAACCAAACAAATCCCCAGGGCCGGATGAAGTGTTTGCCAGAGTGCTGAAAGAATGCAAAGAGGAGCTTTGTGACCCACTGTCAATCATATTTAATAAATCAATAGAGTCAGGCACAGTGCCAGAGTTTTGGAAAGTTGCTAATGTGATACCAGTTTTTAAGAAAGGAGATAGATCACTTGCGTCTAACTATCGACCAATTAGCTTAACGTCTATTGTGGGAAAGTTACTCGAATCTATAATAGCAAATAAAATTCGTCTTCATCTTGAAAAACATAAATTAATAATTGAGTCGCAACATGGTTTTATAAATGGCCGTTCATGTTTAACAAATTTGTTATCTTTTTATTCTAGCATAGTTGAGGCAGTTGATAGTGGTAAGGATTGTGATGTTGTGTACCTTGACTTTAGCAAAGCTTTCGATACAGTGCCACATGAAAGACTGATTAAAAAGATAGAGGCTCATGGTA
Organism: Procambarus virginalis; assembly: GCA_020271785.1. NCBI lineage: Eukaryota > Metazoa > Arthropoda > Malacostraca > Decapoda > Cambaridae > Procambarus > Procambarus virginalis. The sequence goes on from WNGS01009202.1 coordinate 14,131,759, forward strand.
TTGGGGGTGCTATATTAAGCTGGATTAGGGCATGGCTATACCAAAGGAAACAGAGAGTTAGTATAAATGGAGTCAAGTCAGAGTGGGAAAATGTTGTAAGTGGAGTGCCTCAAGGCTCTGTCCTGGGACCTCTGTTGTTTATAATATATATAAATGATTTAGATTCAGGTTTGAGTAGCAACATTTGCAAATTTGCCGATGATACGAAAATCGGTAGGGAAATTAATTCGGAGGAGGACTCACTATCACTTCAAGTTGATCTAGATAGGGTTTTGAAATGGTCAAAGGACTGGCAGATGCAGTTTAATGCTGATAAATGTAAAGTTCTGAAGCTAGGTAATGATGATAGAGTTACAAGATACGAGCTAGATGGTGTTGAGATTGCGAAGTCGGATTGCGAAAGGGATCTGGGAGTTATAATTAGTAAGAATTTAAAACAAAAGGATCAATGCATAAATGTTCGTAATAAGGCAAATAGGACACTCGGATTTATTAATCGCAGCGTAAGTAACAAGACACCTGGTGTGGTTCTCAAGCTATATCTTGCTCTGGTTAGGCCCCATTTAGATTATGCAGTTCAGTTTTGGTCGCCATATTATAGAATGGATATAAATTCACTTGAACGTGTCCAGCGTAGGATGACTAAGTTAATTCCCCAAATTAGAAATCTTTCATATGAAGAAAGATTAACAAAGCTTAATTTGCATTCACTGGAAAGGCGAAGAGTTAGGGGTGACATGATAGAGGTTTACAAGTGGATGAATGGACATAACAAAGGGGATATTAATAGGGTATTGAAAGTATCAACACAGGACAGAACGCGAAACAATGGGTATAAATTGGATAAGTTTAGATTTAGGAAAGACTTGGGTAAATACTGGTTCAGTAACAGGGTTGTTGATTTGTGGAACCAATTGCCGCGTAACATTGTGGAGGTGGGGTCCCTCGATTGTTTCAAGCATGGGTTGGACATGTATATGAGTGGGATTGGGTGGTTATAAATAGGAGCTGCCTCGTATGGGCCAATAGGCCTTCTGCAGCTGCCTTTGTTCTTATGTTCTTATGTTCTTAATCAGTGTCCAAATCCTATCAATGTTAGTACTGGTATGTACAAACTTGATCCATTTTTAAGTTACAATATTGCACAACAGTTTAAGAAAAAACTCTGAAAGGTTACTATGTTTCAATATTATATTCATATATTGTGTGTTCAGTGAGGCTTTTTCTTTAATCTTTCATCCTTATGCTCTGACCGCTTAATCCTAATAAGCGGTCAGATTCTAAGCTAATCTATACCTGCTTCTGGGTAATTCTTTACCTGGGGATAAGTGGTCGGATTCAGCTGTTGACCTGTACCCTCCCTTTATTTCTCCTAGTCAGTCTGGTGTTGACAATGGCTTTAAACAGCCGAAACGTTCATCTTCCATGCTCATTTCTTTGTGTTTTTTTCCGCATACAAATGATCACTGTTTCATGATCGTCAATTGCATATGTATGTATATGTATGTACATACTTTCACAAGCATCGGGGGAAGAGGGCGGTGTTCAAGATGTGACACTAGACACCTGGTGTGGTTCTCAAGCTATATCTTGCTCTGGTTAGGCCCCATTTAGATTATGCAGTTCAGTTTTGGTCGCCATATTATAGAATGGATATAAATTCACTTGAACGTGTCCAGCGTAGGATGACTAAGTTAATTCCCCAAATTAGAAATCTCTCATATGAAGAAAGATTAACAAAGCTTAATTTGCATTCACTGGAAAGGCGAAGAGTTAGGGGTGACATGATAGAGGTTTACAAGTGGATGAATGGAAATAACAAAGGGGATATTAATAGGGTATTGAAAGTATCAACACAGGACAGAACGCGAAACAATGGGTATAAATTGGATAAGTTTAGATTTAGGAAAGACTTGGGTAAATACTGGTTCAGTAACAGGGTTGTTGATTTGTGGAACCAATTGCCGCGTAACATTGTGGAGGTGGGGTCCCTCGATTGTTTTAAGCATGGGTTGGACATATATATGAGTGGGATTGGGTGGTTATAAATAGGAGCTGCCTCGTATGGGCCAATAGGCCTTCTGCAGTTACCTTTGTTCTTATGTTCTTATGTACTAGCTTATCAATATTGTAACTTACTTTGCTAAATACATTTTGAGGTTCAGTTGTTGAGCCCTTTGTGTGCCTCTGTAACCTTTCCCACTACCGTCCACAGGATGGGTATGGGGTCCACTACCGTCCACAGGATGGGTATGGGGTCCACTACCGTCCACAGGATGGGTATGGGGTCCACTACCGTCCACAGGATGGGTATGGGGTCCACTACCGTCCACAGGATGGGTATGGGGTCCACTACCGTCCACAGGATGGGTATGGGGTCCACTACCGTCCACAGGATGGGTATGGGGTCCACTACCGTCCACAAGATGGGTATGGGGTCTACTACCGTCCACAGGATGGGTATGGGGTCCACTACCGTCCATAGGTTGTGTGTGAGGTCCATTAACGTCCACAGGATGGGTGTGGGGTCCACTACCGTCCACAGGATGGGTGTGGGGTTCAGTACCGTCCACAGGATGGGTATGGGGTTCACTACCGTCCACAGGATGGATGTGGGGTCCACTACCGTCCACAGGATGGGTGTGGGGTCCACTACCGTCCACAGGATGGGTATGGGGTCCACTACCGTCCACAGGATGGGTATGGGGTCCACTACCGTCCACAGGATGGGTATGGGGTCCACCACCGTCCACAGGATGGGTATGGGGTCCACTACCGTCCACAGGATGGGTATGGGGTCCACTACCGTCCACAGGATGGGTATGGGGTCCACTACCGTCCACAGGATGGGTATGGGGTCCACCACCGTCCACAGGATGGGTATGGGGTCCACTACTGTCCACAGGATGGATGTGGAATCCACCACCGTCCACAGGATGGGTATGGGGTCTATACGTTCGTCCACTATCCAGTTAGTTACAGACTTCCCTGTCAGGAGAGGAGTGATCTCTGGACGTTAGCCCATGTCTAAAATAGTGTATGTATGGGCAAAAGACCTACCATCAATGTACTACAATTTATTTTAAATACATTGATGTTGCAATTAAAAAATGTCTGTACTGTATATATAGTTGACATTGTAACTGTAAGGCGTGCAGGTTAGATGTAATTATTAATGTACAAAATCTCCGTTGAGGTCTTATTAAGACCTTTTGTACCCTCGATAATAATTATTTTTGCGCTACCGCTCAATGACGTGTATGGGGCGCACAATAAGCAAGCCGCCTCAAGTGGTCTCTGCATGAAACGAGACGGTCTCGCTTCATGCAGGTCGGCGTTCAATCCCTGACCGTCCAAGTGGTTGGGCACCATCTTTTTCCCCGTCCCATCCCAAATCCTTATCCTGACCCTTCCTTCCAAGTGCTATATAGTCGTAATGAATTGGTACTTTCTCACCATTTGGTCACCATTTGGTCCGGGAGACATCCCGTCACGCAGGGTGCAGTCGCACCTCCACAGATCTCCAGTATCATCTCTCGATACTGTTAATGGCTCATAAGGGCCACCACTTACGGGCTATTCATGCCCGTGCACCTCTTGGGTGGCTTAATCTTTAACAACAACAGTACTTCTCCACAGTCTCTCCACGGGACGGCAGTAAACCACAGCCACAGGCGAACCGCCAACACATCACAAGGCGCAGTGTTTGGTAACAATGCGACCCAAACGTCTTAAGGTCAGAGCGACTCCACTTGACGGTCATGCTATCGGAAAAAACAATATTTTAAAGGTCCTGAAGGAAGTAACTGGCCTCAAACCTGCTGACATTAGTCAGGAAGGTGAAGATATCGTGCTCTACTTTTCATGTGAAGAGGAGCTAGAAAAACTCCTCACTAACGATGTCCTTCTTCGCAAAGAGCACCACCTACATCTTCACTTCCCACGTCAGTTCCTGGTCGGAAGAACTGTTTTTACCAGCAGGACCAGCCAGTGGATTGCTGAGCGACCTCAACATCATATCATGGTCGATATCGAGGACGAAAATCCAAACCTGTCGGTAGTCAACCTAGAGTTCTGCAACACCGACAAAACATCAATGAAGATTACGTTCACCACCATAGCTGCGGCCACCCAGGCTGCCACACAAGGATTCTACTGCTTCGGCCTAAAAATACCACCCCACCAAATAAAAAAGGAACGATACCATGAGATCCAGCAGTGCTTTAAGTGCTACGAGCTCTCCCACCCGACCAACAAATGTCAACACCCTGTCCAGAGGTGCAGCCTGTGCGCACTGGACCATCACTACTCCATATGCAAGGCAACAGTCCATCGCTGCTTGCTCTGTGATGGCAATCACCCTGCAATTCCTACCGCTGCCCCCGCAGACAGGAAAGCATCAAGGCCCAGGTTGAAGCCAAGAGAAACAACCTTTCTACCTCCTCGACCAGAGCCCCAAGCGTTCAACCACCACCTTAGCTCTCACTAATCGCCCAGAAGACTTTCCGGTCTTACCAACATGTGGCTCCTCCCAGCAGGCGACACAGCCTTCTCATTGGGGGACCCAAGGTCCCACAGGCTCCTTCACAGCCCCCTGCATCACGTGCAGGCATTATCCCTGGTCTTCTTAAACTAGCGGAAAGGCTTGCAGGACCTGACAACCAGCGCTTTGTTAGTGAACTGAACGCATTATACATAGACAATGGCCTGGCCCCCATCATAGCCACTGGCGTAAATCTCACTGCCTCCTCTACCACTCCGGAGACTACCACCAGGACGACCGTGCGGTCAACTTCAACACCGACTCCAGAACCGCCCATGACCCGGGCGACACAGAGGTAATTCCTTCTCCAGCTCCCAACACTCCTACCATCACAGTCTCAGCAGCCGCGCTAGCAGACGTGCTGTCTACAAACGATAATAGCACCACCAGCGCTCCTGAAATAGCTACAACCACCAATCAACGACACCTAAGCCTACCTAAGGCTGCGAGGCGAAAGACAAAAACGCCCACTACGGAGGTTACGGACTCCTCAAACGAGGAAATCATAGTAGGAGCTCCACCACCGCATCACAAATACGACACATACACGGTTCAAGACTTCCTCATGGAGGCCACGTCACCAAACTCCAGCGACAGCACTACTCAGCCAAAGTCGCAGGCAAAGAAAAAACGGAAAACCTAGAGGTCGACACTAATCACACCAGCTCCATAACTGGTAGAGCCAGCCCTCCAGGCTGAAAACCATCCATCGCCAGATCTCTAGTATCAGCTACTGGTACAGAAAATGGCTAAAGAGCCTCCACTTACGGGCTCACCATAGCCCGTGCTACTGGATTTTTGTTCTGAGTAGCGAATCTTAAACAGCAACAGGTACTTTCTCACACATACACAGCTCACTCCTGTGCCAGGTAAGTCCACTACGGGCTCACATAGTCCGTGCTACTTGGAACTTTTGTTCTGAGTAGCTGAATCTAAAACAACAACAACAACAACGGTACTTTCTCCTGATAGTTCTCGCTCTCTGGTCAACAAACCTCCTGAGTGTCATTCTTGTTCTGATATACTTAAAATAGCAAGAGTAACTTGGGTTCATAAAAGATACGATACAGCTGACATAAACAAATTTATAAACAACTTTGCTCCTATCTTGTAAAATTTAACATATTAAGTCGCTGCCAGTTTGACTTCACTAGATCCCTTAAGAGTACCAATGATGCCATTATTAGTTTACATGATATAATCTATCAGACATTGACAAAAATGAGTTCCCAATTGTCCTCTTCGTTGACCTGAGAAAGGTCTTTGATACTGTAAACTTTATCTATCTCCTGAACTTCATCATTGTGGAATCCGAGCCCTGCTCTGACCTATATTCCATCACATAATGACAGACACCAATATGTAGTCGTCACCGACATAACTTCCCACACTCTAATTTTATCTTAATATCTTAAGAAGCTCATCAACAAATTGGAAAAGATGCAAAGACATGCAATTAAATGGCTTCCGGAACTGAAAGACAAAAGCTACAAGGTTAGCTAGACAAGGTTAGAGGCCTTAAATATGCAAAGCTAGAAGGTAAAGAGGCAGTATGATCAGTACGTACAAAGTAGTAACGGGAATCAATAAAATTGATAAGGAAGAATTCCTGAGACCCGAACTTCAAGAGCAAGAAGTTCCAAAACAAAAACAAAGTTCCCTAAGAAATATAAGAAAATTAGCTTAAGTGGTGGACGGTAATTAGTGAGATGGTGGAGGCCAAAACCGTCAGTATAGTGTCAAAGCGTTACATGACAAAGAGTACTGGGAAGACGGGACACCACGAGCACAGTTCTCATCCTGTAACTATACACTTAGGTAATTACTCGTTCGAATGCAAGGAGAAAGTATAGCAAATAATGTTGTGAACAGCGAGGAATGTGTATATGTTCCTTTTACACTCTCTCGCTGCCAGCTGTGTGGCGAGTGGTGATCATGACCCCCCCCCTGAGGTAACGAGACCCTGTTACCTCCCTCCCTACCCTCCTCTGTACCTCCCTCCCTACCCTCCTCTGTAAGGCTGCCCAGCCGTACCCCCCCACCTGCCTGTAGGTAACACCCGCCTGGTGTAAGGCGACCTCTCCCCCAGCCCACACCACAGCCGTGAACACCGTCACTAGCACACACCAGCTACCGTCAGGGTGTGGAATACCATCGACACATTACAAGACCCGTGGTCTTACCCCTAAGGTGAGACGTCCCCCTCCCCCCACAGCTGGTGGTCCAAGAGCTACAACCTACTCGAGGGCAACCACGCCCCTAAACACATAACATAATAAGATAAACAGAAAGCCCGTACGCAGACAACACCGCACTCTAACCCCACGCACGACCCTCCCTAGAGGAGAAGAGCAGAGCAAGTACAGAAGTATCCGGAGCTGTGAGTGCGTGTGCACTCACCAGAGAGTGACGCTGTAACTAGCCCTCCGAGCTGTGAGTGCGGTTTCTGCACTCACCGCAGAGTGACGCTGCCTCATAAACTAGCCCTCCGGGGCTGTGTGAGTGGTGTTTGTACACTCACCAGCGAGTGACGCTGCCTCATAAAATAGCCCTCCGGGGCTGTGACGTGTTTGTGCATCACCAGCAGAGTGACGCTGCCTCATAAACTAGACCTCCGGGGCTGTGAGTGCGTGTTTGTACACTCAGCAGAGTGACGCTGCCTCCAACTAGATCCGGGCTGTGAGTGCGTGTTGTACACTCACCAGCAGAGTGACGTGCCTCATAAACTAGCCCTCCGGGGTGTGAGTGCGTGTTTGTGCACTCACCAGCAGAGTGACGCTGCCTCATAAACTAGACCTCCGGGCTGTGAGTGCGTGTTGTGCCACTCACCAGCAGAGTGACGCTGCCTCTAAACTAGCCCTCCGGGGCTGTGAGTGCGTGTTTGTACACTCACCAGCAGAGTGACGCTGCCTCATAAACTAGACCTCCGGGGCTGTGAGTGCGTGTTTGTGCACTCACCAGCAGTGACGCTGCCTCATAAACTAGCCCTCCGGGGCTGTGAGTGCGTGTTTGTGCACTCACCAGCAGAGTGACGCTGCCTCATGAACTAGACCTCCGGGCTACAATATAATCAAGCGTCTATCTGTACATATCCATATATAAGCAATATTCTTGAGTATCAAAAAAATACAATGATAGGGATTACGACAATACAACGCGAGTTGTATTGTCGAGTTTAGCGAGTGTGTATGATAAAACCCTCCGCCCACGGGATGGGTATGGGGTGCACAATAAATACACGAATGACATGTATGATAAGGTACTCGGCATAACAGACAACACAAGGGTTATTACCCTCAGAAATTGCAATAGCGTATATTTCATTTTATATATCACGATATTGTGATTTCTGCGTGTATGAAGTAAGGGCGAAGAGGTATAGTATCTGGTTGACAGAGCCCGGGTGCCTGGGGGGGGGGAATTGTGTAAAACCCGAATTTATGTCTCGGAGAGGCTGCAGGCTCCGTGTGAGGGCAGTAGCACTCCCGGTGGCAATTCTTTTTAACCATGTCGTGGCTCAGTCGACTAAGGCGCCTGTGGGATCAACCCGGACGTAGGTTCGAACCCTCATCACGGCTCTTGTAGATTTGCTGACTAGAGTTATTCCTTCCCTGGAAGAGGAGAGGCGGTGATATGACGCACACACTTCCCGGAAACAGAGAGAGACATTATATATAATGATTGGTTAATAAATTCAGGGAATTTATTAAATTGGTTAATAAATTCAGGGAATTCAGGGAAAAATCCTTATTTTTCTAGACCTTGAAAAAGCCTTCGAGTTAGCCAGTGCTCCAGCTACACTGTGCTGCCTCGTGGATAAGGAAATCAAAGGACACGCTCTTGCTTTTGCCAAAGGAAGCCTACTTAACCGAGAAGCTAAAGTCAAATTCCAAGGAAAAACATCGACCTCAAAGAGGCTGGAAAATGGAACTCCACAGGGAGGAATTCTAAGCCCCTTCCTCTTCAACTGTCTCATGGAACAATTCATGAAGCTCAAGCTACCAAAAGCCAAACTTCTTAACTATGCAGACGACTTTGTGGTCATCATCAAAGGCAAAGGTGCAAGGAACCATGCACAAAAATGCCTAGATATTATCAGCAGGGAAGCGGAACGCAGCAGTGAAAATAAACAGCAATAAAACAAAAGCATGGCCGTTAAAATGAGAACTCAAGACATTAGACTCGCAATACAAGGACAAGAAATCGAGTGGGTTACCTCTTTTCAATACCTAGGAGTCATAATAGACAACCAGTTGAAATTCACTCAAGAAAATTGAATATCTTCGGCAACGCTGTAAAACCAGAAACTCAGCTTTGCGCCCTGACCAGTCTTAGAGAGGGTGCATCTCTACCAGTACTCAAAATGTACTACGTTCAAGCAGTTAGGTCACTCATCGACTATGCTGTTCCTTACATCCCTCAGTGATAACAATGGGAGAAACTGGAAGTGTCTCAAAATGATGCTCTGAGAACAATGCTGGGAGCACCTATATGGACGCGTAGAGAGAACCTTAGAATGGAAACAAAACTACCAGCATTAGAAAACAGGATGAAACAAAGATAGCCACCATAATAGGAAAACTTACTGGAACAACCGCCAGGCTGTCAATCAAAGACAGCATACAGAGATCATTTCAGAAAAAACCTACAGTATAGAACAAGCTCATGGATGGATAATGTGGTCAAGATTTTAGAGAAATGGACCTGAAACGTACCATTAAAAACAAAGGGGAAGATAGACCATATCAACACTTTCGACAGCCTCCTCCATGGGAAGAATCGAATATAAAGATAATCATTGAAAGATTACCAGTTAAAAAATCAGCATGTGACCCGCAGAGGCTCAAGGAAGTAGTAGAACAACAAATGGAAACTATCTCTGACCCACAACGACTCACATCTTCACAGACGAATCAGTCGATCAAGAAAAAGGTTCTGCTGGGGCAGCAGTTTACACTACCAACCATGAGGCTTACTGGAGCATGAATAGTGGGTGCCCAACATTGCAAACAGAGTTATATGCCCTGAAGGAGGCAATAAAATATGCAATTGAGAATAATTTACATGATGTCATCATTCATACCGACTCTAAATCTTCGCTCCAGGCATTGTTATCCAGTCAGCACAGA
>WNGS01009202.1:14162913-14173755 GCA_020271785.1 Procambarus virginalis
ACTTAGGGTATGTTACACAAACAGTAGAAGTCTAAGAAATAAAATTAACGAATTAAATGCTCTTGTCTGCACAGAAAAAATAGATATTATTGCACTTACCGAAACGTGGATGAATGTTGATAATAGAGAATATTAGCCGAATATCAAATAATGGATTTAAACTATTTCACACAGATAGATATATCAGACGAGTGGTGGTAGCCATATACGTTAGGGACAATTTGAAATGTAGTCTCAAAGAGGGAATCAAAACTGAGCCACACACAGAAACTATTTGGATAGAATTAAACGAAAAAAACAAATAATATTATAATTTGGTTATATATAGGCCACCAAATTTAGACAGAATGGAAGCAAAGCATCTATGGGATGAAATATCTAGGGCATCTAGATCTAACAGTATTTATGTCATGGGTGACTTTAATTTGAGTGGAATAAACTGGTTGAACAAAACAGGAATAGTGAAGCAGAAGATTTTCTAGAATTAATTGACGATTGCTTTCTTACGCAACACATTAAGGAACCAACACGGGAAAATAATATTTTAGATTTAGTGTTAACTAACAGGGAAACACAAATTAATGACATCGAAATAGGGAGTGAGCTAGGGAACAGTGATCACAAAGAAATCAGATTTGGCATAGAATGGAATAGACCTGTAGGAGAAAATTCTGTTAAAGTGCCAGATTTTCGAAAAGCTGATTTTAATAGCTAAGAAATTGTTTGGGTCAAATTGATTGGAAAGTCTTGGGTATGGGGTGTGGCCAGTCTTGGAGCGAGACATGAACCCAGCGATAGGTGATGTAAATGGGGATTTCGATGTAGATTCAATTTATAACGTATTTAAGAATATTCTAAACACAGCACAGGAACGTAGTATACCACACAAATTGAATAGATCGATTACTAATGACCCAAAGTGGATAACAAAGAATTTGAAGAATCTTATAGGTAAAAAGAGAGCTTGGTACAAGAGGATTAAAAATGGGGAGGTCACTTTAGAACAGGAATTCGTACAACTAGTTAGAAATGTTAAAAAGAGATAAGGAAAGCAAAAAGAAACTATGAAGTTCGTATAGCAGGGCAAGCAAAGACAAATCCTAAAGGGTTTTTTCAGTTATATCGAACTAAGACTAGGGAAAGGATAGGTCCATTAAAAACTGAGACAGGTCAAATAACAATAGTGATGAAGAGATGAGTAGTATTTTTAATAAATATTTTGTATCTGTATTTACTAAAGAGGAACTTAACAATATGCCTTCAGCCCAACAAGTCTATGTGGGTAGGGACGAGGACAGGTTGACGAGTTTAGCAGTTATCAGGGAGGATGTTCTTAAACAAATAGTAAAACTCAAACCAAACAAATCCCCAGGGCCGGATGAAGTGTTTGCCAGAGTGCTGAAAGAATGCAAAGAGGAGCTTTGTGACCCACTGTCAATCATATTTAATAAATCAATAGAGTCAGGCAGAGTGCCAGAGTTTTGGAAAGTTGCTAATGTGATACCAGTTTTTAAGAAAGGAGATAGATCACTTGCGTCTAACTATCGACCAATTAGCCTAACGTCTATTGTGGGAAAGTTACTCGAATCTATAATAGCAAATAAAATTCGTCTTCATCTTGAAAAACATAATTAATAATTGAGTCGCAACATGGTTTTATAAAGGGCCGTTCATGTTTAACAGATTTGTTATCTTTTTATTCTAGCTGATAATCAAAATAGAGATTATAAATGTAGTTATTGTCCTTGTATATAAGTCACCGGAGGCAAACCCTCAGCAGTTTAAAGACCAACTACTGAAAGTAGAACACTGCTTGGAAAACCTCACAAATCCAGCTCCGAACATCATCCTGCTTGGGGACTTCAACCTACGGCACCTGAAATGGAAGCACCTGGCTAATACAGTAACATCAGAAAGAATACCAGGAAGTAGCCTTAATGAACAGGCACATGCAAATGACCTGCTACGGATGTGCGACAGGTTTGCCTTAAACCAGCAAATAGTAGAACCAACCAGGAAGGAGAACACGCTGGACCTCATTTTCACTAATAATGATGAATTGATCAGGAACATAATGATTACAAATACCTGTTACTCAGATCACAACTTAATTGAAGTTATGACAACCATGGGGAATAGACCTTCAAAACCAGTCCAGATTCCCGGTGGAGGAGATTTCAGCAAATTCAACTTCAATAATAAACAGATAAACTGGGAGCAAATAAACCAGGACTTCACAGAAATAAACTGGGAAGAACAGCTAGGAAATGCGAACCTGAACCAGTGCCTGGAAAAAATAAGCTCAGTAGCACTAGAAATATGTACAAACCGCATCCCCCTAAGAAAAAAGAGGAAGAGATGCAGATTGGAACGAGAACGTCGTTCCCTATATAGGCGAAGAAAACGAATCGCGGTACAACTTGAGAGTCGCACCCTATCTCAGGAACGGCGAAGAAGGTTAGGTAGCGAAATAGGAAAAATTGAACTCAAGCTACAAGAATCATACAAAACGCAGGAGAGGGAAAGAGAGCAAAAGGCCATCAGTGAAATAGAGAGAAACCCGAAATATTTTTTCTCCTATGCAAAATCAAGATCAAAAACCACATCTAGTATCGGGCCCCTGCGAAAGGAAGATGGAACTTTCACCGATGACAACAAAGAAATGAGCGAGCTACTGAGGAAGCAATACGACTCTGTCTTCAGCGAGCCATTAAACGCACTAAAGATCGATAACCCAAATGAATTTTTCATGGATATGATACCAACATCAAATCATATATCAGACGTCACCCTATCCCCACTGGATTTTGAAGAAGCCATAAACAGTATGCCTATGCACTCCGCACCAGGCCCGGATTCTTGGAACTCCATATTCATCAAGAACTGTAAAAAACCACTATCGCAGGCCCTTCACATTCTGTGGAGACAAAGCCTAGATACTGGCGTTATTCCTGATATACTAAAAACAGCAGAGATAGCACCACTTCATAAAGGAGGAAATAAGGCAGAGGCAAAAAATTACAGACCGATAGCACTAACATCGCACATCATAAAAATTTTTGAGAGAGTGCTAAGAAGTAAGATCACAAAATACATGGAATCACAGCATCTCCATAACCCCGGACAACATGGTTTCAGAACAGGGCGCTCTTGCCTGTCGCAGTTGCTGGACCACTATGATATGGCATTAGATGCTATGGAAGACAAACAAAACGCTGATGTAATTTACACAGATTTCGCAAAAGCTTTTGATAAATGTGACCATGGTGTTATTGCCCATAAAATGCGCTCAAAAGGAATTACCGGAAAAGTAGGCAGATGGATCTACAATTTCCTGACCAACAGAACCCAATGTGTAATAGTCAACAAAATAAAATCCAACCCGTCAACCGTTAAGAGCTCAGTCCCCCAGGGTACTGTGCTTGCTCCAGTACTTTTTCTCATCCTCATATCGGACATAGACAAGAACACAACCTATAGCACTGTATCATCCTTTGCAGATGACACTAGGATCTTCATGAGAGTAGGCAACATAGAGGACACGGCGAACCTCCAGTCAGATGTAGATCAGGTCTTTCTATGGGCTACAGAAAATAATATGGTGTTTAACGAAGACAAGTTCCAGCTCATGCGCTATGGAAAAAATGAAAATATAAAAACGGAAACCACGTACAAAACTCAGGCAAATCATAACATAGAACGAAAAGGCAATGTAAAGGATCTGGGTGTACTCATGTCGGAAGACCTTACCTTTAAAGAACACAATAAAGTAGCCGTCACAACTGCAAGAAAAATGACAGGTTGGATAACAAGAACTTTTCACACTAGAGATGCTATACCGATGATGACACTTTTCAAAACGCTTGTGCTCTCTAGAGTGGAGTACTGCTGCACAATGACAGCCCCTTTCACTGCTGGTGAAATTGCTGACCTGGAGAGCGTGCAGAGATCCTTTACTGCTAGAATCCACTCGGTAAAACATCTAAACTATTGGGACCGACTAAAGAGCCTAAATCTGTATTCCCTTGAGCGCAGGCGGGAGAGATACATAATAATTTACACGTGGAAAATATTAGAGGGGCTGGTCCCAAACCTGCACACAGAAATAACATCACATGAGACCAGAAGACATGGCAGGATGTGCAGAATACCCCCGTTGAAAAGCAGAGGTGCAACTGGTACTCTGAGAGAGAACTCTATCAACATCAGAGGCCCGAGACTGTTCAACACGCTTCCACTACACATAAGGGACATAACTGGCAAACCCCTCACAGTGTTCAAGAGAGAACTGGATAAGCACCTCCAAAGGATACCTGATCAACCAGGCTGTGACTCATACGTCAGGCTGCGAGCAGCCGCGTCCAACAGCCTGGTTGATCAGTCCAGCAACCAGGAGGCCTGGTCGATGACCGGGCCGCGGGGACGATAAGCCCCGGAAGCACCTCAAGGTATCAAGGTAAGGTAGCATAGTTGAGGCAGTTGATAGTGGTAAGGATTGTGATGTTGTGTACCTTGACTTTAGCAAAGCTTTCGATACAGTGCCACATGAAAGACTGATTAAAAAGATAGAGGCTCATGGTATTGGGGGTGCTATATTAAGCTGGATTAGGGCATGGCTATACCAAAGGAAACAGAGAGTTAGTATAAATGGAGTCAAGTCAGAGTGGGAAAATGTTGTAAGTGGAGTGCCTCAAGGCTCTGTCTAGGGACCTCTGTTGTTTATAATATATATAAATGATTTAGATTCAGTTTTGAGTAGCAACATTTGCAAATTTGCCGATGATACGAAAATCGGTAGGGAAATTAATTCGGAGGAGGACTCACTATCACTTCAAGTTGATCTGGATAGGGTTTTGAAATGGTCAAAGGACTGGCAGATGCAGTTTAATGCTGATAAATGTAAAGTTCTGAGGCTAGGTAATGATAGAGTTACAAGATACGAGCTAGATGGTGTTGAGATTGCGAAGTCGGATTGCGAAAGGGATCTGGGAGTTATAATTAGTAAGAAATTAAACCAAAAGGATCAATGCATAAATGTTCGTAATATGGTAAATAAGACACTCGGATCTATTAATCGCAGCGTAAGTAACAAGACACCTGGTGTGGTTCTCAATCTATATCTTGCTCTGGTTAGGCCCCATTTAGATTATGCAGTTCAGTTTTGGTCGCCATATTATAGAATGGATATAAATTCACTTGAACGTGTCCAGCGTAGGATGACTAATTTAATTCCCCAAATTAGAAATCTTTCATATGAAGAAAGATTAACAAAGCTTAATTTGCATTCACTGGAAAGGCGAAGAGTTAGGGGTTACATGATAGAGGTTTACAAGTGGATGAATGGACATAACAAAGGGGATATTAATAGGGTATTGAAAGTATCAACACAGGACAGAACGCGAAACAATGGGTATAAATTGGATAAGTTTAGATTTAGGAAAGACTTGGGTAAATACTGGTTCAGTAACAGGGTTGTTGATTTGTGGAACCAATTGCCGCGTAACATTGTGGAGGTGGGGTCCCTCGATTGTTTCAAGCATGGGTTGGACATGTATATGAGTGGGATTGGGTGGTTATAAATAGGAGCTGCCTCGTATGGGCCAATAGGCCTTCTGCAGTTGCCTTTGTTCTTATGTTCTTATGTTCTTATGAGTGGGATTGGGTGGTTATAGATAGGAGCTGCCTCGTATGGGCCAATAGGCCTTCTGCAGTTACCTTTGTTCTTATGTTCTTATGTTCCCCTTTATCTCTGGCACAAAACGTTCTGTCCAAATACCTTGTTACCAGATCGTTCGTCACGGCTCGTAACCCAGTACAGCAGCAAGACCTTTCAGTCTAGGGACATGACCAAATTGCTGTAATATAGAGCGGGTCACCAGTGTAACCACATGATTGGCACAAGCAAGAATAAAGTATTTCCCCCCTTAGGACTGAAGAAATATACATATAAATTATATTACATATATTAACAATAATATAAAATCAATATTATATATAATGCACAGATGGACAAGATCACTTATAAAAGCAAATTAAAGTATTGTCTCTCCTATAATATAAATGTATGGCAAAACAAATATTAACAGACTTATCTCCAAGTTGTTATCTCTCCTGTCCCGTGCGAGTTACTGACTACTAAAACTGCGGGAGTCAAAAACATTGCTTCTGCCCTGCGGAAAATTGCCAAACTAACATTATTTAATTAAACTTACATGGAGCAAAATAATGTGACAAGAGTAATCTTAAAGTAACTTAGTAAATGGTCAGAATAACATGCATAACAAAAATAATGTAATTATTAATACATGCAGTAATTAAAATAAAATAACAAAGGGAAATATTGGCAACGCTCCCCCGCCACCAGGAACTAGAAGTCTCTCACGGAATGTTGCCCCCCAATGTTCAAACAATTACAGAATTCCCATCAGTGATTCCTACTGATGATCATAAATAAAACCACTTTCCCACGAAATCAACCGTGAACCAACAAAGAGAATCTAATCGTTCCCACGGGTGGAAAAGTTAGGCCTAATTCAACATATAAATCAGGGAACACATATCTTACATACAAGTAAAGAATATTTAGATGTACATATAATCAGATAAAACAAGGCATATATAGAAGTACATATAATCAGATAAAACAAGGCAGATATAGAAGTACAAATTAATGTAGAAGTACAAATTAAATGTATTTAATTACGTAGCTTATAGAGGTAAGTAACACTTCCACCTCCAAGAAAAAAAATGCAATGGATTGAAGATCAATGGCATTTTTTCTGAAGTAAAAATGTTAAGCACAAAAAAAAACATTTATGGTACATCAAAACTTCTTGACAAAGCATCAGCAATAACATTCTGCCTGCCTGGAATATGTTTGATCTCAACATTGAATTCTTGCAAGAATAAGGACCAGCGCAAAATACGTTGGTTCTTAACTTTCATCATATTTATAAAGATAAGGGGATTGTGGTCTGTAAATACTAACACTTTGTTTCCTGACAGTTAAATTTCAAACTTCTTAATTGACAATATAAGACCCAATGCATCCTTTTCTACCACTGAATAATTTTTCTGAGCTGCATTAAATTTTCTTGAATAATAATACACAGGATGTTCAATATAATCTAAACCAACTTGAATCAACACAGCCCCTATACCAACATCTGATGCATCAATGTGTAATATGAAAGGTTTATCAAATTGGGGACTAGCAAGAACAGGTGATGTAGACAATATGCCCTTTAGGTTCTGAAAAGCATTCTGACAATCTTGTGTCCACTGAAATTTTACATGCTTGCGTAACAAATTTGTCAAAGGAGCAGCCACTGTTGAAAAATTTCTACAATAACGCCTATAGTATGCACACATACCGATAAACCGTTGGACTCCTTTTCTACTAGTTAACACTGGGTAGTCCACAATGGCTTGAATCTTATCTTGTAATGGAATAATCTTACCTTGTCCTACTTCATGTCCAAGATAGGTTATAGTACCTCTTGCCCAACTACACTTATTCATATTTATGGTTAATTTTGCACTTTGCAACACTGTAAACAAGTTCTTAAGACCTAAGAGATGATCTGACCAATTCTTACTGTATAAAACAATGTCATCAAGGTAGGCCCTACAATCTGGCACATCCTTGAGTAAGAAATTCATGAGTCTCTGAAAAGTAGCAGGTGCATTTCGCAGACCGAACGGCATCACGTTAAATTCGTAAGCACCATCAGGTGTCACAAAAGCAGTAACCTCCCTCGCGTAATCAGTCAATGGAATTTGATAATATCCCTTAGACAAATCAAGTTTACTTACATATTGAGCATGTCCAATTGATTCAATACATTCCTCTAACAGAGGTAAGGGAAAAACGTCCACAGTAGTGTTTTTGTTCAGTTTACGATAATCAACACACAATCTCCAGGTTCCTCCTGGTTTTGGCACTAATAAACACGGAGAGCTCCAAGTACTTTGACTTGGCCGAATGAAATTATGCTGGAGCAGATAGTCCACTTCTGCTTGTAGAATCTTCCTCTTTTCGGGATTCACTCGGTACGGATGTTGTCGAATGGGTGTGTTGTCCAGGAGCTGAATGTCGTGGGTGATGAGGTGGGTCTGAGTGGGAACCTCCCCAAACAGAGATGTATGGTTGTCCAGCAGAACCTGGAACTCATCACGTTGCTCCTCCTGTAAATGACATAGCATCTCCCTGCCATTGGAACTGGAACTGAGAAGTTGAATATTAACATCATTTCCCTCACTGCAATGATCCTCAGGTGTATACTCTTCCCGACTAAAACAAGTTACTACACCTGGTCCAACATAAGCTTTTAATCTGTTAATGTGCACAGTCATTTGGGGTTCTGAAAGATTAGGGTTAATTATTTTATAAGTTAGGTCTCCCACCTTCTCTACCACTTGGTAGGGTCCTGCAAACTTATGGGACATGGAAGTCCCCAAACGAGGTTTCAACACCAACACCAAATCTCCGACAGCAAACTACCTGAGTTTAGCCTTGAACTTCTTGTCATATCGTAATTTCATGGCTTGTTGAGTTCTTCCCAGATGTTCTTTCGCCAACTCACGAGCCCGACACAACTTGTCCTTGACCTTACTCAAGTACAAATCACTCTGATGAACAGAGACATCTCCCAACAACTTTTCGTGGAGCATTTTAAGAGGACCTCTCACTTGGTGACCAAACACGAGTTCAAAAGGTGAACATCCCAAAGACTCTTGTAACCCTTCTCTCGCAGCAAACAACACGAAGGGGAGATTCTCATCCCAATTACGTGGATAAGTCTCTCCGGTTGTCCTCAACATTTGTTTTAAAGTCTGGTGGAAACGTTCAAGCCCACCTTGGCTTTGTGGATGATATGGACTAGACAATTTGTGCTGAATCCCTCGGGACTCGCAAAAAGTTCTGAAAACTTTAGAACAAAAGTTTCCCCCATTATCTGAATAACCCTAGGCATCCCAAACAAAGAGAAAAAGCGTTCAAGACACTTGATGAGATTATGAGCTTGGGTATTCCTTAGAGCATAAGCTTCTGGAAATCTAGTAGTCGTACACATGAGAGTGAATAAAAACATGTTACCCGACTTAGTCTTAGGTAAAGGACCTACACAATCAATTACAACATGAGTAAATGGTTCATCAGGAACTACAATAGGTTGCAATGGTGCTCAAGGCACAGATTGATTAGGTTTTCCAACAAGTTGACAAGGTACACAGTTATGACAATATCTAACCACGTCTTTCTTTAACTTAGGCCAGAAAAATATTTACATATCTTATGGTACATATTTGAGATACCTTGGTGACCTCCCATGGGGTCATCATGTGCAGCTTGCAAGATCTGCCTACGATAATCATTGGGGACAACGAGTTGGGTTCTAATCTCACAATCATCTGAAGAGGGAGCTAATACATTCTGGGGATTGGTTAACATTATGGGACACTTGGGCCCTGCAACCTGTCGGTTGCCAAAATCATTACCTAAGATAATGTCTACCCCAGGAATGGGCAGTTGCTTACTCACACCAACATAACACTATCCTGAAGTATATTTAGAATCAAGATTAATTTGCATTAAAGATACAGGTTGTACTCTACCGGCAATACCTTGGAGAAGTACAACTTCACCCAGATCTCAGGTGTCAACATCAGCAAGTACATTTTGGGCAATAAGAGACTGTGAAGCTCCAGTATCACGGAGTAATTGAACAGTCTTATGGTTACCATTATTACATAATAATGTACCTGTGGAAATATATGGTTTAAAGTCAGCCATCCAATTGGGATTGACTGTAGTACATGAAGAATTAATATGTTGCAATCCTTTACTCATAATAAGACAGTTGGCCGTAGTTCAGGATGCAAACTAAAACATGAAGTAATCACATGACCCCTTCTCTTACAATGTGTACAATGCTTAAAAGTGGGCACACTGGTAGAACCAACTGCAGGTTTAGAATGAGCATTACTAGGCTTATATGATCCTGGCAGTGGAGTAACAATCTTAGGGTTAGTAAGAGAAGAGTTCACGGGAGTAACTGGCGGACTAGGAGTGGGCTTATAATGATAAGGAGTTCTGTGAGCATTGTAATTTACTCTATGACTAGACTTAGGTGAAGTGGCCGTAAACTGGGCCTTAGTCAACAACTCATGCTCATCAGCGAGCTTTGACAGCTCATAAATGTCTGTTACATTCTTTTGTTCTGCCATAAAAGTAGACAATTTGTCTGGGAGACAAGACAATACTTCTTCCATGATAAGAAGATTCTTTAAGCATCAAACTCTGTTACTGAAAGTGACTTTAACCATCTGTTGCAATAGTTCGTCTTTGACAAGTAAAATCAGCTATTGTCTGCTCACTTACCCTCCTTAGTTTCTAAATTTTGCCTGTGTGCCTCTGGATTTAATTGATAAGCATTTAAGATGCTTTTCTTTACAAATTCATAATCAAAACTATGAGCGTCAGGTAGGATGTAAAAACCTCCTGACTACGCCCCTTAAATTGAGACTGCATAATTGCTACCCATTGATCCCTTGGCCAGTTCATACTGATGGCAATCTTATTAAAATGTGCAAAGAAAACCTCAGGATCCTCCTCATTAACTTGGGTAATTCTATATATTTACTCATCCTTATGGGATTATTATCATTATTAATTGAAACATACTTACTAGAATTTCCATGCCCAGCTGCCATACGCTGTGTTTCCAAGCCTGAAATTAGTGTCAGCCATTTGTTGTTGAATCTCTAATTGTTCCTTCTTGTTGCTTCTAGTTGCAACTCCATTAAACTCTCTGGTTTTGTGCCGCAAGTTCTAAACGCCTA
>WNGS01009202.1:14173855-14189402 GCA_020271785.1 Procambarus virginalis
CCTTAATTAGGGTACAGCAAAAAATTGTGTGCAAATCGGCACAAATCTAGTATTTACACAATAACTCGGAAGTGAGAGACTGTAATGAAAAGTCTACAAGGGAAAGAGCGACACATTCCCTTCCTGGCGCAGCTTCCAAGTCTGAGACTCCCTAATTGGGTACTTCCTAAAATCTCCGTTGGTCGAGAAGCGATTAACGCAGTCCATGTTTATTCTTCTAAATACAAGCTGTCCAACATAGCTTAGGGTTGGTATAGAGTGAAATCTGTGTAAAATTATATATATATATATATATATATATATATATATATAATATATATTATATATATCTATATATATATATATATATATATATATATATATATTATATATATATATATATTTATTGGTATATTTTGGTAGCAGTCTTTCCTGTAGACATATATTATTAAATATGACCGAAAAAGTAAGATTAATAATTCTAACACGAATTTTCTCGATTTTCCTTATGTTTCTTTTTACTGGTGACGGTAAATGAAAAATCAATTCTCCAAAATTCATTTTTATTTCTAGTCTGACGCGATACTTGAGCGCGTTTCGTAAAACTTATTACATTTTCAAAGACTTTAGTTTATCAACACACAACTTATGCCTGAAACAACATTGGCTCTTATACCTGCATTTGGGTGAGGTGATGTAATACAATAGTGGGGTGAAAAACAAACTTTCAACAAAACACAGAACGGGTATAGAAGTTGGGTACAAATAGAACTGCAGAAGGCCTATTGGCCCATATTTCTTGATGTTTCTATATTGGAGCGGAGTCTTGAAGTGGGTAGAATATAGTTGTGCGTTAATTGGCTGTTGATTGCTGGTGTTGACTTCTTGATGTGTAGTGCCTCGCAGATGTCAACCGCCTGCTGTCGCTGTATCTATCAATGATTTCTGTTTTGTTTGTAAGATTTCTCTGGTGATGGTTTGGTTGTGGAAGAGATCTCTTCCTCTCTACTCTTCCTCCTTAATATATATATATATATATATATATATATAGATAATATATATATATATATATATATATATATATATATATATATATATATATATATATATATATATATATATATATATATATATAGGGAGTACCACCTCTGGCTGGAAGAAGGGGGACCCATAGCCTCAGAGGAAACCACGCATAACGCATTAGAGGGAATGTTTAGATCCCCTCCAATACAGTTTCTGTGTGCTTTTCTCCTACCACCCCCTTCTTTTTTTGTGCTTTATTATGTATTTGATGGTTACAAGATATGCATAGGCTGATACAAAAATGAATACAAAAAGGTGCTTAAAGGTTATGGATCTCTTGAAAAACACGACAATGGGAAACATTGATGAATGTCACAGACAGGTTCGAACATTGTTACAAGTCAAACACTTCTTCGAATTCCTCTGAAGTTGGACTAGTGCCCAAGACGCAACAGGCATTTCCCCTCTGGATCGCAACACTGAGGCGCTGGAACAAGAAACTTTTTGCTCTTTGGTCTTTTGTAGCGCTAATCAATTTGTCTCCCAATTCCTTTAGGAACTTCAATGCACATTTTCCCCACGAACCAAGGGTCTCCGAGCCGATCGGAACAAAGCTGTAGCAGTGTGCCAGACCCCTGTATTTAATAATTTTCTGAGATTCCCTGAAAGAGGCAGCACCACCGCTTTCACGTGTGCTGTAGTGGAGGTAGGTACTGGCCAGTGTGGCAGCGCACGTGTAGTCCCACACCACTTGCTTACCATCCTTCCAAGGAAGCAAGGTGACCCCATCTGGGCGCTTCTGAGGGTCGTTAGGTCTGGATAAGTGTGGTTCTCTTTGTGCCGGGCAGCGGGCTGTGGCGAGGCTCCTCTTGATGATGTCGTTGACTTCTTCATGTCTTGCAATCTTACCCTGTGATTTACGACATACCAGACCATGACGACCATATTGGTCTGCCATCGCAGTTCCGCAGATGCACCTATGTTCGGTGAGGATGGGGGCGGCAAGGCGAAGGGCAACTCCAATGCGGAGAGCGTCATGACTGAGGCGAGTTCCCAGGGCTGCATTGGGCACAGCAAATAAAAATCCCCGGCGTGGGGCGCTGTTACCGCTAGGAGGCAGGCTTTGTTTTCAGCATCAGCGTTGTCAATCATTGCTGTGACAGTCTTTTCCATTAAGGGGCTATCCCAGTGGGCCTGCTTGTGGTCTTTTGGGACTTGTGGTCGGGGTTGAGGGTGTGCAATGGTGTCCCATTGTCTGGCTGCTTCGATGAACGTTTGATCATGAGTTCCCGCTGTCTCTCGTTATCCCTACAGACAAAAATCAGAAGATACAATTGACGATTTATATATATATATATATATATATATATATATATATATATATATATATATATATATATATATATATATATATATATATATATATATATTACATTTTCAAAGACTTTAGGTTACACATACACAACTAACACTAAACAGAGTTTAAACAGCTTTCATTTTATACCTGCATTTCGGTGAGGTGATATGTTACAACAGTTTTGGGTTCTCCCCTAGGTGTCCTGTTTGCGAACTTCTACATGGGTACCATCGAACAAAAGGTCTTAGTCGATATGAACTTGAAACCGGCCATATACTGCATGTATGTTGACGACATTTTTACACAGGTACCTGATGTCAGACATCTGCAGGAGCTGAAGGAGGCATTTGAGCAGAATTCCGTGTTGCGTTTCACTTACGAGATGGAGAAGGATGGGAAACTACCCTTTCTAGATGTAACAATCATGGAAAGGACCAGAGGTTTCCACACTGCAGTCTACACTAAGGAAACAATCATAGGAATGTGCCTCAATGCCAACAGTGACTGCCCAGACAGGTACAAGAGGAGTGTTGTTAACGCTTATGTCGACCGTGCTCTCAGCCACAGCTCAGGATGGAAGCAAGTCGATGAAGAACTCTGTAGAATAAGGCAGGTCCTAGTTAACAACGGTTTCTCCAATGGTTTCGTTGAAGACATCATAAGAAGGAAGGTGAAACGCCATGCAACCTCTGAAGAGACAACTAACACAACAGCTGTACCCCCTATTAGACTATTTTACAGGAACTTCTTTTCCACAGCTCATAAAACGGAGGAAAGGGTCCTGAAAGATATTGTTAATAGAAACGTTATCCCTACAGACAAAAATCAGAAGATACAATTGACGATTTACTATAAAACCAAGAAAACTGCCAACCTACTCATGAGAAACTCTCCAGACACAAAGCAGAACGCTTTGAAAGAGACCAATGTCGTCTATGCCTTCAAATGTCCACTTGGGGACTGTAAGCCTCAAAGAACTCAGTATATAGGCAAGACAACAACATCTCTTTCCAGGCGATTAACGATGCATAAGCAACAGGGCTCTATCAAGGAACATATAATCTCTTCCCACAACCAGACCATCACCAGAGAAGTCTTAACGAAAAACACGGAAATCATCGATAGATACAGCGATAGCAGGCGGCTTGATATCTGCGAGGCACTACACATTAAGAAGTCAACACCAGCAATCAACAGCCAATTAATGCACAATTATATTCTACCCACTTCAAGACTCCGCTCCAATATAGAAGCATCAAGAAATATGGGCCAATAGGCCCTCTGCAGTTACTTCCATTCTTCCCTTTAATTTACCCAATTAATACCCATTGTTTCGTGTTCTGTTTTGTGTTGAAAGTTTTGTTCACCTCATCCGAAACTGTTGTAACATATCACCTCACCCAAAATGTGGGTATAAAATGAAAGCTGTTTAAATCATAACATATTAGAACTCTGTTTAGTGTTTTCAGGTTATAGTTGTGTGTGTGTAAACTAAAGTTTTTGAAAATGTAATAAGTTATTACGAAACGCGTTCAAGTGTTGCGTCAGACTAGAAATAAAAATGAATTTTGGAGAATTGATTTTTCAATTACCATCAACAGTGAAAAGAAACATAAGAAGTATTGAGAAAATTTGTGTTAGAATAATTAATCTTACTTTTTCGGTCATATTTAATAATATATGTCTACAGGAAAGACTGCTAGCAAATATATATATATATATATATATATATATATATATATATATATATATATATATATATATATATATATATATATATATATATATTCTATATATATATATATATATATATATATATATATATATATATATATATATATATATATATATATATATATATATATATATATATATATTCTATATCCAACCTATCACCTGACTACACCTCACTATCCTCCAATAGGTTGGAAGGATGGAAAGAATGTTAACTGTAATTAGGGGAAAACATTATAGCTTTGTAATTAGTACTAATGATTTTTGCCATTAAGCTAATGAGAGAGTGGAGCGAGTATGTTGTTTACTCGCTACAGAACTCCCCCTCCAAGGGGATGAAAGAAAAGAAATACAACAAAAATACGAAGCTACTGTTCCCTGGGTCACTGTGGAGCATTTAGTCCGGTACCAAAAGATGTAAACAGCGTGTGGACAAGCTCGATTAGCAAGAGAGAAGGATTGCACAGTTGTTGCGTCCAGGGTCTCTGGTAAAGCAGTTAGATCCAGGGTGGATGGGCTCAGGCACCAGGACCATATGAGGTAATGTAGGCATTTAGTTAAGACAATGAGGGAATTACAGTTAGGTTTGAATTGTCCTGAAAGCGATGAAAAGTCGGAAACGCAAGCTGTAGGTCCTATACTGCACAAGGAAAGTGCTAGAGTTGGCAGCGTAGCAGAATGCAGTGAATCTGGTAGATGAATCTGATGAAAGAGCAGCTGTCGTGGGAGTCCCGGTAGGATCAGCAGTGCCCTGGCAGCGACGGAGAGTCGACAGGACAGGCTGTAGATCCCACATGATGTAGTTACTGATGCAGTTGTCAGATGAGTAAGTAACGATCGTGGTGCAACAAGCTGTAGCAGATGAACATGCAGAGATAATCGCAGTGAAAATCATAGCTGTGGCGAGATTGTAGGTAGCGTTCCACGACAGGTGGCAGCGGTCCACAGCCGGCAGCAGCAGTAGAGGTGTGGCGAGAGGCCATGTTGTAGTCCATCGGGGCTGGGTATTGTCGAAACTCTCGGGGGTCGACAATGTAACGTATGATTATGTTACGTTATTTTGTAGAGTAGATACACAGTGTTTAGTGGGTTTCATATTTATTTGCCATCGTGATCCAGGAATTGCTGAATAAGATGAGTTATTCAATCCAAGCAAGTGACATCAAATCAGCTTATAGAGTGGGTACCAAATCATCTGGTACAAATTAGCAGGAAAATTTGTGTTAAATTAGATAGCTGCTCCCGCAAGTCAAGACCTTATCAGAGCCACAGTCTCTAGTAAACCCATTGATTATGTGAATGAATGTCTGACTAGGTTCAGATTTCTGCTCCCAAAAGAGTACCAATGATGCAATTGTTTGTCTGCTTGAGTTAATCTACTCAGCCCTTGACAAAAGAGAGTGTCCTATTGGACTCTTCATTGACCTGAGAAAGGCTTTCGATACAGTTAACCATAACTACCTCTTACTTAAATTCCACCATTATGGAATCTGTGGCCTTGCCCTGAACTATATCCGATCCTATCTTAATGACAGATACCAATATGTAGCTATCAATGATATAACCTCTACTACTCTACCACTAACCGTAGGAGTGCCACAGGGCAGCATCCAAGGACCCCCTCCTGTTTTTTATTTACATCAATGATTTGCCTAATGTCTCTAACATGCTTAAACCTATATTGTTTGCTGATGATACTACTCTCATCTACTCTGACCCCAACCCACTCATATTAAATAATGTTGTAAACAATGAATTAAAAAAAAGTCCACTTGTGGATGTCAACCAACACACTCACACTAAACATAGAAAAGACTTACTACATCTTATTTGGAAGCAAATCAACAAATGCAATTCAGCTTCAGATAGATAATGTAAACATTAGCAATAAAAATGATGGAAAGCTCCTTGTCCTATACTTAGACAAGAGACTCAACTTCAGCGCCCATATACAGCACATAACTAAAAAGGTTTCAAAAACAGATGGTATACTCTCTAAGATCAGATATTATGTACCCTACTCTGCTCTTCTCTCACTCTATTATGCACTTATCTACCCCTATCTTATGGTATCTGTGCTTGGGGTTCAACCTCTGCAAACTACCTCAAGCCCATCATCACCCAGCAAAAATCTGCTATCAGGACAATAACAAATTCTGCTTTCAGACAACACACAGCTCCCTTGTTTAAATCCCTAAACATGCTAAACATAAATTCACTCCATACATTCTCTTGTGTCAATTACATTTATAAAACCCTTTTCTTAAGTGCAAACCCTGTTCTGAAACTTTTCCTGGACAGATGTAATAGAACACATACTCACCAAACCATGCATAAATATCTCTTTGATATCCCCAGAGTTAAACTTAATCTGTGTAAACACTCTATGCAAATAAAGGAACCTAGTCTATAGAACTCACTCTATGCAAATAAAGGGACCTAGTCTATAGAACTCACTCTCTAATGAATTGGAAAGCTGTCCAACTTTTGCCTTATTCAAAAATAAAACTAAAAAGTACCTAATTTCATCTTTGTAGTTTTCTACCTAGTGCTTTATCTTGCACTGTATCTAGTGCCACCCAATCCCTCAATATTTGTACCTAAGCCATATTACTTTACCCTTGTAATCTTTGATATCATCCGATATCATGGTTGTTGTATTGAGTGCATTTTCTGCTGCATTATTCCTTGAAATGATCCTCATTTTATGCTTCAGTGAACCAATGTATAACCCTGAAATGTTATCCTAATGTGCCTAGTAATCCTTGTTCATTATTGTATATTAATATTATTGTACAGTATATTATTCTAATCTGCTTTTCTGTCAAAATTTCTTGCAATGTACCTGTAAACATTTTTTTTAATTTCACTGTAATTATTCTATTTAAAATTATCTGTACCTGTAAAGTAAAGCTGTAAAGTACCTGTAAACATATTTTGTCCATTTTACTGTGAATTATCTAAAAATTATCTGTTAGTTTAAGGACTTACCTGAAACGCTATGCATGCTAGTGGCTTTACAAGAATATAAAATCAACTTAATTTCTATGTTCCCTGTTAACCCCCCATTGTACCTTCTTGTATATAAATAAATAAAATAAAATAAAATAAATTTAGTAGTCTTGGTTACAGCAGTTGGTTGTTTGCATTGTCATAGACGTTGAGACAGAACTTGGAGCAGAGCACAGAGCTGATTGAGGCCAGAGTCCCATAGTTCTATGAGGGGAAAGTGTGACAGCTCGATGCGGAATTGTGAATGTCTAAACTTTATGAGATCGTGAGTGTCTAAAATCGATGAGATCGCGAGTGTTTCAACTCGATGAGATCATAAGTGTCTAAACTCTGTGAGATCGTGAGTGTGGTAGCTCAGTGTGGTCGTAGTCTGCTGTCTGCTCTGTGTCGAAGTTGGAGCGTCTTGGGGGAGATTAGAACTGCATAAGTCGAATGCTACAATCTTGAGGTTGAAGAGGTGTGGTAACTCCAAAGCATCTGTACTGAAGTTAACTGAATCACTGGAAATTATACTGATACTTAATTGATTGATTAATTAAGATTAAGCCAACCAGGAGGTGGCACAGGCATGAATAGCCTGTATGTGGTAGATTTTATTTTTTATTTTTAGTGAAGGTATACTGTGTGCTGAGGTCGCATTAAAATCGTCAGGCTGCTATCACAAGGGAGGATACTGCTTGACAGTGTTTATGAGGATGTCCAGCTGCTGGACACCTTTTTTGACCAGATGAGTGGCAATGTTGATGGCTTCAGGGTGGTTACTGCAAGATTCAGGGACTCTTAAAGTTTTTCTAAGGTCGTTGGTTGCTTGACATTCCAGGAGATAGTGAAGTAGTGGTTTGATACTCAATCGCTTCTCGATTGCTTATATGATTGGACTACACCTCACCGTCCACCAATAGGTTGAAAGGATGGATAGAATGTTAACTGTAAATAGTGAAAAGATTATAGCTTCATAATTAGTGCTAATGAGTTTTGCCATTAAGCTAATGAGAGATTGGAGCAAGTATATTGTTTACTTGCTACACACACACTTCAACCAATTGCCTCCATCGAAAATTTAAGATCTCACGTGCACTGTGTCTACACCGACGGCTCAGTGCAATCTTCTACTGGACAGACTGCAGCAGCATTCAAATTCAATTTCAAATGTTTATTCAGGTAAAAGTACATACATAGGAGATGAGTTACAAACATAATGTTGGATTTATAAATAGGGCTAGTACATATACAATACCTAAAGCCACTAATGCGCACAGCGTTTCGAGCAAGGTGTGGGGGAAAAAACACTTAGACTAAAACTTAATACTAATTGAGATTAAAGTTTAAATTGTGTTGAAAAATAAAAAAAAGGGGAGGGGAACATGGCAGAAATCTGCAATTATACAAGTTGGTCAACGGGTTGACATTTAAGGGGGTAAGTATGTAGGTTTTATAGAAATAATATTTGCACACAGATTGTCAGTGTCAGGTTAAACAACGGGATGACCTCCACATAAGCAGAGTAAGTGGCACTACAACTAGCTACTAGTACATTAAAAAAAACTTAGGAGGAGGAATTATATTTTGTGATTCAGTCTGCTCTTCAAGAATCACAAACTTCTCCTGGAAGATCGACAACAAGAACCTCATACTACCAATTATAAATGACCTAATTGCTACACAGAGTAAAGGGTTTAAAGGGTTTACTTTCCCCTTCTTATTGGGTGGTTATAAATAGGAGCTGCCTCGTATGGGCCAATAGGCCTTCTGCAGTTACCTTTGATCTTGTGTTCTTATGTTCTTATTCCTATTACTATACCCTTTATTTCACCTTACCTTCCGTACCTTTTGCCTTGCTCTTCTTCCTCTAAGATTTTCTCCTCCTCACCTCTCTCTTGCCTATTTATTGCCTTTAACCCCTTCCCTCATCACACAGCACCACTCCTGTGCCAGGTAAGTCCACTATGGGCTCACCATACCCCGAGCTACTTGCCCCACTCCTGTGCCAGGTAATCTACAGGTTCACCATAGCCCATGCTACTTGGAACTTGTTCCGAGTAGCTGAATCTATAACAACAAAAACAACTTCTCTCATCACAATCGACTTGAGAATGGTCCAGGACGGACCGAAACGTCATCGTCCTTTCACTTTCTAGTGTGTGGTTTGGTCAACATATTTCAGTCAAGTTATTGTGACTCCGCATCTGCAAAGGGTTTCAAATCGCCTTTGTATGGATACCATCACACATAAATATAACCCCATCATAATGACACAGACACTGCAGCCAAATTAGCATGTAACAAAGATGAAGTTGAATTAGACTTAGGTATCCCCATCTCTGCTGTCAAAACTGTATTGTTGCAAACATTCAGGTCTGATAGGAGAGAAATTACTGACTCCCAACGACCTGATAGCCCCAGTATGAAACGCTATGATTTGTTCAGATCCGAAACCTGTTTATGGGCAGCACAAAATGACCACCATATGGTGCGACACAGTGGTTGCCAGGATCAGGTTGGGTTACTGTTACCTGTGACAGGTGGCTACAAGTGATGGATCTCCCAATCCTGAGCACTCCAGGTGCAAACTCTGTGAGCAGGAACTGGGGCATGATCTTGCACACTACATCACCGAATGCCCAGTTATCAGACCATTCAGACCTGTTGGCATGAGGTACCTGGAGCTTAGAAATGACTTTATTCACTCTCATGTTCTTGAGGATATCTTCATAATGCACCCAAAATTTGCCAGTACAGGCTACTGAACATATGGCCCTGTATGACTAACCATGTTTCGAGATAGGGACCCTTAGTATCACTGCCA
This sequence comes from Procambarus virginalis, assembly GCA_020271785.1. Lineage (NCBI taxonomy): Eukaryota > Metazoa > Arthropoda > Malacostraca > Decapoda > Cambaridae > Procambarus > Procambarus virginalis. The sequence goes on from WNGS01009202.1 coordinate 14,183,767, forward strand.
CCTTATTCACTCTTGTTTTCATGATGATATCCTTTTAATGCACCTAGAGTTTGCCAGTGTAGACTACTGATCACATGCCTCTGTATGACTAAAAATCTTAGGTGATGGGGATTTTAGCATCACGTAGCTAGTTTTGTGACACACTGCACTTCCCTTCACATAGTCTAGGGTAGCTGTACAAATGCAGATGTACCTAAATGTGTTAATAAAAAATCATGGAAATAAACATTCACAATTCAGGTGAATTGAATACCTAGACTTCTTAACTGGAAGCAAAAAAAGAATCTGAGACAGATAGAAGGAAGAGAAGGAAGGAGGATGATTGGATGTTTGAAGAGAGGCTAGGAGAGACAGGGTTAGATGGAAAGGTGATAGAGAGAGGGAGACTGGAAGAGAGGTGTGGGAAGGTGTTGGTAAAGAAAGATGGAGTGTGGGAAAGATGGGAAGAGAAGGGAATAGGGAATGATATGAGAGAGGGGAGGGGAAAGAGACCCAGAACAGCCAAGTACCTCTCCTAGTAGTATCTTGACAACTGGGATGTTGGCATTATAATATCTTGTCTACCAAAATGTTGACACTATGGCATTATCTCTTTCTCATGTAGGAATTGCACTAATTCCAACTGTGAGTAAACAAGCAACATTAAAAGATCAGAGTGGTAAAGACAACCTTACCTGTGAGAAGGAACGAGGGGGGGGGGGGGCAGGTTAAGTGTAAAGGCAGATGTGAGGTGGATGTAGGCAAGTGTGAGAAATGTCAGTGATATGCTTCTCATGATCTTGAAAAGAAGTGTGGAGAGTGTAGCGAGCCAGTGGGCAGAACTCACCACTCATGGGATGTGGGATGAGCCAGTAGGTAGAGCTCACTTCTGAAGGAAAGTGGAGCGAGCTAGTAAGCAGAACTCACCTCTGAGGGTGTGTGGGCAGAGTCACTGGCCATGGAAGTGGTGGAGGAGCAGAACTGTCGGTCCGGACTGGGTGGGGAATCTGTGAAGAGCTTCATGTGCTTGGGTGAGGGCTGTGCCTCGTCCCCACACTCACTGTAGTCCAGCTGCAACATAAACACTCAGTTTAGTTAAGCCTCCATCTGACCCATTTTCACAGGTTTGAAACAATACCACAACATAAGAATAGCGGAAATTGCAGAAGGTCTTTTGGCTCATACGAGGCAGCTCCTATTTATATCCACCCAAGCTAACTCATATATATGTCTAACCTAAGCTTCAAACAATCTAGTGATCTCATGTCCATTATGTTACCCAGTTTTACATATTTTAGTTGAATATTCAGATGTTATAAAGCAATGCCTCCCAACCATTCCCTTTCGATAGTATACTCTAGAAAGTCTAGATACTCTACTCAATGAATCAGCTTTATTTAAATACTATTAATGGAGTTGCATGATGTTTGAATTCTTTGTCAAATCTGGCCTAAAGTTGCATATTGAAGATACAAATACATGCTATCTTCTGACTTGTGCTGACTTAACAAATGATCTTTATAATTAATTACTACGTCCAGATTAGACAAATGTTGAAGACTTGCTTTCGTGTCATTTGATTTTAATCGGTTGAAAAAAAATGATAGATTTTTTTCAGGGATATTCCTGCATGGAGCTCTAAGCCTCTGGCTGGCCCACAAAGTGTTACTTATTTCTTGTTTCTGTTTTACTTAGGTGGAGTATGAGTATTTATGACTTGTATGTTTGCTTCAGTAAGATTATGCCCCATGTGTTTAACAACTAATGCTCTGTTGAATCCTGTTGAAATTTTATTTGGTGTGTAACTCTGCACTGTGTTAGATGATGTTCTAGTGGTCTGTCAGACATTTCTTCACAGGGTTGACATTTCCTCCCATCTTCTGGAATCTGTAAGCCTATTTCCCATGCACATGGGTATCCAAGCCTCATGTAATGTAAGTAAACTTCTGTTGTTCTACTGCTCCCCTTTATCAAAATAAGTGAAAAAAAGAAAAATAAGAAATTCGTAGTTGGTTGAATTCTTATATCAACCCGCAGATCCTGATGTTACAACTGCTGTGTTATACTGTACATCTTCGATCTATTTGATCAAATAGAGCATTGCTCTATTTCTAATTACTTTCTTAATATGTGATAGACTCTGGGGTAACTTGCATAACTTGCTATGTAAATGTCTACATTTCTTTTCTTATTTGCAAGTTTTGCAGCTTCATTTGTAATGTCATTCCCCATTATTCCCACATGACTTGGCACTCAGTTGCTAAGTATCCGACGGCCTTGACGTTTGAGTGTTTGCATTAATGCTATGACATTTGTGGTCAGATGAATGTTGTCACGTATGTGTTCTTGTTGCAAGGTTTCAATGGCAGTTCTCGAATCTATATATATGAAAACATGCTGTCATTTTTTTAATAGATGGAATAATTGTATAAATTAGTTTTGGTGTCTTGACTAAAAGCTTCACCAACATCATCATTGCAATAGTCATCCTCACTATCATCATTACCACTACTATCATCGATGACACCATCATTTTCCACCATTACTATAATGATTGTCACTTCTCATCATCACCATTACTATCACCATCAACACTATTAATAACATAATAACTGATCGATCTAAACTTAATCAATCTATACTAGTCACATAAAACGAGACATAGAGACCAAATCAGGAGTCGTCGAGAGTTAACCCTGAACAATTAATTGAGCTGACAATCATGAGTTACTGATAATATGACTTGCATAATATGAGTAAGATGTGAATAATCAAATCAAATCAAATCAAATGTTTATTTAGGTAAGGTACATACATACAAGAGATTTTACAAAGAGTGATGGATTTATAGATAGGGCTAGTACATACAATGCCTAAAGCCACTATTACGCAAAGCGTTTCGGGCATGAAAAACTTAAATGACTAAGGCTTAATACTAATTGAGCATAAGGAATAAAATGAGTTGAGAACAAATAAAAAAGAGTTAAGAAGGGGGGAACATGGCTGAAAAAGCAGCACAAATACAATTCGATCGACAAACAGTGTCATTTAAAAAAAAAAAACAGACATTGGTTGACAATAGAGGGGTAAGATAGGTTACAGGGAATTTATTAGGTATAGCTTCATTTTTATCTTAAACTGGTTGAGAGAGGTACAGTCTTTAACATGGTTGGAATCGTTCCCATCGAGTGTCTAAGGACACGAGTAATGGAAACGGTTGAGCGTCCATAGTGAAATCGACACCAGTAATTCCATCTATCATCAACTATCATGCAAGAGGAGCCACACATCTATGGTTCATCCAATAAAATCAGCAGACTTCTAGATGTTACCACTGCTCGGTTTAGACTCTGTTACAAGTATCTCTTGGAATTCTCATTATCTGCTGATGTAGATCTGACCAAATTTAAACAGTGTCAACAAAATTATTCACACACCTTCCATCACTATGTGATGGAGTGCGAAAAGATATGTGAATTCAGAGACAAATCTATAACCAATGTTCCAACTATGTGTAAATATCTCATTCAAAATGATCTGCTACTAGAAATTTTAGCCAAATATCCCCAGTTTGCTAACTGTAGGTAGTTATTAAGTGATTGTAACCTATCAACCACTGCCCACTGGATGGGGGGGGCGGTATGTAGGACAAACACATCAATTGTGACACTAGCTCTCCACATATGTCAGTTGATTAATTTAGAAACAATACTTGTGGTCGATCTCGAACCCATTGATGATGTGACAACTTATACTGAATTTTGTAACTAGCTTGTCAAGATTTTAACTTGCTTAGCTAAATGAATTGTGGGGTTCAGTCCCTGAGACTATTATGTGCCTCTGTAACCCCTTTTACTTCTGCCCACAAATGGGTATGGGGTGCATAATAAATGAACTAAACTAACTCTTAGCTGCTCAGAAAATGGGTAGGGAGTGAGTTTGCTGGTAGTATATAGCAATCGTGAAACAGTATACTGAGTATACTGACAGAGAACTCTTGATATACCGACAGAAAACAATGAAAACCAGAAAAAATCTTGGTATACCAGCAGAAAACTCTTGGTATACTGACAGAGAATTCTCCACACAAAACTAGCCCAGAAGTTACAAACTTTCAGCTGAGAAATTTATATTTGTACCTCAATATAATTTGCTTCTTAATTACTGATAAATTAATCCACAATCATTTAATTATCAACTCATAAATAGTATTTAGTTTATTCAGTGATGTTCATAAATAAGTTAAATTATTTGAGAATAAACTTCAGCCACTTGAGCTGACTAAATACTAAAGAATAAAGTTGAACTTAAATAACTAATCATCAAATAGACTATCTCTAAATTTGATCAAATATTTAAAATAATTAAATACCCAAGTCTTGTGTGGGATGCAACAGAAAAAAACGAACATCTTTATATAGTCCACTAAAAGTAAGATACAAAATTCACAACTGTCGTCCAATTCAAAGAGGTGGTGGTGCTGCTTTTTACTACCACCAAGAACCGACTTACTTAAACATAATTAAAACTAGAGACCCCTGTGGAGAGTATATCTTTGCCTGTTTCAGAGTCAAGGGTGGTGAGGCTGTCCTGGCTGTGGGAGCAGTCTACAGAATTCTTAACACTGATGTGACTGAACTCAACTCTAACCTTAGAAATCTAATGCTAAAGAACAGACTGAACAAAAACCACTTAATTATTTCTGGGGACTTTAACATTGACCTCTATGAGCCTGATAACCCTCCTGCTGCTAGTTTCCTTAACTGTATGAATTCCTGCTTCCTCATACCCATAATCACTAGACCTACTAGAATCACTGATAGTACTGCCACGACTCTAGACCACATCTGGACTAACATAACCTCTCTGGTTACTTCAGGGATAATCATTGATAGAACCACAGACCATTACCCACATTTCTCCTAACCGACATTAACAAACCACCTCTAGATACAAGGAAGATAAGCTTTAGGCTGCACAATGAAACTTCTATAAGCAATTTTATAGCTGCTGCTGCTGCTGCTAATATTAACTGGGAGTCTGAATTAGGTAACATAGGGGACATCAACCTAGCAGTGCAATCATTTCTTCAAAAAACTCTCAGCCTTTATAATACCCAGTGTCCTATGCTAACGAAACAAGTCTCAACTAAAAGGGAAAACAATCCATGGCTAACAAGGGGATACTTAAATCTATTAATAAAAAACATGACCTTGAGAGGAAGTATAGGTTAGGAATCGTCTCTAAAAATTTTTCAATGAATTACTCATCAGTGTTATCTAAAATAATTAGGAAAACCGAAATTAATTACTACAAAAATAAATTTATTCAAATAAAAGGCAACATTAAGAAAACATGGAGCACTATTTCACAAATATTGGGATCAATAAAGATAAAAAAAAATACTCCTGTCCAATAATGATGGTTTGCTTTCAGCCTGATACTGCTATTGAATTCAATAGGTTCTTCTCATCCATTGGGTCATCCCTTGCTAATGATATTCCATCCACCCATACTAATGTTCAGGACTACCTTACAGGTAACTATCCACAGTCTCTGTACCTAATGCCTGCTAATTCCACTGATGTTAATGAGATAATCCTTTCCCTTAAAACTAAGGCTAGTGCTCTTGCAGAGATACCAACTCTAATTTACAA
>WNGS01009202.1:14189725-14200765 GCA_020271785.1 Procambarus virginalis
ACAAATGCAGATGTACCCAAATGTGTTAAAAAACAAAAATTTGTGGAAATATTCGACAGATTAATGTTTCAAATCAGGCCCCACCTTGCTCCTAACCTGTATGGTTTCCTTCCTGGAAGAAGCACACAAACTTGCTTTGCTGGATATTTTATTAGAGAGAGACCAAGCTCTCACGCGGCATTTATTGACCTCCAAACTATTTTTGATACAGCAAACAGAGAAATAATCTTAGAACAACTAGCCTCTTTTGGAGTTAAGGGATGACTGCTGACATGGTTCATGGGTTACCTGAGTAACAGAACCGCCCCGCCTAAGATCTTTTCAAGGGAGTCAAAAGTAATTATTGTGTACCCTTTGAGCTATGTACACCCCAGGGTGGAGTGCTTAGCCCAACACTTTTCAATGTTCTGATGCACAAATTAATGATTGATATTCCCACACTACCTGACGAAGCCATCATCTGTTATGCCGATGATATATGAATTGTTTCAAATACCCAAACTAGAGTGCAAACTTTATTTCATTCTCTCCCTGCTAAAGGCATTGAATGTGGTCTTGTTATCTCTATAACTAAATCCAGAGCACTCCATCCTCAAGAGAAAACTCATGTCCCTCTAACTTTAACCCTCAAACCGCGCATATCATATATAAATGATATCAGTGACAAAACCGAAACCGTGCACATCATTTAAATATGATTTTGTGTCTAGTGCTTAATTTAAACGCCCCGCCTGGGATAGAGGCAGCTATAGTACAGCCACGACTGATAGTTGCCAGATGCCACCTAGAAAAAAAATCCAGCCCAACATTCTTGGGTGTGAGAGTGTCAGTATTGAGCAAGCCACCAAGTCTGGCGCACGCAGCACGAGCTCACAGCACCGCTGTTCAGCTTGTGACCACAGCATCGCCTACAAATGCCATAATATAAATGATACTGCTATTATTTAGCAGTGATAGTATTACTGAATCCCCCTGACTTTGATAAAACTGACCAGGATTCTGATAACAGCTTGATTGTGGTGATATTTAGCGCTGTGCTCGATGGAGGGAGGAGTACGGCTGTGGAGGGAGGGTTGTGGGCGTCGTCTTTGACTGTGTGTGGCCACCATTTATTGACTGCACTCACCATACCAGCTTAGTGGTTCGCTATGGTGAACACAAATGTAGATACTTATATATAACGTGTGTATAGTGTGAGATAACAGCAGAGAGAGTAAGTTGGGAGCCGCCATTTGGTGAGGGAGGAGCGTCGTCTGCATGATTTGGCATGTTGTTTACTGGTGGCCACTATGGTCTTGGGCACCATACCAGCTTATTTGTACAAGTATGGCGATAAAACAGGTAGATACTTATATATAGTGTGTGTATATAGCGTAATAACACCAAAACAATATTGTTGGAGGAGAAATATTAGTGCGTCTGGCCTTGAGGGTGGCCGCCGATCAGCTGACTGTGGAGTAGCTACGTCTTTGTGCCTTTACTCACCATACAAGCTTAGATGTACAATTATGGTGAACAAAACATGTAAATATGTATATATAACGTCTATGTATAATGAATAAATGCAAAAACAGTATTGTGGGAGGTGAATGAGGGTGAGTGAGGTGGTGTTGAGGGAGGGAGTGGCAGTGAGTGGCTTGCTGGTGTGTGGCGGCCACTCCTCGTTGCTTTTTGACTCACAAGACCAACTTAGTAGTTTGTTATGGTGAACAAAACATGCAGATACTTATATATAACCTGTGTATATAGTGTAACAACAGCAAAACTATTTGTTTATTGTTTTATGAACATAATAATTGAATCCTTACCTTACCTTGAGGATACCTTGAGGTGCTTCCGGGGCTTATCGTCCCCACGGCCCGGTCATCGACCAGGCCTCCTGGTTGCTGGACTGATCAACCAGGCTGTTGGACGCGGCTGCTCGCAGCCTGACGTATGAGTCACAGCCTGGTTGATCAGGTATCCTTTGGAGGTGCTTATCCAGTTCTCTCTTGAACACTGTGAGGGGTTTGCCAGTTATGTCCCTTATGTGTAGTGGAAGCGTGTTGAACAGTCTCGGGCCTCTGATGTTGATAGAGTTCTCTCTCAGAGTACCAGTTGCACCTCTGCTTTTCAACGGGGGTATTCTGCACATCCTGCCATGTCTTCTGGTCTCATGTGATGTTATTTCTGTGTGCAGGTTTGGGACCAGCCCCTCTAATATTTTCCACGTGTAAATTATTATGTATCTCTCCCGCCTGCGCTCAAGGGAATACAGATTTAGGCTCTTTAGTCGGTCCCAATAGTTTAGATGTTTTACCGAGTGGATTCTAGCAGTAAAGGATCTCTGCACGCTCTCCAGGTCACTTATATGCACACCATAATTTTGAGTACAGCGATGGTTCACACATTTTATAATATAAATATACCACAATTCACTGTGTGGAATAATATTACTGCAAAAAACTAAGAAAAAATCAATCAGAGACATTGAAATAATTAGGTAATAATATATTTGTGGCAACTGTCGTCTGACAGCTCGGGCAGAGTAGACCTCTTCTGGCGAAGGCTCTGCCAACGCCCCTTTTTTGCCACACTTTCCTACCCAACTGCGGCTAAAATATGCCACCTACGATTTTTTTGGTATTTTTTCCGTGATCAGGGAACAAAAATAAATACTTCTATAAGACGAAAGAATTTTTTGGATTTTTTTTTGTTGTACCTGTGGGTGTGAATTCCATTTGGGCCCCTAGCGGTTTGAGGGGTTAAGGTCAACAGCCAGAACATTGAAGTGTGTGGGAAGTACAAATACCTTGGAGTTGGTATCAACAGTGACATTGTAAAAGAGCTACATTATAGGTTAAAAGAAAGACTTAAACCACTGAAAACACTTACTGGTAAGAATATTGGTATCAATATTAAATATGCAAGATTATTGTACTGTATATGATGTTTGTTAGATCTCTAGTTGATTATCATGCTTTGCACCTAATTAACTTCCTCACCTCCATATTGGACAAATTTGTAGCAGTACAGAATGAAGCCATGAGGATAATTCTTGCAGGTGCCCCAAGATGCACAAGAATCATCAACATGAGGGAAGAACTGAAGCTTCCAACCATTCTAGAGAAAATCATGTAAGTCAACATGACCTTTTGCCTAAAAGTCATGAGGGACCCTACATCTCCTGCACTGCTTAGAGACAAATTATTCAGTGTTGTTAATACCCTATTGACTGGTGCCAACATACAGATTCATTTTATGATAAATGACTGAGCAAAAATGCCTACAATCTCATCAAACTCAACATTCCTTTTAAGTGCAATCTACCTGTCTTCGATATTCTTCTTTATCTCTATCCCACTATTTAAGTATCATACACACCCGTCACCAAGAAAGGAAATGAGGATTTTGCTCTTCTCAAAGATGTCACATGTAACGTACGATTATGTTACTTTGTTAGGTAGATTTGATACACAGTGTTTAGTGGGTTTCATATTTATTTAGTAATCTTGGTTACAGCAGTCGGATGCTTGCAGTGTCGTAGACATTGAGACAGAACTTGGAGCAAAGCAGAGAGCTGAGTGAGGCCAGAGTTCTGGAGCTCTATGCGGGAAAGTGTGGCAGTTCAATGCGGAATAGTGAGTGTCTAAACTCGATGAGATCGTGAGTGTCTAAACTCGATGCAATCATGAGTGTCTAAACTCGATGAGATCGTGAGCGTGGTAGCTCGATGTGGTCGTAGTCTGCTGTCTGCTCTGTGTCGAAGTTTGAATGTCTTGGGGTCAATTAGAACTGCATACACCGAGTGTTACAATCTTGAGGTCGAAGAGGTATGGCAACTCCGAAGTGTCTGTACTGAAGTTAACTGAATCATTGTGGAAATTATACTTATACAGTACTTAATCGCTAATCGATTGCTTATATGATTGGACTACACCTCACTATCCTCCAATAGGTTGGAAGGATGGAAAGAATGTTAACTGTAATTAGGGGAAAACATTATAGCTTTGTAATTAGTACTAATGATTTTTGCCATTAAGCTAATGAGAGAGTGGAGCGAGTATGTTGTTTACTCGCTACAGAACTCCCCCTCCAAGGGGATGAAAGAAAAGAAATACAACAAAAATACGAAGCTACTGTTCCCTGGGTCACTGTGGAGCATTTAGTCCGGTACCAAAAGATGTAAACAGCGTGTGGACAAGCTCGATTAGCAAGAGAGAAGGATTGCACAGTTGTTGCGTCCAGGGTCTCTGGTAAAGCAGTTAGATCCAGGGTGGATGGGCTCAGGCACCAGGACCATATGAGGTAATGTAGGCATTTAGTTAAGACAATGAGGGAATTACAGTTAGGTTTGAATTGTCCTGAAAGTGATGAAAAGTCGGAAACGCAAGCTGTAGGTCCTATACTGCACAAGGAAAGTGCTAGAGTTGGCAGCGTAGCAGAATGCAGTGAATCTGGTAGATGAATCTGATGAAAGAGCAGCTGTCGTGGGAGTCCCGGTAGGATCAGCAGTGCCCTGGCAGCGATGGAGAGTCGACAGGACGGGCTGTAGATCCCACATGATGTAGTTACTGATGCAGTTGTCAGATGAGTAAGTAACGATCGTGGTGCAACAAGCTGTAGCAGATGAACATGCAGAGATAATCGCAGTGAAAATCATAGCTGTGGCGAGATTGTAGGTAGCGTTCCACGACAGGTGGCAGCGGTCCACAGCCGGCAGCAGCAGTAGAGGTGTGGTGAGAGGCCATGTTGTAGTCCATCGGGGCTGGGTATTGTCGAAACTCTCGGGGGTCGACAATGTAACGTATGATTATGTTACGTTATTGGGTAGAGTAGATACACAGTGTTTAGTGGGTTTCATATTTATTTGCCATCGTGATCCAGGAATTGCTGAATAAGATGAGTTATTCAATCCAAGCAAGTGACATCATATCAGCTTATAGAGTGGGTACCAAATCATCTGGTACAAATTAGCAGGAAAATTTGTGTTAAATTAGATAGCTGCTCCCGCAAGTCAAGACCTTATCAGAGCCACAGTCTCTAGTAAACCCATTGTTTATGTGAATGAATGTCTGACTAGGTTCAGATTTCTGCTCCCAAAAGAGTACCAATGATGCAATTGTTTGTCTGCTTGAGTTAATCTACTCAGCCCTTGACAAAAGAGAGTGTCCTATTGGACTCTTCATTGACCTGAGAAAGGCTTTCGATACAGTTAACCATAACTACCTCTTACTTAAATTCCACCATTATGGAATCTGTGGCCTTGCCCTGAACTATATCCGATCCTATCTTAATGACAGATACCAATATGTAGCTATCAATGATATAACCTCTACTACTCTACCACTAACCGTAGGAGTGCCACAGGGCAGCATCCAAGGACCCCCTCCTGTTTTTTATTTACATCAATGATTTGCCTAATGTCTCTAACATGCTTAAACCTATATTGTTTGCTGATGATACTACTCTCATCTACTCTGACCCCAACCCACTCATATTAAATAATGTTGTAAACAATGAATTAAAAAAAAGTCCACTTGTGGATGTCAACCAACACACTCACACTAAACATAGAAAAGACTTACTACATCTTATTTGGAAGCAAATCAACAAATGCAATTCAGCTTCAGATAGATAATGTAAACATTAGCAATAAAAATGATGGAAAGCTCCTTGTCCTATACTTAGACAAGAGACTCAACTTCAGCGCCCATATACAGCACATAACTAAAAAGGTTTCAAAAACAGATGGTATACTCTCTAAGATCAGATATTATGTACCCTACTCTGCTCTTCTCTCACTCTATTATGCACTTATCTACCCCTATCTTATGGTATCTGTGCTTGGGGTTCAACCTCTGCAAACTACCTCAAGCCCATCATCACCCAGCAAAAATCTGCTATCAGGACAATAACAAATTCTGCTTTCAGACAACACACAGCTCCCTTGTTTAAATCCCTAAACATGCTAAACATAAATTCACTCCATACATTCTCTTGTGTCAATTACATTTATAAAACCCTTTTCTTAAGTGCAAACCCTGTTCTGAAACTTTTCCTGGACAGATGTAATAGAACACATACTCACCAAACCAGGCATAAATATCTCTTTGATATCCCCAGAGTTAAACTTAATCTGTGTAAACACTCTATGCAAATAAAGGAACCTAGTCTATAGAACTCACTCTATGCAAATAAAGGGACCTAGTCTATAGAACTCACTCTCTAATGAATTGAAAAGCTGTCCAACTTTTGCCTTATTCAAAAATAAAACTAAAAAGTACCTAATTTCATCTTTGTAGTTTTCTACCTAGTGCTTTATCTTGCACTGTATCTAGTGCCACCCAATCCCTCAATATTTGTACCTAAGCCATATTACTTTACCCTTGTAATCTTTGATATCATCCGATATCATGGTTGTTGTATTGAGTGCATTTTCTGCTGCATTATTCCTTGAAATGATCCTCATTTTATGCTTCAGTGAACCAATGTATAACCCTGAAATGTTATCCTAATGTGCCTAGTAATCCTTGTTCATTATTGTATATTAATATTATTGTACAGTATATTATTCTAATCTGCTTTTCTGTCAAAATTTCTTGCAATGTACCTGTAAACATTTTTTTTAATTTCACTGTAATTATTCTATTTAAAATTATCTGTACCTGTAAAGTAAAGTTGTAAAGTACCTGTAAACATATTTTGTCCATTTTACTGTGAATTATCTAAAAATTATCTGTTAGTTTAAGGACTTACCTGAAACGCTATGCATGCTAGTGGCTTTACAAGAATATAAAATCAACTTAATTTCTATGTTCCCTGTTAACCCCCCATTGTACCTTCTTGTATATAAATAAATAAATAAAATAAAATAAATTTAGTAGTCTTGGTTACAGCAGTTGGTTGTTTGCATTGTCATAGACGTTGAGACAGAACTTGGAGCAGAGCACAGAGCTGATTGAGGCCAGAGTCCCATAGTTCTATGAGGGGAAAGTGTGACGGCTCGATGCGGAATTGTGAATGTCTAAACTTTATGAGATCGTGAGTGTCTAAAATCGATGAGATCGCGAGTGTTTCAACTCGATGAGATCATAAGTGTCTAAACTCTGTGAGATCGTGAGTGTGGTAGCTCAGTGTGGTCGTAGTCTGCTGTCTGCTCTGTGTCGAAGTTGGAGCGTCTTGGGGGAGATTAGAACTGCATAAGTCAAATGCTACAATCTTGAGGTTGAAGAGGTGTGGTAACTCCAAAGCATCTGTACTGAAGTTAACTGAATCACTGGAAATTATACTGATACTTAATTGATTGATTAATTAAGATTAAGCCAACCAGGAGGTGGCACAGGCATGAATAGCCTGTATGTGGTAGATTTTATTTTTTATTTTTAGTGAAGGTATACTGTGTGCTGAGGTGGCATTAAAATCGTCAGGCTGCTATCACAAGGGAGGATACTGCTTGACAGTGTTTATGAGGATGTCCAGCTGCTGGACACCTTTTTTGACCAGATGAGTGGCAATGTTGATGGCTTCAGGGTGGTTACTGCAAGATTCAGGGACTCTTAAAGTTTTTCTAAGGTCGTTGGTTGCTTGACATTCCAGGAGATAGTGAAGTAGTGGTTTGATACTCAATCGCTTCTCGATTGCTTATATGATTGGACTACACCTCACCGTCCACCAATAGGTTGAAAGGATGGCTAGAATGTTAACTGTAAATAGTGAAAAGATTATAGCTTCATAATTAGTGCTAATGAGTTTTGCCATTAAGCTAATGAGAGATTGGAGCAAGTATATTGTTTACTTGCTACACACACACTTCAACCAATTGCCTCCATCGAAAATTTAAGATCTCACGTGCACTGTGTCTACACCGACGGCTCAGTGCAATCTTCTACTGGACAGACTGCAGCAGCATTCAAATTCAATTTCAAATGTTTATTCAGGTAAAAGTACATACATAGGAGATGAGTTACAAACATAATGTTGGATTTATAAATAGGGCTAGTACATATACAATACCTAAAGCCACTAATGCGCACAGCGTTTCGAGCAAGGTGTGGGGGAAAAAACACTTAGACTAAAACTTAATACTAATTGAGATTAAAGTTTAAATTGTGTTGAAAAATAAAAAAAAAGGGGGGGGGAACATGGCAGAAATCTGCAATTATACAAGTTGGTCAACGGGTTGACATTTAAGGGGGTAAGTATGTAGGTTTTATAGAAATAATATTTGCACACAGATTGGCAGTGTCAGGTTAAACAACGGGATGACCTCCACATAAGCAGAGTAAGTGGCACTACAACTAGCTACTAGTACATTAAAAAAAACTTAGGAGGAGGAATTATATTTTGTGATTCAGTCTGCTCTTCAAGAATCACAAACTTCTCCTGGAAGATCGACAACAAGAACCTCATACTACCAATTATAAATGACCTAATTGCTACACAGAGTAAAGGGTTTAAAGGGTTTACTTTCCCCTTCTTATTGGGTGGTTATAAATAGGAGCTGCCTCGTATGGGCCAATAGGCCTTCTGCAGTTACCTTTGATCTTGTGTTCTTATGTTCTTATTCCTATTACTATACCCTTATTTCACCTTACCTTCCGTACCTTTTGCCTTGCTCTTCTTCCTCTAAGATTTTCTCCTCCTCACCTCTCTCTTGCCTATTTATTGCCTTTAACCCCTTCCCTCATCACACAGCACCACTCCTGTGCCAGGTAAGTCCACTATGGGCTCACCATACCCCGAGCTACTTGCCCCACTCCTGTGCCAGGTAATCTACAGGTTCACCATAGCCCATGCTACTTGGAACTTGTTCTGAGTAGCTGAATCTATAACAACAAAAACAACTTCTCTCATCACAATCGACTTGAGAATGGTCCAGGACGGACCGAAACGTCATCGTCCTTTCACTTTCTAGTGTGTGGTTTGGTCAACAACATATTTCAGTCAAGTTATTGTGACTCCGCATCTGCAAAGGGTTTCAAATCGCCTTTGTATGGATACCATCACACATAAATATAACCCCTCATAATGACACAGACACTGCAGCCAAATTAGCATGTAACAAAGATGAAGTTGAATTAGACTTAGGTATCCCCATCTCTGCTGTCAAAACTGTATTGTTGCAAACATTCAGGTCTGATAGGAGAGAAATTACTGACTCCAACGACCTGATAGCCCCAGTATGAAACGCTATGATTTGTTCAGATCCGAAACCTGTTTATGGGCAGCACAAAATGACCACCATATGGTGCGACACAGTGTTGCCAGGATCAGGTTGGGTTACTGTTACCTGTGACAGGTGGCTACAAGTGATGGATCTCCCAATCCTGAGCACTCCAGGTGCAAACTCTGTGAGCAGGAACTGGGGCATGATCTTGCACACTACATCACCGAATGCCCAGTTATCAGACCATTCAGACCTGTTGGCATGAGGTACCTGGAGCTTAGAAATGACTTTTATTCACTCTCATGTTCTTGAGGATATCTTCATAATGCACCCAAAATTTGCCAGTACAGGCTACTGAACATATGGCCCTGTATGACTAACCATGTTTCGAGATAGGGACCCTTAGTATCACTGCCACCTTATTCACTCTTGTTTTCATGATGATATCCTTTTAATGCACCTAGAGTTTGCCAGTGTAGACTACGATCACATGCCTCTGTATGACTAAAATCTTAGGTGATGGGGATTTTAGCATCACGTAGCTAGTTTTGTGACACACTGCACTTCCCTTCACATAGTCTAGGGTAGCTGTACCAATGCAGATGTACCTAAATGTGTTAATAAAAAATCATGGAAATAAACATTCACAATTCAGGTGAATTGAATACCTAGACTTCTTAACTGGAAGCAAAAAAAGAATCTGAGACAGATAGAAGGAAAAGAAGGAGGATGATTGGATGTTTGAAGAGAGGCTAGGAGAGACAGGGTTAGATGGAAAGGTGATAGAGAGAGGGAGACTGGAAGAGAGGTGTGGGAAGGTGTTGGTAAAGAAAGAGGAGTGTGGGAAAGATGGGATAGAAGGAATAGGGAATGATATGAGAGAGGGAGTGGAAAGAGACCCAAACAGCCAAGTACCTCTCCTAGTAGTATCTTGACAACTGGGATGTGGCATTATAATATCTTGTCTACCAAAATGTTGACACTATGGCATTATCTCTTTCTCATGTAGGAATTCCTAATTCCAACTGTGAGTAAACAAGCAACATAAAAGATCAGAGTGGTAAAGACAACCTTACCTGTGAGAAGGAACAGGGGGGGGGGGGGGCAGGTTAAGTGTAAAGGCAGATGTGAGGTGGATGTAGGCAATGTGAGAAATGTCAGTGATATGCTTCTCATGATCTTGAAAAGAAGTGTGGAGAGTGTAGCGAGCCAGTGGGCAGAACTCACCACTCATGGGATGTGGATGAGCCAGTAGGTAGAGCTCACTTCTGAAGGAAAGTGGAGCGAGCTAGTAAGCAGAACTCACCTCTGAGGGTGTGTGGGGCAGAGTCACTGGCCATGGAAGTGGTGGAGGAGCAGACTGTCGGTCCGGACTGGGTGGGGAATCTGTGAAGAGCTTCATGTGCTTGGGTGAGGGCTGTGCCTCGTCCCCACACTCACTGTAGTCCAGCTGCAACATAAACACTCAGTTTAGTTAAGCCTCCATCTGACCCATTTTCACAGGTTTGAAACAATACCACAACTAAGAATAGCGGAAATTGCAGAAGGTCTTTTGGCTCATACGAGGCAGCTCCTATTTATATCCACCCAAGCTAACTCATATATATGTCTAACCTAAGCTTCAAACAATCTAGTGATCTCATGTCCATTATGTTACCCAGTTTTTACATATTTTAGTTGAATATTCAGATGTTATAAAGCAATGCCTCCCAACCATTCCCTTTCGATAGTATACTCTAGAAAGTCTAGATACTCTACTCAATGAATCAGCTTTATTTAAATACTATTAATGGAGTTGCATGATGTTTGAATTCGTTGTCAAATCTGGCCTAAAGTTGCATATTGAAGATACAAATACATGCTATCTTCTGACTTGTGCTGACTTAACAAAT
>WNGS01009202.1:14222059-14261603 GCA_020271785.1 Procambarus virginalis
AATGCCTATGCTGCCCGCACCAGCTTAGCTCAACTGGGTAACCGAGCCACGAGCAACAAACTCGCAGGGTTCCGGGTCGAAGGTGTCACCAGGCACCCACAGGCAGCAGACGAAGGCAAAACAGAGAGTCACCAAGACAAGGGGTGAGCAACCCTCAAACTCGCTGGAAGCGAGGGGGGGGCTCTGGGGGTCACATCCATCGGACCCACGCGCCCCAGGGGTTTCCCAGGGTCCCGAGCGTTTACTATAAGAGGACTCGCGCTCAGGTAATCCCAGGCAGGGTACTGCTAACCGGCACCCAAAACTACAAAACAACTTTCTAAGAGCTGAACCCCGGGATGTGTTACACTCACGGGGACCTAGCAGGGGGGCCACCAGAAATACTCAGAACACAAGGGACCAAGGGGCAAGAACGAAGGCAGAACCCCCCACCAGGTAGATAAACAAAAAGAAAAAGAAAACCCCGCAAGAGGACAGCATACCCAAGCGGAACAGAGCCGGCCACTATGATTGGGAAAAGACAAGCTGCACAGTACCCTGCGCCCCACCAGTGCAAAACTGCCCCTTACCCTAAGGCGACCAAGGAGACAGAACACCCGAGCACACAAAGAGCGGCCGAAAACCAAGCAGTAAACGGCCTAGCAGGGGCAGACCCCAAGGAACTTGTGGAAGGTGGCCCCAAGCCCCAAGGGCAGTACTTACAGGGCACCTAGGGAAGGGAACCCTAGGCGCATGCAGCCCGAGTACTGGAGAATCACTCCCGGCTCACGCACCACCTAGAAAAGCAGACACCACACTCTAGGTACAGTGCTGAAACAACCACTGGAGCCGGAGCACATAACCGGTGCCTATAGCATCAGCCGAAGAACTGATGGGTGGATAACCAGTGTGGGAGGTCTGGGGCTCCCCCTTCCCCTCCCGGGGAGGGGGGAGCTGCGCAGACAGCGGCGCGGTGACGTGTGACGTCATACTAGTTTGCTTGTTTTCTGTTGGGGAGTTCTATCCACTAGTTCGACTTTTGGTAGCAATTTTAACCAGAATAGGGGTTTGTTTTGGGGCGCTTACCTTTCTGGGTGCCTGTCCCGGTCGATGGCAGACATAGAATGCTTCCAATCACACGGGGGCTTCTATAGGCCATTGCTCCCCTTGCCTCTCTGAGGGGGCCCAATTCTGGCCGTGGTCCCTGGTAGGCCTAAGAACTCCATACACATGACTGATGCCAAAGTCTGACATTAGCATATCAGCCTGGGATAGCTCCGGGGAGCCGACGGGGCTCCCCCAGAAAACAGCATTGAACGTAATGAAATGCCATTTTCTAGATGAGCTCTGGAGGCTCCCTGGAGCTTACTGGGCTGATATGTATGTACAGTATTAGACCGTGTCATCAGTTGATTGGAGTTTTTACCTACCGGGGACCACCAGGCAGAACCTAGCCCCCCCATCAGAGAGGTATGAGGAGCAATGGCCTATGGAAACCCCCCCATGTATTTGGAAGCATTCTAAATACATACCATTGACCGGAGTTTGGCACCCAGAAAGGTAGGCATAACAAAACAAACCCCCATGATAAAAAAAATAATTGCTACCGAAGACCAAACAAAGAAACAGAGCTCCCCAAACTTTAAAACAAGCAAACAAGTAAACATCACACCCCACTGTCATGCCGCTCATCTGCACAGCCCTTCCCCCACCCCCTCCAAGGACGAAGGTGGGGGGAGAGGGGCCCCAGACCCTCCATGCTGGCTGCTCCACCATTCAGTTCTGAGGCTGAGCTTCAAAAATAAAGCAAAAACTGCCAACAGGAGGGAGGAAGGGCGCCGGGAAGCCTCCAGGGCTCACCAAGAAAATGGCGTTTCATTACATTCAACTTTGGTTTTCTGTGGGGAGCCATTATGGCTTCCTGGAGCTACCTAACCAAAGAAAAAGAACAAGAGGGACTTACCCGGGAGGCAGCCGCCACTCATTCCTTAACCCTTAAATTGCGCATCGCATCATATGATGCTTTGACCGACTTGCAGAAAATTGTGCATCACATCATGTGATGCTTTGGAGTACTACGCAAGATTTAAATGGCCCACGGATACACAGGGTTCACCACACCTTCATCAGGGCTCTTGTAAACAGACGCCATTTAAAAAAAAATCGTGGGCCAAATTCCCGGGTGTTAGGGGCCCTCAGTATTGAGTGAGTTACCAAGCCTGACGCACGCAGCATGAGCTCACAGCACTGCTGTTCAGCTTGTGACCACAGCGTCTCCTAAAAATGCCATAATATACTTGTTCATGCTATTATATAGCGATGATATTATTACAGAAGACCCCTGACTGTGATAAAACTGACCAGGGTTCTGATAATAGCAGGATTGTGGTGATACTTAGCGCTGTGCTCCATGGAGGGAGGTGTAATGCTGTGGGAGGGAGGGTGGTGGCATTGTCTTCTGACTGTGTGTGGCCACCTTTTATTGACTGCACTCATCATACCAGCTTAGTGGTTCGCTATGGTGAACACAAATGTAGATACTTATATATATATATATATATATATATATATATATATATATATATATATATATATATATATATATATATATATATATATATATATATATATATATATAACGTGTGTGTATAGTATGAGAGGAGTAGGTTGGGAGCCGCCATTTTGGTGAGGGCGGTGGCGTCGTCTGCACGATTTATCATGTTTACTGGTGACCACGATGGTCTTTGGGCACCATACCAGTTTACTTGTACAAGTATGGTGAATAAATAGCTAGATATTTATATAAATGTGTGTAAATAGTGTAATAACACCACAAACAGTATTGTTGGAGGAGAAATATTAGTGCGTCTGGCCTTGAGGGCGGCAGCCAGCTGACTGTGTGAGGTCCTATGTCTTTGTGCCTTTACTCACCATACAAGCTTAGATGTACAGTTATGGTGAACAAAACATGTAAATACTTATATATAACGTCTGTATATAAAAGCAAAAACAGTATGGTGGGTGGAGAATGGTGGTAAGTCAGGTGAGGTGAGTTAGTGGCAGCCAGTGGCGGGCTGCCACTGGCTGCCACTGGCTGCCACTGCCACTGCCACTGCCACTCAGCATACCAACTTAGTGGTTCGTTATGGTGAACACGAATGTAGATACTTATATATAGCGCCTGTATATAGTGAATAAAAGCAAAAACAGTATTGTGGGAGGAGAATGTGGGTGAGTCAGGTGACTTGAGGGAGGGAGGAAGTAGCAGCCAGTGGCGGGCTGCCACTGCCACTCAGCATGCGAACTTAGTGGTTCGTTATGGTGAACACGAATGTAGATACTTATATATAACATCTGTATATAGTGAATAAAAGCAAAAACAGTATGGTGGGAGGAGAATGTGGGCGAGTGAGGTGTTGAGGGAGGGCGTGAGTGGCTGGCTGGTACACAGCGGTCACTCCTCGTTACTTTTTGACTCATAATAGGAACTTAGTGGTTCGTTATGGTGAACAAAACATGCAGATACTTATATATAACCTGTGTATATAGTGTAATAACCGACAAAGTATTTGTTCACTGTTTGATGAACATAATTGAATCAACAATATGCACACCATATTTTTGAGTACAGCGATGATTCACTCATTTTATTATATAAATATATCACACTGCACACTATTGAATAATATTACAGCAAAAAAAACTACAAAAAATCAATCAGAGACATTGAAATAATTAAGTAATTATCTCTTTGTGGCAACTTCGGCCTGACAGCTGGCAAGCAACAGACCGCCTGGGACGCACGCTGAGTCAGCGCCTGTTTTTGCCAGACTTCCCCGCCCTATAGCGGGCAATATATGCCACTTACGATTTTTCTTATTATTTTTCCCATGATCAGTGAACACAAATTAACAGGTTAGAAAAAAAAGTTTTTTGTTGTTGTTGTTGTTGTATGCACCTGTGGGTGTCAAATGGTCAGCCCGTCCTCCAAAAATGGGGTGGTAAATGTAAGAAGACAAATAAGTGCAATTATGTACTATTCATAGCAGTTAGGAATTGTACTTATTTTCACTTAGTGTTAAATCGTACTGTCAAATATATTGTGAATATTTGAGTTTACCTGAAAAACTGAATAGAAAACCACAACCTCACCTAACCGTCTTAGTTTTCGAAGATAATAATTTTACTGCTTCTTAATTACAATTAGTACTTAACCTATAGCTATATTGATATTACAGTTTTATAAATCTAATAAAACAAAACTAAAATATGTCAATAAATTATAAAGTAACTCAGGATATTTTAAAATTTTGTATAAAAACTGTATTGTTTAGTAAACCTGAAAAAGAAATTCCTGATATTTAAAACTTTTGTATAGCAAATTGAAATCGAAAACTTCATCCTAAAATTCTGAGTGTCTTAACAGAAAACAAGGAGAATTAAATCGGGGGAGGGAGTTGGGTAAATGTAACAGCCCCATAAGTGCAATTATGCACTATTTATGACAGTAAGAAAGTGTACTTATTACACATAGTATTAAATTGTACTGTCAATTCGGAGGATTGGCTTCAGCCTGTGACCCAAAACAACACACCCTCAACTAGGGCCAGGAACATTGACCAGGTAGCGGGCGGCGAAGACCCTGTTCGATTCCAAAACCCTCGTGCCCGAATGTCAGCCCAAGACATGTTATCAAAGACGGCAGCCAAAGCAGCAAACTTACAGACGTCATGGGCACGAGGATAGACCACAGGCTGGCTGAACAGAATAACCCTGCGGACAACCTGGGAGACCCAAGCCCTGTATCAGGGAACGAGGGAAATTGGATCAACCCACAGTGCATCCCCAGCCACCGAGGCCGAGGTGCGCAAATAATGGCGAAGAGCCACAACCAGACACAACACATGATGCACCCCCAGCCTGACCAACCAAGAATCAATGACCCAAGGAAACCTCTCCAGAAAGCTGCCGACTCATTATTTGCCAGAAACGAAGTTGACAGCTGCAACCGAATAAACCTACCACCAGGACCAAAAAAACAGAAACTCCTGCGCCAGAGGAGAGCATGGAAGTGAAACAAATTAAGAGAAAGCTTGCAGAACGGAGCAGAATTAACATCCACCTCGAATGCAAGCTGAAGCGACTCTGCCAGCACCGCACAATCCGAGGTGACAGTATTAGGCATCAAAAAGACAGTCCTGAAAATGCCAAGAAAGAATGGACAAAACAACCCAATCCAAAATAGAGGACAACCTACGACGGGAGAGAAAGTGGTGAAAAGAACGCCTGGAAACGTCATACTGTCGCCGAAGCACGCAGATGAGACATCATCAACGAAGTCACCTGATCATCATTCAATCAGTAATACACACACATCAAAAAGACCCGATGCGAAGACCGGAGGAGTAGATCAAACCAGCCAGGTTTGCCAGACACTCAGTCAGACACACAGACTGGATCGGCCCGATCTGCTGAAAGAGGCGGAGCCACGGGAAACACTTTGGGTTTCAACACTGAGCAAGCAGCATCTGAAACCAAGGCTGGGCCGGCCACCAAGGGGCTAACAAGACTACTCTCCCCTGGTAAGTCTCCAACCTAGCCAGGACCCGAAGCAGCAGCTGGACCGGGGCAAAGAGGTACCCGCTCTTACTCTCTTATAAGTAATGGGAGGAGATATGTATATAGCAGCAACAATCAACTTTATTCTACAAAGAACAAGAAATACATTTTAACCTGGTTACCTGGTTGATGGGGTCCTGGGAGTTCTTCTACTCCCCAAGCCCGACCCGAGGCCAGGCTTGACTTGTGAAAGTTTGGTCCACCAGGCTGTTGCTTGGAGCGGCCCGCAGGCCCACATACCCACCACAGCCCGGTTGGTCCGGCACTCCTTAGAGGAATAAATCTAGTTTCCTCTTCAAGATGTCCACGGTTGTTCCGGCAATATTTCTTATGTTTGCTGGGAGGGTGTCGAACAACCGTGGACCTCTGATGTTTATACAGGGTTCTCTAGGCACAATCAATTTGGGGTAAAATTTCACAAAGGTTTTTTAACACAAGATTATCTTACACTGACTTGATAGGAGGGGAGGGGGTTACTTGGATCACATACAGGATTGTTAAGGAGGGATTCCTTCAAACAAATACAAGCCTTAGGGGTGAATTGACAAATGGATCCCCACAACAGGCAAAGTCTTCACAAACTGGGATTTAAGGTCATTACTATACTCCACTCATCCTGGGTGACTACAAAGAACATGGGTTTTATCAATACTGTACACTGTTCTGACCACAATACACAAAAGGGGGTTTGACAAAGTAAATGGGGATAAGACCATATGCACAGAAATCTGAGTAAATGAATTAATAACACCAAAACACCACCTACACACAGGGTTCTATGAATAACCTTAATTCTTAAGACTTCCTATTCCTGACTCATACAAAGAGGGAACACTGCTATACTCTGATACAATGCACTTATCATTATTGTAACCTACCTTACCCCTCTATTGTCAGTCCATGTCTGTTTTTTTAATCAACGCTGTTTGTCGACCTAAATGTATTTGTGCTGCTTTTTCAGCCATGTTTCCCCCCTTTTTTTATCTCTATTTTTATTTGTTCTCAACACATTTTATTCTTTATACTCAATTAATATTAAGCTTTAGTCATTAATGTTTTTCATGTCCAAAACGCTTTGCGTAATAGTGGCTTTAGGCATTGTATGTACTAACTCTATCTATAAATCCATCATTCTTTGTAAAATCTCTTGTATGTACCTTACCTAAATAAACATTTATTTATTATTATTATTATTTATTATTTATTATTATTGTTGGAGACCATCACAAGTCACACATGTGATGATGGTCTGCTCAACACCAAGTGAACGAGAGAACTTGCACATGTCTCTAACTGCCCAGTTCCAATAATGTTTCATCCATACGCATGTGTCATACACATTTCCCAATAGTTAGTTAATTTATGTCTTATAATATTCCAGGCTGTTTTTCTACATTTAACACTATTGTTTTTCTATATTTTCTTGCACTGAATGTATTTTTGAAATATTTATTTACCTTTGTTTACACTGTTTTTGGGGGGATGACATTTCCTGTTAAAACAATGCTCTGTGCATCTGCAGAACTGCCTATTGTACTGGCAAAGATATTTCAACTGTAAGGGTTCCAGACTGTTTTGCAACAGTCTGGGAGATCAACAGGGAGATTGAAGAAATCGAAGAGACTGAAGCATTCCTATCAGACTGAAGAAAGGCAACTAGAACAGAAAGCAATTCAAGAAATAAAGAAAAACCCAAAATATTTCTTCACATATATTTTGATATCAACGGGAGCCGGTCGGCCGAGCGGACAGCACGCTGGACTTGTGATCCTGTGGTTCTGGGTTCGATTCCAGGCGCCGGCGAGAAACAATGGGCAGAGTTTCTTTCACCCTATGCCCCTGTTACCTAGCAGTAAAATAGGTACCTGGGTGTTAGTCAGCTGTCACGGGCTGCTTCCTGAGGTTGGAGGCCTGGTTGAGGACCGGGCCGCGGGGACACTAAAAACCCCTGAAATCATCTCAAGATAACCTAAAGATATATGCTAAATCAAAAGCGGAAACCACTGCCAGTATTGGACCTATTCGTATTAGCGAAGGTTCATACACTGAGGATGACAAGGAAATTAGTGAAATCCTAAAAAAGCAGTATGAGGACATGTTTAGCACTCCGATACTCAGCATGAAAGTGGAAGATTCGGGCAATTTCTTTATGAATGATACTCAAACACCTGTAAATATAACTGATATCAGCACAAGCATGGCAGATTTTGAAAGAGAAATTGAAAATATGCCCATGCACTCAGCCCTGGGTCCAGACTCATGGAATTCAATATTTATAAAGAAATGCAAAGTGCCAGTAGCACAGGCGCTCAGTATAGTGTGGAGGGAGAGCTTGGACACAGGGGAGATACCAGATGCGCTTAAAGCAGCAGACATTGCCCCTCTACACAAGGGTGGTAGCAAAGCATTGGCAAAGAATTATAGACCAGTTGCACTAACGTCCCACATAATATAAGTATTTGAGAGAGTGATCAGGAGTCGGGTCACTAGATTCATGGAAACCAATGACTCCACAATCCAGGCCAACATGGATTTAGAGCAGGAAGATCATGCCTCTCACAGCTACCTGACCACTATGACAAAATCACTGAGGCATTAGAGGAAAAACATAATGCAGATGTCGTATACACAGATTTTGCAAAGGCGTTCGACAAATGTGACCATGGAGTGATTGCACACAAAATGAGGTCAATGGGTATAACTGGTAAAGTAGGATGCTGGATACTCAATTTCCTGTCGAACAGAACACAAAGAGTAACAGTCAATCAAGTAAAATCGAGTCCGAGCACAGTTAAAAGCTCTGTACCTCAAGGTACAGTCCTTGCACCACTGCTGTTCCTTATTCTCATATCAGATATAGACAAAAACACAAGTCACAGCTTCATGTCATCCTTTGCAGATGATACAAAAATCAGCATGAAAATTACCTCTGCTGATGACATTGATAAACTACAAACAGATATTAACAAAGTTTTCGATTGGGCAGCAGAAAATAACATGATGTTTAACGGTGATAAATTCCAGGTGCTCAGATATGGCAAAAATGAGGATCTTAAACATAATACAGGGTACAAAACACAATTGAATCTGCCCATAGAAGGAAAACAGCATGTCAAGGATTTGGGAATAATGATGTCCGACGACTTAACGTTTAGGGAGCATAACCAAGCAAGTATTGCATCATCCAGAAAAATGATTGGATGGATTACGAGAACCTTCAAGTCCAGAGATCCCATCACAATGGTTGTACTCTTCAAATCACTTGTGTTGTCCCATCTTGAGTACTGCTCGTTACTCACTTCCCCCTTCACAGCAGGAGAGATTGCGGAAATTGAGGGAATACAGAGAACATATACGGCACGCATAGACATAATAAAGCACCTAAGTTATTGGGATCATCTCAAAGCTCTCCAAATGTACTCACTAGAAAGGAAACGAGAGAGGTATCAAATAATATACACATGGAAAATACTGGAGGGACAGGTCCCAAATCTGCACAGTAAAATAACAACATACTGGAGTGAACGACATGGAAGAAAATGCAGAATAGAATCAATGAAGAGCAGAGGTGTCATGGGCACAATCAGAGAACACTGCATGAACATCAGAGGTCCATGGTTGTTCAACGTCCTACCAGCAAACATCAGAAATATTACAGGAACAACCGTGGACATCTTCAAGAGGAAACTAGATTGTTTCCTTCAAGTAGTGCCGGACCAACCGGGCTGTGGTGGGTATGTGGGCCTGCGGGCCGCTCCAAGCAACAGCCTGGTGGACCAAACTCTCACAAGTCAAGTCTGGCCTTGGGCCGGGCTTGGGGAGTAGAAGAACTCCAAGAACCCCATCAACCAGGTATCAACCTGGTAACCAGGTAACATTTAACATTGCTATTTCTCCCTCAAAATTATTTCTCAAGGGTCGCTCTCTTACAACCAGTCCTGCTGAAGTGTCCACCGCGACAGCTTCACAATTGGGGAAGGGCACCACATACACGGGAAGATGCTGGGACCACCCCCGCCTGAAGAGGTCCACAGCCAGGAGTACGTACATCTGGCAGAGCCAACCACACCCTTGGTTATCTTGAGGTTATCTTGAGATGATTTCGGGGCTTTTAGTGTCCCCGCGGCCCGGTCCTCGACCAGGCCTCCACCCCCAGGAAGCAGCCCGTGACAGCTGACTAACACCCAGGTACCTATTTTACTGCTAGGTAACAGGGGCATAGGGTGAAAGAAACTCTGCCCATTGTTTCTCTTTGTGAGCAGACACGCAGACTGACTGGCCCACACAAGCCAGTTGTCGAGGTAGGCTAGAACCTGAACCCCTAACAGATGCAGATGGGTCACCATGACCCGGGTGAGAGGCATAAATATGCGAGGTGCCAGATTCAGGCCAAAAGGAAGGCATCGAAAGCAGTAAGCATGCCGCCTCACCACAAAACCTAACCAGTCCCTGAACCCCAGATGAATCAGGACATACCAGTATACGTCCCGGAGGTTCAGAGACACCATCCAAGTATCTGGCTCCAAGAGTAGCTGGGCCTGGATCATCTGAAAGGAGGGGCAAACGATCCAGGGGTTCAGACGAGACAAGTCCAGAATGAACCTTAGATCCACACAGTCCCGTTTTGGGATTGGAAACAGGCAGGAAACCCACCTGAGGGATGTTGATATTTCGACCACCCCCTAGCAAACCCACTCCAAGATGACTTAGCTCCAAGAGTCAAATTAATTACAGTGGTACCTCGGAATGCGAGTGTCCCTGTATGCGAGTTTTTTGGAAGACGAGCAAGATTTCCTCGGAAAATATGTCTCGGAACGCGAGGGTTACCTCGGGACGCGAGTTTGTTGATACGCGTACAGGCCGACCTAGCTCGTGGTGGTTCGGCGATCGTCGCCCCTCTGCCCCTCCGCCCCTCAGTTTACCATTGCCTCGCGCTCAGTGACTACCACACATCAATTCTTCTTGCGGATTTTCAGTGTTTTGTTGGATTTTTGGTGATTTGACTATACAATTTGTTATTATATATCTCACCATGAGTCCCAAGAAAGCCAGTGGTAAGGATAAAGGCCAGAAAGCCCATGTGAGGATGACAATAGAGGAGAAACAAGAGATCATTCGGAAGCATGAGAACGGTACACATGTTGTTGAACTTTGTAGGCAGTACAACAAAGCCACATCAACAATATGCACTATACTTAAGAAGAAAAATGAGATTATGAGTGCTAAAGTGGCAAAAGGAGTAAGAACAATAACAAAACAAAGACCACAAATACTTGAAGAAGTGGAAAAGTTGTTATTAATTTGGATGCACGACAAGGAGTTAAGGTGTGATAGTGTTTCGGAGGTCATTATTTGTGAGAAAGCCAGGGTATTGCACGAAGACCTTCTAAAGAAAACCCCTGCAACGAGTGATGCAGATACGAAAGCGTTTAAGGCAAGCAGGGGCTGGTTTGAAAAATTTAGAAGGAGAAGTGGTATCCATAGTGTTACAAGGCATGGGGAGGCAGCCAGCTCAGACAAACCAGCCGCTGGACGATTTATTGAGGAATTTAAAGAGTTTGCAGAGGCTGAGGGATACCTACCACAACAAGTGTTTAATAGTGACAAAACAGGACTGTTTTGGAAAAGAATGCCTAAGAGGACATACATTACCAAGGAGGAAAAATCTTTGCCCGGACACAAGCCTATGAAAGATTGGTTTACGCTTGTGCTGTGTTCAAATGCGAGTGGCAATTTGAAAATTAAACCCTTGCTAGTGTATCATTCTGAAAATCCAAGGGTTTTCAAACAGTATAAAGTGCAGAAAACTCAAATGTGTGTGATGTGGAAGTCTAATAAAAAAGCATGGGTGACTAGGCTTATTTTTTTGGAGTGGGTGAATGAAGTGCTGTGCCCTACCATAGAAAAATATCTGCAGGAGAAACATTTGCCACTCAAAGCCGTGCTTCTCCTCGACAATGCTCCTGCTCATCCTCGAGGCTTGGAAGATGATTTGTTGCCCAGATACAATAAATTCCTCACAGTTAAATTCCTTCCTCCTAACACCACTCCTCTAATTCAGCCTATGGACCAGAAAATCATAGCGAATTTTAAGAAACTTTATGAAAGGGCACTTTTCCGAAAATGTTTTGAAGTGATTGAAGCCACAAACCTCACCCTCAAAGAGTTCTGGAAACACCATTTTAACATTTGTAGTGCTTTAAAACTCATTGACAAAGCCTGGCAAGAAGTGACTCAAAGAACCCTGATCTCTGGCTGGAGAAAATTGTGGCCTGAATGTGTGAGAGAATTAGACTTTGAGGGGTTTGAGCCTATAAATGATGCACCTATTGTTGAGGAAATTGTTACTCTAGGCCAGCAAATGGGCTTGGAATTGGATAGTGATGATGTAGAGGAGTTGGTGGAAGAACACAACGAAGAACTGACCACCAAAGAACTCCAAGCCCTTCAACAGGAACAGCGAGACAACGCAGCTGATGATTCTTCAGTGGAGGAAGATGAGGCAGTAGCGGATGTCCCTTCTGCAGTAATTAAGAAGGTGTGTCAGATGTGGGAAGAGATTCAAACAATTGTTGAAAAGACTCACCCAGAGAAAGCTGTAGTAGGCCGTTGCCTTAATCTTTTCAATGACAATGTGATGCCTTACTACAGAGAGAGCATGCGAAAAAGGGAAAAGCAAGCTTCCATGGACAGATATGTGGTGAGAAAATCGAGCAGTGAGCCTCAACCAGGACCTAGTGGCACTCAGATAAAACGTGCCAGGGAAAGCACACCAGAAAGGTCCTCACTGCCTGATGTGATAATGGAAGGGGATTCCCCTTCCAAACAGTAACTCCTCTCCTCCTCCCCCCTCCTCACCATCTTCCATACGCCTACAGCATTCAACAGCAAGGTAAGTAATAACTTAAACATAGTTTTGTAGGTTTATTTAGATGAATTAGGTATAAAAATTTAGTTTGATATGGGTTTTTGGGGTAGTCAGGAACGGATTAATTCATTTCCCATTATTTCTTATGGGGAAATTAGCTTCAGAATACGAGTTTTCGGAATACGAGGCATCTACTGGAACCAATTAAACTCTTAAACTGAGGTATGCCTGTATTAGAATTGTGTTGGGGGACAGGCAGCCAGAGTGTATTCATGCATGTTAGGCTTATACCAACATCCCCTTCCCTAGGCCGAATTACAGACCCCAAACAGGATGCAACCCTACAACAAGCTGACTAACTCATGAATACCTACTTACTCAGGAGAAATTACAGGCCCCATGAAACAAATGGTAAAATATTAGAATGGATAAAAACAATGGTGTTAGGGGACATTCAAAAATACTGTATAGAATGGATAAAAACAATTGTGTTGGGGGACAGGCAGCCAGAGTGTATTCATGCATGTTAGACTTATACCAACATCCCTTTCCCCAGGCCGAATTAAAAACCCCAAACAGGATGCAACCCTACAACAAGCTGACTAACTCATGAATACCTACTTACTTAGGAGAAATTACAGGCCCCATGGAATAAATGGTAAAATATTAGAATGGATAAAAACAATGGTTGAAGGAAAGAAAACAAAGGGTAGTGCTAAATGGAAAAGAATCTGAATGGAGAAATGTGATAAGTGGGGTGCCACAAGGATCCATTTTGAACCCTACCATTTTTGTCATACATCAGTGACATAGACGAGAATATTACAAACCACATCATCAAATGTATGTGATGATGTATGGTGCAATATACTAGTTCAACATGGAAACATATGGATAGCTACAGGACTGACACAGTAACAGCAGAGGAAGTCACTGATCTGCATAATGTGATTAATGCAGCATCACAAACCCAAACTCTTATAATGGGAGATTTTAACCACGAGACAATAGATTGGGTAAATTTAACATCACAAGCTGAAGGAGATCAATTTCTAGACCTGGTGCAGGACTCATTTCTCATACAACATGTGACTGAACCCACTCGAGGTAACAGCATTCTAGACCTGGTGCTAACATCAGAAGAGGACATGATCGATCTAATTCAAATAGGGAAAAAGCTCACTCCATCGTATGATCACAATACAGTATTCTAAGATCGAATACAATTACAGAAACTCTCATAAAGATCCAAGATGATGACCTTCTAGATTACCATCGAGGAAACTATTAGGGAATGAAAGAGGAATTGCAAAAAACTTCATGGAAGGAGCTGATAGGTGATCAGGGCATGGAAACATCATGGTAAAATTTCAAAAAGGTCATTACTGAACTCGTACAAAGATATGTGCCAAAAAAAGGAGAAAGAAAAGAACATGAACAAGATGGGTGACACAAGTAGTAAAAAACCAGTGTTGAATGTAATGAAATGCCATTTCCTGGGTGAGACCCGGAGGCTCCCCGGAACTATACCAGGCTGATATACTAATGTCAGACTTTGGCATCAGTCATGTATATGGAGTTCTTAGGCCTACTGGGGACCACGGCCAGAACCTGGCCCCTTCAGAGAGGCAAGGGGAGCAATAGCCAATAGAAACCCCCGTGTGGTTGGAAGCATTCTATGTCTGCCATCAACCGGGTCAAGAACCCAGAAAGGTAAACATCCCAAAACAAACCCTTATTTTGGTTAAAATTGCTACCAAAAGCCAAACTAGTGGATAGAACTCCCCAACAAAAAACAAGCAAACTAGTGTGACGTCACACGTCACCGCGCCGCTGTCTGCGCGGTGGAGGGGCTCCCCCTTCTCCGGAAAGGGGAAGGGGGAGCCCCAGACCTCTCACGCCGGCTATCCACCCATCAGTTCTTCGGCTAATGCTAAAGGCACTGGTTGTGTACTCCGGCTCCAGTTGTTTCAGCATTGTACCTAGAGTGTGGTGTCTGTCTTCTAGGTGGTGCATGAGCCAGGAGTGAGTCTCCAGTACTCAGGCTGCATGCGCCTAGGGTTACCTTCCCAAGGTGCTCTGTAAGTACTGCCCTTGGGGCTTGGGGTTACCTTCCACAAGTTCCTTGGGTCCTGCTTCTGCAAGGCCATTTACTGTTTGGTTTTTGGCCACCCTTTGTGTGCTAGAGGGTTCTGTCTCCCTTGTTCGCCTTAGGGTAAGGGGCAGTTTGCACTGTTAGGGGCACAGGGTACTGCACAGCTTGTTTTCACCTATCATAGCAGCCAATTCTGTTCCGCCTGGGTATGCTGTCCTCTTGTGGGGTTTTCTGTTTATTTTTGTTTGTCTGCCTGGTGGAGGGGGGTCTGCCTTCGGTTCTTGCCCCTTTGTACTGGGTTCTCTTCCTTCTTCCGGTTGTTTTCCCTGCTAGGTCCCCGTGAGTGTACATATCCTGGGGGTTCAATTCTTAGAAAGTTGTTTGGTAGACTTAGGCACCGGTTTGCAGTACCCTGCCTGGGATTACCTGAGTGCGAGTCCTTTTATAGTAAATGCTCAGGACCCTGGTAATCCCCTAGAGGGAGCATGGGTTCGATGGATGTGGCCCCGGAGTCCCCTCTCGCTTTGTGCGGTTTGACACCCACCCCTACGCCTTTCTGCAGTTACTTCCATCACGAGACATCGTTGTATGTTTTACGTCCTGCATCTCCGTGGTTCAGCTATTGTTTCAGTCTCTTCTATCAAGACTGTTTTGTGGGCTACAAGATGAGTACTGAGTCGCGTCCTGTTAATTAGGTTCACCCAACATGCGGCAGCCATTCATGGCAGCCATGTCATGTGGACATTAAAGTTTTAATAAAATGGGTGAGTAGAACACCGAGATGAACTTGGAGGGAGTTCAGTGTTCCTCTCCTGTAAAACTGAGAGTTCAGTCTGTGTTTAAATTCATGTTCTAGATGGGAATACATGTATGGCTAATGGAGAGCCAATGACTGTTGCTAGCTAGCTTTTGTGGAAGAATTAGGGATATTGCATTTACTTATATCAGTACAGGGATAGGATGTTTTTATTCTCAGATGTATTGGAAAGATTACTGGGTTGTCATCAGCATAGTCGGGATCCACATCCCAGGGTTTTGTTTAATTATGTATTTATGGTTATTGATATACAACCTGCTGGTTGTCACTGAGGGTTAAATTGGATAGTTATGACATTTTGAAGGCTTTGTTTCAGATTGTTAATTAAAGTAAGGGGTTTGGGATAAGAAACTTTGTATTAAATAGTTTAACACAAAGTTTCATAAGTGCAGTGGCACCTCGACTTACGATTGCCCCTACTTACGATAATTTCGAGTTACGATGTAAATTTCTTTGAAAATGCGACTCAACATCCGATGGTGTCATCGACTTACGATATTTGTTGGTACACGTTCGGGTCGACCGAGCGCGTGGATCCCGGTCACATGGTCGACTTGCCTCAGTTTACTACAGCTGCCCGCTTAGTGACAATCGCGCCTATAAGAATTTTCGCTTTTGTGGTGATTTTTTTCCATTTTGAACATTAAAGTAATTATTATATATCACACCATGAGTCCCAGGAAAGTCAGTGGTAAGGCTCAACATATGAGATCCCAAGTAAGGATGACCATAGAGCAGAAACAACAGATCATTCGTAAATATGAAGATGGTGTGTGGGTTGTTTGACTGGCTAGGCAGTACAACAAATCTCAGTCAACGATATCCACCATACTGGCTAAGAAAAAGGACATTATGGGTGCTAAAGTGATGCATCATTGCAGACAAATGTTAAAACGAAGGGAAAAACAAATGTCTCTTGACAAATTTGTAGTGAGACAAACAAGCACTGAACCACAACCAGGTCCTAGTGGTATTCAGGCAAAATGTAGGAGAGTGAGTACCCCAGAGAAAACATCACTGCCTGATGTGATAATGGAAAGGGACTTCCCTTCCAAACAGTAACAACTCTCCTCCTCCCCCCTCATCACCATCTTCCATATGCCATCAAGAGCTCTCCATAAAGGTAAGATAAACTTCGGTACTGTATTGTAGTTAGAAAAAACATTGTGTTCAGTATAAAATGTATTTGTATGTTAATATTTTGAAGAGTGGGGAACGGATTAATTCAAATCCCTTTATTTCTTATGGGAAAAATCGCTTCGACTTACGATCCGTCTCTGGGAATAGATTAGCATCGTAAGTCGAGGCCCCATTGTACTTGAACGAGGGGGAACGAGGGGTAACAGTACCTTACCTTACCTTGAGGTTACCTTACCTTGAGGTGCTTCTGGGGCTTAGCGTCCCCGCGGCCCAGTCGTCGACCAGGCCTTCTGGTTGCTGGACTGATCAACCAGGCTGTTGGACGTGGCTGCTCGCAGCCTGACGTATAAGTCACAGCCTTTTTGATCAGGTATCCTTTGGAGGTGCTTATCCAGTTCTCTCTTGAACACTGTGAGGGGATTGCCAGTTATGCCCCTTATGTGTAGCGGCAGCGTGTTGAACAGTCTCGGGCCTCTGATGTTGATAGAGTTCTCTCTCAGAGTACCAGTTGCACCTCCGCTTGTCAATGGGGGTATTCTGCACATCCTGCATTGTCTTCTGGTCTCATGTGATGTTATTTCTGTGTGCAGGTTTGGGACCAGCCCCTCTAATATTTTCTACGTGTAAATTATTATGTATCTCTCCCGCCTGCACTCAAGGGAGTACAGATTTAGGCTCTTTAGTCGGTCCCAATAGTTTAGATGTTTTACAGAGTAGATTCTAGCAGTAAAGGATCTCTGCACGCTCTCCAGGTCAGCAATTTCTCCAGCTTTGAAAGGGGATGTCATTGTGCAGCAGTACTCCACTCTAGAGAGCACAAGCGTTTTGAAAAGTGTCATCATCGGTATAGCATCTCTAGTGTGAAAGTGTGAAAAGTTCTTGTTATCCAACCTGTCATTTTTCTTGCAGGAGGTTTATTTAGTGTAGGCTGAACATCAACTGGGGAACAAGACCTCTCTAGAGCCGGTGGAATATCAGGCCAGGCTGTGGTATTTAGGTATCTGTGTTCTTGAGTTAGTATACTATAGAAGTCCACATTTTTATTGCTAAAGGATTTACATTGCCTCCATTAAGTAGGGCTTTCATTAGGGAATTTACTAAATATTATTTTGATGCATAATTTTGATTTAATAAATAGTTATTGAATTTATTGTGTTTAGTGGTATTTACTCAGACATAGCAGGTGGTGGCGGCGAAGTTTCAGAATTTGCAGTTTAACATAGAGGATACAGTGTCTCTTAGCTCGTGACATCTAAATGGTCAAACATTTAGATCTCGAGGAATTGTACTGAAGGTTACTCAGCAGAACTC
Organism: Procambarus virginalis; assembly: GCA_020271785.1. NCBI lineage: Eukaryota > Metazoa > Arthropoda > Malacostraca > Decapoda > Cambaridae > Procambarus > Procambarus virginalis. Next base: position 14,239,889 of record WNGS01009202.1, read on the forward strand.
TGGTTTCTGTATATATTTCTTTAAATTTTCTTTATAACGACCAGAATTTAACCAGTAGTGAGGTTAAAGGTTGGCCCCCGTTACATCAGAACCAAGGGGTGGGGAGGTGAAGGACCAGAATGAATCACCAGCAGGGCAAGAACAAGGGGATGCGGACTGAACCATCCCTAGGCTAAAGTAGGTGAAAACACCACACCCCCATCCCCCAAGACCGGATCCCTAGCCGCTGTAATAGGTGAAAACTAACTGTGCAGTACCCCTGCACCCTTACCAGTGCAAAACTACCCCTTACCCCAGGGTAAACAAGGGAGTAGGAACCCCCCCAACACTCCCAGGGTGGTCAATCACCAAGCAGCAAAAGATCAACAGAGATAGACCCCAAGGTGACTTGTGGAAGATAACCCCAAGCCCCAAGGGTAGAACTTACAGGGCACTCAGGGAAGGGAACTCTAAGCACATGCAGCCCGAGTACCTGTAATTACCTAAGTGTAGTTACAGGATGAGACTGTGAATATTACTCCCAGCTCGTATGCCACAATAAGAGTACTGGACACAAGGCACAACACAACACAGAGAGAATCAGGAGCTGGAGCCACACAACTGAAGCTCAAACACCCTCTCGGGGAGGGGAAAGCTGCGCAGACAAGTGGCACGGCAAGTGTGATGTCATGCTCGTTTGCTCATTTTTCACATGGGGAGTTCTGTCCACTTATTAGCTTTCAGTAGTAATTTTAACAGAATAGGGGGTTTGTTTTGAGGCGCTTGCTTTTCTGGGTGCCCGGCAAGGTTGATGGCAGACATAAAATGATCCAAACACATGTGCTCCAAACACACACAGCTTCTATAGGCCATTGCTCCTCGTGCCTCTCTGAGGGGGCCAGGTTTTGGCTCGTGGTCCCCAGTTGGCCTAGAACTCCATTCACACTGACTGATGCCAAAGTCTAACAATATACATATCAGCCTGGATAGCTTCGGGGGAGCTGAAGGGACTCCCCCAGAAATAAGTAAAATATTTGAACATTTAGTTCATAGAACAGTATCAACTTTTCCCCCTAATTCCACCAACTGGAAGGCAGACGAGCAGCTGACTTAAGGAAAACACAAGTCTTCAGACCAACACCACATCTCAACTGGAAGTATAAGAATTTCTGATAACTTTAATATCATAATAAAGAAGGGACATAAATCATTCATATTATTATATGATTACATATTATCCCTATAAATTTGTAAACCAGTACTGAATTAGAAACTATGGCAGAAAGGTATGACGTTTGTTTGATGTGTGGGAGAAAACTACTCTCAGGCAGCAGTCAGTTGAATGAGAGTTATGCCATAAGATATACCAAGGCAAATATAAAAAAATCTTAGATAAATTAATCAAAGCGTACAACAACGAGTAAAATGAAGGCAAATGCCATTTTCATTTTCACTGCTTAACTGCAATACTCATGGCAAGAGCCTAAATGACCCAGCCTAAATGACCCAAACATCACCAGCAATGATATGGATGAGAATAATGAGGAGAACAGAGGGAAAAGAACTGATGACATAATTAAAGAGCTACAAGAGGGTCAGAAAATCAAAATCAAAATCAAAATCAAAATGTTTATTTAGGTAAGGTACATACATACAAGTGATTGTACAGAGTGATAAAGTTATAGATAGGGCTACTACATACAATGCCTAAAGCCACTATTACGCAAAGCGTTCGGGCATAAATGAGTTTTGATGCAATAGTTTATGGACTTTCAACAATCAATAATTAGCAATCGTGTAGGCAAGATTCCAGTGGTCAACCAGATGAACCAGGACAGAAATCAGACATTCAGGGAAAACATTTTGAATGCTGGCAAAGTTGAGGTTAGTGACCTTTAAGATCTGGTGAGAGCAGCAGAAACTTTGCATAAAAAAAACGAAAAAACAACCTCATTACAAGGAACTTTGCCAATGAAGAGGGTAGGAATGATTAGGAAATCATTGAGAAAATGATAATGAAACTGATAGGAAATGAATGGAATGTTAGGATTGAGTGTGATTTGTAGGATTAAGTATTACCAAGATTAAATGCTAATTTGTTTAGGTATCTTACATATATGTCCAAGTCAACTCTTGTAACAGAAATGGATGAGGGCATCAGGGCCAATGACACTACAAACCAAGCATGACAGGATAGATCTCATTAAAAAAATTAAAATTATTGAACAATTTGGAGGATGTTGATCCTGACAATTTCTTAAAATGGTCAGATTTACCAGAGATGTAACACAAACAAGGAACATCGGTTTCACGCTCAACAAGACAATGCATGATCGAAAACAGATGTTTTTTCACCCCAGGGTTATTAACCCATGGAACCGCCTACCCACTGAAGCTGTAATTGCTAAACCTCTGTTGAATTTTAAAATCCAGCTGGAAAAAATCATCAGAAAAAATCATCAAATGGAGGACCTGGGGGGATGATGGGGGGGGGGGGGAGAGAGAGAGGCTATGACAAGCCGCCAGCTTCCTGTCCTCATCGAGGCCACATAAATGTTAGTGGTCCTCAGATAAATTCAGGTTAATTAGCAATATTAATGTAATTGTAACCCACGATCAACTTGTTTATTTATTTATTTATTTATATACAAGAAGGTACATTGGGATTGTGAGGATACATAGCATAGTATTATATTCTTGTTAAAGCCACTAGTACACGCAGCATTTCGGGCAGATCCTTAATCTAAGAAACTTATAAGTAGGTAAATACTTGCAAAAATTTATAAAAATGATAACAGTTACAAAGCATGAAAAAAATAAAAGATGAGAGAAAAATTGTAGGTATATTAAAGCACATAGGTAGCTCAGAATGATTGCAATGACAGCTTGAATGGTAGTTTAACAAAACTTAGCAGGCACAATACAGCATATGGCTAGCACATAAAGAAGACAGCAATGAACACAATGATAAAGTTGTTTGGATTAAGTACATAAAGATTGGAGATTGGGTAATGCTAGATACAGAGCAAATTAACCCTCAAACTGCTAGGGGCCCAAATGGAATTCACACCCACAGGCGCAACAAAAAAAAAATAAAAAATTCTTTCGTCTTATAGAAGTGTTCATTTTTGTTCCCTGATCACGGAAAAAAATAACAAAAAAATTATAGGTGGCATTTTTAGCCGCAATAGGGTAGGGAAGTGTGGCAAAAAAAGGGACGTTGGCAGAGCCTTTGCCAGACGAGGTCTACTCCGCCTGAGCTGTCAGACAGTAGTTGTCACAAATATATTATTACCTAATTATTTTAATGTCTCTGATTGATTTTTCTTATTTTTTTTGCAGTAATATTATTCCATACAGTGAATTATGGTATATTTATATAATAAAATGTGTGAACCATCGCTGTACTCAAAATTATGGAGTGCATATTAGTGATTCAATTATATGTTCATAAAACAATAAACAAATAGTTTGCTGTTGTTACACTATATACACAGGTCATATATAAGTATCTGCATGTTTTGTTCACCATAACGAACTACTAAGTTAGTCTTGTGAGTCAAAAACCAACGAGGAGTGGCCGCCACACACCAGCGAGCCACTTACTGCCACTCCCTCCCTCAACACCACCTCACTCACCCTCATTCACCTCCCACAATACTGTTTTTGCATTAATTCACTATACACAGACGTTATATATATATATATTTACATGGTTTGTTCACCATAATTGTACATCTAAGCTTGTATAGTGAGTAAAGGCACAAAGACATAGCTACTCACACAGTCAGCTGATCGGCGGCNTACATGTTTTGTCACCCATAACTGTACATCTAAGCTTGTATGGTGAGTAAACGCACAAAGACGTAGCTACTCCACAGTCAGCTGATCGGCGGCCACCCTCAAGGCACACGCACTAATATTTCTCCTCCAACAATATTGGTTGTGGTGTTATTATGCTATATACACACATTATATATAAGTATCTACCTGTTTTATTCACCATACTTGTACAAATAAGCTGGTAGGTGCCCAAAGACCCTTTGTGGTCACAGGTAAACAACACGATAATTCCTGCAGACGACGCTCCTCTCACCAAAATGGCGGCTCCCAACCTACTCCTCTCGCTGTTATCTCACACTATACACACGTTATATGTAAGTATCTACATTTGTGTTCACCATAGCGAACCACTAAGCTGGTATGGTGAGTGCAGTCAATAAATGGTGGCCACACACAGTCAGAAGACAACGCCACAATCCTCCCTCCACAGCCGTACTCCTCCCTCCATCGAGCACAGCGCTAAATATCTCCACAATCAAGCTGTTATCAGAATCCTGGTCAGTTTTATCAAATTCAGGGGCTTCAGTAATACTATCACTGCTAAATAATAGCAGTATCACTTATATTTTGGCATTTGTAGGCGATGCTGTGGTCACAAGCTGAACAGCGGTGCTGTGAGCTCGTGCTGCGTGCAATACTGACGTTCTCACACTCAAGAATGTTGGGCTGGATTTTTTTTCTAGGTGGGATCTGGCAACTATCAGTCGTGGCTGTACTATAGCTGCCCCTATCCCAGGCGGGGTGTTTAAATTATAGCGCTAGACACGAAATCATATATAAATGATGTGCGCAATTTCGGTTTTGTCATTGATATCATTTATATATGATATGCGCGGTTTAAGGGTTAACATGTTGATACAAGAATGTTTCCAGGATGAGTCTACAAATTTACAGGTCCAGAAATCTTCTGTTTTAGCTTCATATGCTTCCCAGTCTATGGATTTCAAGTTGAAGTCGCCGACTATCAACAGTTGTGAACTATCGTTATCCGCTCTCGCTATGATCTCTCTCATTATCGTTATAAGACCTTCTCATTTACTATCTAGCTCCTCCTTTGACCATGTGCTGCTTAGCGGTGGACTATATGCATTATGATCACTAGTTTATCATCCTCATGGCAGATCTCTAGTGCTATTATGTCAACTTCTTGTGGATTGGTAGTCATTATTTCGTTCACCTTTAGGTGTTCTTTCACCAGTACAGCAACGCCACCGCCTTTCCTAATTTTTCTGTCCCGTCTCCAAATTGAGTAGCCCCTTGGGAGTATGACCTCATTTATTTATTTATTTATTTATTTATTTATTTATGCATATACAAGAAGGTACATTGGGAATGTGTGGATACATAAAATGGTAATTACAGTCTTGTAAAGCCACTAGTACGCGCAGCGTTTCGGGCAGGTCCTTAATCTAAATAATCCTTATTTAAAATAACATCTTCAAGGGTCCGGACACTTGCGATAGTGTGTATTGGCTATTTATTTAACCATATCTTGGCTTTTATTTAAGAGATATTATCATTGAATGTAGTCACATTATCATCTACATCTGTCTTTATTCTGACATATATAGACCTTTAAGGTTACTTTGCATATATGCAAATTATTTACACAATTGATTGGCTTGTTTGCAGACCGTCACACCCCCTGAGGTAGTCATCACATAACTATAAAAAGGCATATATCTTCACTTTCACTTCAGTTATATTTATGCTGAAGTATTAATATGCAGCTTATATTTCTGTTTTTATGATGATATAGAAAACTTCATTTATTACAATATCTAGATTAAATTAACATTGATCTTCAAAAGGTCATAGTTCCCATCGATAGGGAGAGTGTCAGCCAAGAAACCTAGTTTAAAATATGAATATCTTTCCTGTCTAATAAGGTATAATCTCAGTGATAGATTCACAAAAACTATTTTATCTCTGCCTTTCTGATAATATATACAAATATAAGCTTTATTTGTGAATCTCTATTATTTAAGCCATATATCAGAGAGCGTGTAGGTTTCGGTGTTTTATGAGTGAAAAAGACGAGTAGTTTAAGTAGCGAACGCATACCAACGAATAATGTTAGTATCTATATAACAAAATTATTGTCCTTTGGAGTTGACTTAACTTCCAAACATGTTTTATAAATAAATATTAAATGTTTTGTGGCTATTTATGAAAGATTATTACAAATACCCATTGTACTTGTTAATATCACCAATTAAATTTGCAACAATTTGGCGAAAGAAGTGTGACGACTGGATCACCATGAACAGGAGGCTGATATGCCAGCAAACACTCTCCTGGCGACCATATATCTTGGATAAGTCGCTCCACAATATTGTCGGTTGGACTGTCGACTTCCTATGACATCACCTGCTACATATTTACTTCTAATTTCGTTATGAAATTAGATTATTTCGGAGTAAAAAATAGTTTGATCATGTTCTGCATTCAGCACCAACGTTATAGTGAGTAAATATACCATATTTCTTCATTACTTACATATTGCTAGGAGGATTTGGGTAAATTTGGGTGGATTTGAGTAGATTTGGGTAAGTCTACGGACCCAGACTAAGAGTGTGGGTTGGGTATCTAATTTTCAGCCACTCTATTGTGACTTACTGTCTGTAAAAAAACAATTATAAAAAGTAATACCTGGAATCTGTTTGGCCCATCCAATGGTGGAGACCAGTTCCCTGTCATATAGGTCAGCCAAGGTGGATATGGTCAGGAAGTCTGCATCGGAGACAGTCATGTCAGGCAGAGCATAAAGGGAATCTGGTTCACATGCAATGAGGGATTTCAGCAACTTATTATCTGGAATAAAATTGAAATTAGATTAGAATGTTGAAAGCTCTATAATTACCTAAATATAATTACCAAAGTGTAGTTACAGGATGAGAGCTATGCTCATGGTGTCCCATCTTCCCAGTACTCTTTGTCATATGACGCTTAGAAACTACTGACGATTTTGGCCTCCTCCGCCTTCCCACTTGTTCCAACAGCAAAAGTGAACTTTCTAAAGTTATTTTGGCAGCTTTGTTTCTATAGTTTGAGCCTATGTACTCTTGTTCATGAAAATACAGTTTTCAAACATTCTTCTTTGTCAATTTTCTCTATGACTGTTACTACTTTGTACATAGTGATCATATCACCTCTTTCTAGGAGGAGCCCCTTGAGGCTCCCTGAAGCTATTACACTGATCCAGGCCATACTACTAGGTGCCATCAGTTGTGGAGTTCTTATTGGCCTACCAAGGACCATGAGCCAGAACCTAGTCCCCTTAGAGAGGCATGGGGAGCAGTGACCTTGTGAAACCTTGTATTTTAAGTTATTTATGTCTGCCACCGTCAGGGAAGCACCCACAAAGTCAGCAAAACAAAACAGACCACTGCATGGTAAGAAAGAGACAAACTATGCACACAAGCTATCAATAATTAACACTATAGCACTCTTCAATCGCAACTTGCGTTTGACTTTTTCTCTCGAGTCCGAGCATCGGACATGATGTGCATCCGATAAAAAAATATTTGTATACAATTAATTTATTATCCGATCGACTTCAGGATAGTTTCAAAATGAGCGCCTTTAGAGTGTGCACAATTTGATACCAAAATGAAAGATGTAACACCAAACTTGATGTCAGAACATTGGAAAGATTATAAATATGGTTTTGGTCAAAATTGTAAAATATTTGTTAAAATTCTATTTATTGTGCTATTATTATGGGACTAGTTTTAAAATGCGTATCTTTAGATTGCGAACAATTTGATACCAAAATGAAAGATGTAACACAAATTTTTTTTTTTTTTTTGAGATATATCAAGAGTTGTTTCATTCTTGTATAGCCACTAGTACGCGTAGCATTTCGGGCAGGTCCCTGGAATACGATCCCCGCCGCGAAGAATCGTTAATCATTTGTCAGGACACTGGAAAGATATAAATAATTTTTTGATGATGAGCGTCCAAAATTATATTATTTGTTAAAATTACATTTATTGATCTATTATTATGAGACTAGTTTTAAAACATGTGCTTTTTCATTGTGAACAATTTGATATCAAAATGAAAGACGAAACCCAAAAATTGATATTATTAAACTGAACAAGTATACACATTTGGCTGAGATGTGCAAATTGGTACTCGTTCACAGGTAACTTTAGGCTTTGCTAAAGGGAGTCACGCTTGGCTTTTGGACAATATATGCATATACAACACCTGCAGGGAATTTAATTACCAACACATTGATTCCAAAACGAGCCATGTAGCATGAGAATTAAGGTGAGAAACTGAAACGAGTGTACACATTATACTGATTTTGTGCGCTCATAGGTAACTTTTGCTGAATTTAGGCTTTGCTGTGGGAAGTCATGCTTGGCTTTTGGACCTTATATGCATATACACCTATAGGGAATTCTATTGCGATCACAATGATACCAAAACAAACGATGTAGCACGAGAATTAAGGTGAGAAAACTGAAACGAGTATACACATTTAGTGTTGCTGAGTGCTCGCCCGCACCGCAAGCAGTAATTTGTGCATACGCAAGGAGTAGTTCGTGCATACTCAAGGAGTAGTTCATGCATACGTGCAGAGCACACGCCCGGGGCGCGAAAGTGTTAATGAAACTAGTGTGCACTAGAATGCACCACCTCATCCACCCCCCCTTGTTTGGGGAAACAATGGAGGCAAGCCGAATTAGGTGGCTGCCTCCACTACCAGTTTTTAATCACTTAACTGCACCAACCAAATATTCTCAGTCGGCAGGAAACTGCGCCAACCAAGAAAACTCTTTTTGATGTTTGCGTACCCATTCTAAATGTGTGCGAGGTTGATTGTGTACAAAATGGACTCTTAGGACCTCCAGTGAGAGGCAGCCATATTGGAAAAAATTCCCAGAATGCCCTTGGGCTGCTGGCTGGGTTAGTGCCGAGTGAGCAACCATGGGTGGCGCACGCGCCTCTGGCTCCCAAACACCTGTCCGTCTTGGTGTTGGAAGATAACGCCCTGTCGGTGAAATTCAAACCTTATTGTTTGAAGAACATAAGGGTCATAATATTGGTGAAGCTAGGGCACAATAAGGACCTAACACAAAGGTTTGATGCAAGTGATACATCACTTATGAGGACAATACAGTAAGCGTATCCAGTTGTAGCTCTGAGCATCACCCTTGCAATCCTATGCTATCTCCAATTTATTTAGACGATACATAGATGAATCATTTTCTGCATTCAATGATGATGCATCTGATACAAGTAGCATAGATGAACAAAGTTAGAGACTTCCATGGTGGTGTTTTCCATAGATATTTTCAAGAATACCTGAATCTCTTCCCAACTGACGGACACTCTTGATGCTAGCTGAATCTCTTCCTGACTGACGGACACTCTTGAGGTAAGCTGAATCTGTTCCTGTGTGGGACCATACAAAGCGATCTTTTCAAGACTTACAAATTGATCTTTTCCTATAATCTTTTCAATACTACCTTATGCTTTACAAACTTGGCTACATACAACCTACAAGTACTAAAGCCAAGAGTGTACATGAGTGCGTTATTTGCAAGCATACAGAATGAAGAAACAGGAAGCGAAAATCTATCTGTACCTGGTGCAATGAGGGCGAAGTCGCGCTGTGCACCGTGGACTACTTCGTTGATTATTACTCACTTCCAAAGTACTGAGTGTGTAATACAGTGTGATACTGTGTAAATAGTATGTGAAACTGTACATATTGTAATTTTAGTGAATTTTTAACAAGTAATATTGCGACTATATATTTATTGTGGACACATTATTGACACATGTATCACAGTTCCATGGAACATTACAAACATTCTAATGTATACATATTGTAAAGGACACAAATATGCATCATATACAATAAAAAACAAATAAAACTGCATTGGAAATACATAGAAAAATAATTGAAAATATAGTTGTGGCAACACCCAGTGCTTGAATGACCCGCACGACTGTGTCTGGGCGAGTCGTGCATGGGCGACCAGGGCCTGATGACGTCACAGCGCACCTTGTCCACATCCCCACAGCTAAAGTAAGTGGAATTTGGTATTTATTTTTACATAGACATGTTCAGGGAAGGGAATTTATCATTTTACGAACAAAAAATAATTTTTTGGGAACACTTTATTTCATGCACACAGGGGAAATTTTACAATAAACTCGGCGCAGCATGGTGGTTAAGATGATGTATCACGGTGCAGGTTGCCAGTTCACCCTGGCTACAGTCTCCTGTTTTTGTTAAGTGAGTTTGCCTTTTGAGGCTATTCTTATACACGTTTGTGTAGCGTTAGCCAGGACTTATAGTGAGCTTGAAGCTACATGTGCTCATGGTTTTCTTCCCTGTGCTCCCTTTAAGTGTTGTCTTTGTACAGTTAGAATTGTCTTCCCTGGTGTGATCAGGATACACTCCCTTAGGGGGTCTCCTCGCTTGGGGTTGCCCTTCAGGTAAGCTGGTGGTTTTGGACCGTCTGTCTTTCCTCGGGTTGAGAGTATTTTGGCTGGTGGGGGTGCACTGTGGTTTGAGTGACCTAATCTGCACTCCGAGGCAGTCCCTTCAGCTTATATGGCTGGTTGGGTCTATGTTTTTCCCTTGTTTTTCCTCATTCTCCATGGTCTGGTGCCTTGAAGAGTTTGCAGTCCTTGTTTTTCATTCTTGGTCCTTTCAGGGGCTTTTTGTGTCATATTTACTGTATTCCACTTTGGGATTTAGTCATGCCATTCCTGCCTCCATTAGGTTAACCTAGAATCTGGGGAACAAATCATCTCCTATTGGTCTCTTGCCCCTTATTTATTTATTTACCCCGCCCTGCCCTGGTTACTCTCTATTGCTCCCTCATCTATCCATACCTCAACTATGGTATGTGTGCTTGGGGTTCTACTACCCAAAATCATTTACGTCCTCTAATTACTCAACACAAAGCTGCTATTAGGACAATATCCAACTCTGGCCCCAGACATCATTCGGTACCCCTACTCAAATCTCTAAATATGTTAGATATTAAGTCACTGCACATTCTCTCATGTGTATTATACATATATATAACGCTGAACTGTAATGCCAGTCCTGACCTCAAAAGCTTCATTGAAGGTTGTAACAGAACCCATGAGCACCACACCAGAAATAAATAGTTTTGATATTCCAAGAGTACGACTTAATCAAACTAGAAATGCTCTACATATTAAGGGACCCAGAATGTGGAATGACCTTCCCAACCATGTTAAAGACTGTACCTCTCTTAACCAGTTTAAGATAAAAATGAAACACTACCTAATAAATTCCCTGTAACCTACCTTACCCCTCTATTGTCAACCCATGTCTGTTATCTTTTTTTTAATCAACGCTGTTTGTCGACCTATTGTACTTGTGCTGCTTTTTCAGCCATGTTCCCCCCTTTTTTTATCTTTATTTGTATTTGTTCTCAACACATTTTATTCTTTATACTCAATTAGTATTAAGTTTTAGATATTAATGTTTTACCTGCCTGAAACGCATTGCATAATAGTGGCTTTAGGCATTGTATGTACTAGCTCTAAATATAAGCCGATCAAATTATGTAAATCACTTGTATGTATGTACCTTACCTGAATAAACATATTTATTTATATTTATTTATTTATTTATTTATTTATATACAAGAAGGTGCATTGGGTTTATGAGAATACAGAGCATTGAAGTTTACATTCTTGGAAAGCCATGGGGGCCTGATAGCTGAGTGGACAGTGCTCTGCACTCATATTTCTAGGGTCTGGGTTTGATCCCCAGTAATGGCATAAACAAAATGGGCAGAGTTTTCTTTACCCCTGATGCCCCTGTTACCTAGCAGTAAATAATAATAATAATAATAATAAATAAAAAATGTTTATTCAGGTAAGGTACATACATACAAGAGGTTTTACAAAAATTGATAGATTTATAGATAGAGCTAGTACATACATGCCTAAAGCCACTATTACGTAAAGCATTTTGGGCAGGAAAAACAATAAAGACTGAAACTTATACTAATTGAGATTAAAGTATAAAATGTGTGAGAACAATTAAAATAAAAAAAATAAAAAGGGGGGAACATGGCAGAAAAAGCAGTACAAATACAATTAGGTCGACAGTGTTGTTAAAAAAAAAGACATGGATTGACAATATAGGGGTATGGTAGGTTACAAGGAATTATTAGTAGTAGTGCTTAGTTTTTATCTTAGTCCTAGGTAATAGGTACCTAGGACTAAGTTTTAAGCTATTAAAATTACCTATTACCTATTACCTATTACCTATAGGTAATAGGTACCTAGGAGTTAGACAGCTGTTATGGGGTGCTTCCTGGGTGTGTAATTACCTAAGTGTAATTACCTAAGTGTAGTTACAAGATGAGAGCTACACTCGTGGTGTCCCGTCTTCCCAGCACTCTTTGTCATATAACGCTTTGAAACTACTGACGGTCTTGGCCTCCACCACCTTCTTCCCTAACTTGTTCCAACCGTCTACCGTCCAACCATGTGTGTGTGTGTGTATGTGTTGGGGGGAAAAAATAGTTAGTAGTTAGTAGCGGTTGATTGACACTTGAGAGGTGGGCCAAAAGAGCAGAGCTCAACCTCTGCAAGCACAACTAGGTGAATACTAGCACTCATAGCGTTTCAGGCAGATCCTAAATTTAACAGATAATTTTAAGAAGGTAATTTCTAGCAAAATTAAAAATGTTTACAGATACATTGTAAGAAAGTATAAATGCATTGTAAGAAAGTTTAAAAAATACATTGTATAAGAAAATTGACAGGATTAGTAGGTACACAAAAGTAAATTTAATGGTTATCCACAGGCCCATTGTAGTATAATTTGAGGATTATTGCAAGGTATAATGCAGTAAGCTATGTGTTCAGTAAAACAACCATGATATAAGATAACAGCAATGATTACAATAGTAAAATTGTATGGCTTAGGTAAATATTTTATTTATTTATGTATACAAGAGTTCTTACATTCTTGTACAGCTACTAGTACGTGTAGCGTTTCAGGCAAGTCCTTAATCCTATGTTCCCTGGAATACGACCCCACGAAAAATAGTTTTTACAACCAAGTACCCATTTTACTGTTGAGTTAAACAGAGGCTACAGTTAAGAATTTGTGCCCAGTAAATCCTCCCCAGCCAGGATACGAACCCAGGACAAAACGCTCGCGAAACTCCAGATGAGCGTCTTAACCACTACACCACGGGGACTGTACTTGTGGAGGATATATACTGGGGGATTGGGTAGCACTAGTAGATACAGTGCAAGTTTCAAGCACTAGGTAGTAAACATGAAGATGAAATTAGGAACTTTTTTATTTTATTTTTAAATATGGCAAAAGTTTGATAGCTTTTCAATTCGTTAGGGAGTGAGTTCCATAGACCAGGTCCCTTTATTTGCATAGTGTTTACACAGATTAAATTTGACTATGGGGGATATCAAAGAGATATTTACTTTTGGTGTGGTGATTATGTGTTCTATTACATCTGTCCAGGAAGAGTTTCAGAACAGGGTTTTGTAAATGTAATTGGCACAAGAGAATGTGTGTGGAGTGAGTTTATGTTTAGCATGTTTAGGGATTTAAACAGGGGGGCTGAGTGTTGTCTAAAAGCAGAGTTTGTTATTGTTCTGATAGCAGATTTTTGCTGGGTGATGAGGGGCTTGAGGTAGTTTGCAGAGGTTGAGCCCCACGCACAGATACCATATGTAAGATAAGGATAGATTAGCACATAGTATAGTAAGAGGAGAGCAGAGTTTGGAACACAAAATCTAATTTTAGAGAGTATTTCAACCGTTTTTAAGACTTTCTTGGTTATGTGTTGTATGTGGGTGCTGAAGTTGAGTCTCTTGTGTTAGTATAGGTCAAGGACCTTTCCAGCATTTTTATAGCTGATGTTAACATTGTCTATCTGAAGCTGAATTGCATTTGTTGATTTGCTTCCAAATAAGATGTAGTAGGTCTTTTCTATGTTTAGTGTGAGTTTGTTGGTTGATATCCTTAAGTGAACTTTTTTTAATTTATTGTTTACAACATTATTTAATGTGTGTGGGTTGGGGTCTGAATAGATGAGGGTAGTATCGTCAGCAAATAATATAGGTGTAAGAATGTTAGAGACATTAGCAGATCATTGATGTATATAAGAAATAGGAGTGGTCCTAGGATGCTACCCTGTGGCACTCATACGGTTAATGGTAGAGTGGGAGAGGTTATATCAATGATGGCTACATATTGTTGTCTGTCACTAAGATAGGATAGGATATAGCTCAGGGCAAGGCCTCGAATTCCATAATGGTGGAGTTTAAGTAGGAGGTAGTTATGGCTAACAGTATCAAAGGCCTTTCTCAGGTCAATGAAGAGTCCAATCGGAAACTTTTTGTCAAGGGCTGAGTAAATTAAATCAAGCAAACTAATAATTGCATCATTTATGCACTTTCCACTGGTGTTGGGGGTTCTTGGGTCCCGACAGTGCTATACAGGGGTTATCGGCATGGCATTCAAAGTACCTGGGCTTCCTACAGGGCTCATTCACCCTGCAGGCCCTGGAAAAACCCCTCTGGCTTGGTTGTACTGGTTACTTCTTCCAAACTCACTCTTGCCTTGTGCGAAATTGTGGGTTGTTCATCGCCTGTGCCATCGGGCAATGTTTATATGTCTGCCATTGCCATGTTGCCTGTTGGATTGGTGACACCTTCAACCCTGAGTTGTGTGGGTCTTGTTCCCCACTTGTGACTCTTTGTATTCAGAGGTATCAGGTGACAACTACTTGGATTGTTGGTTGCAGCAGTCTGGGTTGTGCCCAGTTGGTTGCCCCGACTTTGCCCCACTTGGTGTTAGGGTCTTGGATTTTTCTGTTTCCAGCTTTGGAATATCTGAGATTTTAAGGTTGGGGCAGGGTTTAGCTCAGGATGTGGCTTGTGTTGTTCCAGGATTTGCCCCTTCCGACTCGGGCATGGAGGAAGTTGAGCCTTACGCTCATGCCAGGGTTTTGGAAATTTTCTAGTAGGCCCCTTCTTTTGAGGCCTCCCCCTTAAGACTCCACTTTTGTGTAAGGTATGAGATTGAAAGCTATACCCTAAAGTATTGCTAACAACACCCGCTCTTACTTTCTTATAAATAATGGAAGTGCAGGGGTTTATATATTGTAGTAATAGTCACCAGTTCTAACTACATGAGACAAGAAATACACCTTGGGATACAATTTTACAAAAGAATTTTATTTAACAAATACCAGATTTCCTCACACTTCTTAGAACAGAGTGGGGGGGGGGTTTACTTGGATCCACCACAGGATTAATACAGACAAAAATGGGAGGGGGGAAGGATCCTTCTTCCTCTACAACCTGGGACTTAAGGTCATTACTCTATTCCACTCCTCATAGGTCACTACAAAGGGCCTGGGTTTACAAATGAATGTACAAAATGAATGTGAATAATCTTCCCATGTGACACACAGCTGAGCACATACACCTGAATTAACCACACCCCACTCTCCCTACACACAGGGTTTCAAAAATCCTTATTTGCACAAATTCCTATCCCTAACTCATAAAGAAAAGGGGAAGCACCGCTATAAACATCTATAATACTGCACTTATCGTTTTTGTTTGAGACCATCCACAAGACTGGTCTTGTTATCACTGCCTCCCTCTCCCAAGTGACTGATAGGGGCTTGCACATGTCGCTCCTGCCTGGTTCCAATAATGTCTCCTCCCTATACATGTCATACACATTTCCCAATACAGCACTTCATTTATATGTCTTATAATGTTCCAGGCTGTTTTTCTACATTTAACACTGTTGTTTCTCTATATTTTCTTGCATTGAATCTGCTTTTTCTTTACCATTTTATTCCTTTTGTTTACATTGGGTATTCATTTTAGGAGATTACATTCTCCTGTTGAGATGATGCTCTGTGCATCTGAAAGGGGTCAGAGTTGCAGACTGTTTTTTCAACATTTAACACTGCTATTTCTCCCTACACAAAGGTCTCTCTCTTACACCAGGTAGTGGGTGAGGACATTGGCTCCACCCCGGAGCCCTGTTTTGCAGTTTTCAGGGCCCTGGGAGAGTCACAGTGGGACCTTAGCATCCTGTTTGATCCTTTGTGGGCCTTGTTGAAGATCGTGTGTTGTATCAGAGTGGTTTCCTTGTCCCCCTCTCTCTGTATGAGTTTCAGTTGGGTTTACCTCTCCCACTTCCCCCCATGGTTCATTTATGAGTGCCTTTGGGCTCTTTGGCTTCATCCTTCCAAAGGTTTCCTTCTTCCTAAGTCCCCCCAGTGGTGGTTCAAGAGGCCGTATGTCTATACTTCCTGTGCGACCCAGTTCCGCCTTGGTTATGGGGCCAAGCTTCCTTCGAGGGAGGGAGGGTGGTAGTGGTAGTGAGGGAAGAGTAGGGGGTGAGGGAAGAGTGGCAGTGAGGGAGGGAGGTGTTTGGTTAATATGGTTCACTTGTTGTGTGGTCCACCTGTCCACTTGTGTGATCCAACTTGTCATATGAAGTAATTATTAATTGTAACCTGTGATAGAATGGGCACTAACACAGGATCTAACTTGGAACACAATTACTCAATGAACTTTTTTTCATTTTAGTTATATAAAATATATCTTACCTGAATGTTACTCAAAATATTACCGACACTTCAACAACTTTGGAAATACTGGAGCTCCAAAAATAACGACCTGGGTACAGCCCCATATAGGCCGTTAAATCGAGTGGATACTGTAAATGAAATGCCATTTTCTGGGTGAGTCCCGGAGGCTCCCTGGCACCCTACCTCCCTCCAGTGGACGGTTTCATTTAGTTTTTTATGCTTAGCCTCCGAACTGGGGTTGAGTAGCTGGCACAATGGGTCCGGGGCTGTGTGGACAAGCAGTGCGGCGGCGGTATATGACATTTGCTTGTTTGCTTCTTTCCTTGAGAGTTGGGGGAGTTCTGCCTCCCTGTTCGGTTTGCGGTTGCAATTTTCTTAACAAGTGGGGTTTGTTTTGTTATGCCTACTTTTCTGGGTGCCTAGCCCCAGTCAATGGCAGATAAGGAATACCCCCAACCACAGGGGGGGTTTCCAGAGGTCATTGCTCCCATGCCTTTATGAGAGGGCCAGGTTCTGGCTTGTGGTCCCCGGTAGGCTCAACTCCATTGACTAATGCCCTAGACTAATATATCACATATTAGTATTATATATTATAATACACATATTATATCACACACATTTTATATCATTAATATATCATATATCATATATTAGCCCGATAGCTCCAGGGAGCCTCTGGGCTCACCCAGAAAATAGCGTTTCATTACATTCAATGCTGGTTTTATGCTGCAAGTTTATTTCTCTTACCTTAAACAGTTTATTGCATTTCTACAGAGGTTATGGACCTCGGGACTTTAGAAAAATCAGAGAACTTGGTTACGAATAAGGAGTTTGTAACACTAACCAAACCATTGGAATAATCAAATGTACCTTTGACTTTAAGGAAAAGAAAGTAGTGATTCAATTATAAATTTCTGGAGAGCCCTTATTTAGATTGCTGTAGCCAAGTATGGGGACCTCATCTTCAGAAAGACAAAGCTGCTCTAGAAAAAGTGCAACACTGGGCAACAAAAATCATTCCAGAGCCAAATCAACTCTCGTTTCAGGAACGGTTGAGGGCCACAGGGCTAACAGCACTGCAAACAAGGCATGACATGGCAGATCTCATTGAAACTTTTAAAATACTGAACAATTTGGAGGATGTTGATCCGGATAATTTCTTCAAAAGGTCAGATGTAACACAAACAAACAGCAACAGTTTCAAGCTCAACAAGCCACAGTGTAGGACTGAGAACAGGAGATGCTTTTTCACCCACAAGGTTATAAACCCATGGAACTGCCTATGCGCTGAAGCCATAAATGCCAAAACTAATAAATTTTAAAATCCAACTGGAAAAGATCAAGACAAATGGGGAGGGGGGGGGACCTTCGACAAGCCACAGGCTTCCTGTCCTCGTCAACACCAACAGTGTTAGTGGCCCTCTGGTAAATTCAGGTAAACCCATGGAACTACCTACCCGCCAAAGCCATAAATGCCAAGACATTGCAATACAGTACTGCAGTTCAAAATCCAGTTAAAGGAAATTCTTAGGAAAAATGGGGAAGGGAGGCCTTTGATGAAGTCACTGGCTTCCTGTGCCTGTCTTGGCCACTTAACAGATGATGGACTTTAGGTAAATCTCGGCATCCTGACAGTCTACATGCTGACATCACAAATTTTTTTAACAACCAACCTGCTGACATCATCACAAGTATCCTGACAGCCAACATGCTGACATCATCAAAAGTGTCCTGACAACCTACATGCTGACATCATCACAAGCATCCTGACAACCTATATACAGGATTTGACATCTGACATCATTACAATCATTCCAATAGGCTAGTAGTAGTAGTAGTAGTAGGCATCCATCAGTCTCAAGAGACTATGGAGTTGCACTCTGGTTGTTGATCTGGCGTGGCCTCTCCAGGGCGCAAAGCTAGGGTAGGTTGATATGAGGAAGAAGCTGTTACCCATGCAGCAACTCACCCCTCTCCATGGCGCCAAAAGTTTCCAAAGGAAAGGCAAATCCATTACGATTGGTTCCAGCGCTGTTGCAGGAACTATCTGAACGAGGTTGAAGGCAACAACGAACTGCCCTAGGGGCTCCAGATCCAGAGGTTACCTCAGCTATAATCTATATAAGCTATAGGTTATAGCCGATAAGCTAACATTATATGTATCTTGACAAACAACACACTGACATAACATGCAGGCTGACAATCTCAAGCATACTAACAGTCTATATGCATACATTATCACAATTGTCCTGAAATCCTGTATGCTATGAAATCCTGACATTAGTAAAAAAAAGCCCTTGTTCTAGAGTACTATCTTACTGACATAGTGCCAAAGGAATACATGTGTTTGAGAGATTATGCTTTATTCTATATTTAAGTACATTTATTTTTTTAATATGCATACTAATATTATAATTTTTTAACCAATGGTTTACTCTGGAACAACTATGTCTACCTAGTTCTTGTACTAACCTTCTAATGACACTTTTTTGACTGGCATTTGATGCAGTGAGAATGGTGACTCTGTTGTTCTTCGGTACTTCTGCCTGCCACCTCTCACTCGATCTAACCTAAGAAAGAATACTTATTATAAAGCTGAGTATTGTTCAGATAAGGTAGAATACTTTCTTTTTGCTATACCTTGAACCAGTGTTCAATTATACCCTAAAATAATGACTTTGTACAACAATCTGTTATATCCTCATTGTAACTATGGCTTGCAAAACATGTTAACAATGTACACACCCTTGTGGTAACAATGTCTTGTCAAAGCGCTTCAAGCTGAGATCATCAAGATCGTTACCTAATTACAAAAGGACAAGTTGTGAGTGTTCTAATGGTAACCAAAAGTAATAAAGTATTACAATGAGAAAAATATAATACATTATTGTGATTTCATTGTGTGCAGAGTATTACAACAACAAACAGAAGTAGATTAAAAGAAAGGCAGAAATTATATTGATGAATAATTACAGTATAGGAAAGTAAAAGGCAGACAAGTCCACAGGGCAATTTACCTTGTAGTAATAACGAATTGGCAAAATGATAGTATGTCTCAGCAGGTAGGTAGGTAGTATGTCTCAAGAGGGGATCAGGGAAAGGCTTACAGGCTTCACAGTAAAAAAATTACCACAGAAAAAAAACCAGCGTTGAATGTAATGAAACGCCATTTTCTGGGTGAGTCCCGGAGGCTCCCCGGAGCTATCCCAGGCTGATATGCTAATGTCAGACTTTGGCATCAGTCATGTGTATGGAGTTCTTAGGCCTACCAGGGACCACGGCCAGAACCGGGCCCCCTCAAAGAGGCAAGGGGAGCAATGGCCTATAGAAGCCCCCGTGTGATTGGAAGCATTCTATGTCTGCCATCGACCGGGACAGGCACCCAGAAAGGTAAGCGCCCCAAAACAAACCCCTATTCTGGTTAAAATTGCTACCAAAAGTCGAACTAGTGGATAGAACTCCCCAACAGAAAACAAGCAAACTAGTATGACGTCACACGTCACCGCGCCGCTGTCTGCGCAGCTCCCCCCTCCCCGGGAGGGGGTAGGGGGAGCCCCAGACCTCCCACGCCGGCTATCCACCCATCAGTTCTGAGGCTGGATGTCAAGACACGTGAAAAAACCGCCGACCGGAGGGAGGGAGGGTTGCCGGGGAGCCTCCGGGACTCACCCAGAAAATGGCATTTCATTACATTCAACGCTGGTTTTCTGGGGGGAGCCCCGTCGGCTCCCCGGAGCTAACTACCCACAGAGGAAGAACAAAAGGGACGGAACCGGGAGGCGGACACCACGCACCCCTCCCCTGAAAGCGAGACAACCGGCAGCAACGCCAACCCAAGGCGCCACAGCCCCGGACAGTCCCGGGAACAACACAACAACGAGCAGCAAGGCCCCGAACGAACACCAAAGATCCATGCCCGAAAGACTGCGAGAACACGTCATCCATACGGCAGCGAGAGCAGCAAGGCCACGAACGCCACGGGCAGGATGGAAGAACACAGGCAGCCGAGCCGCAAGAACACGGCTGACAACCCGGGACACCAGCACAGGCGAACCAGGAAGAACAGAACTGGATCAACGCAAAATGCGCTCCGGACACAGATGCCGTGGCACACAACCGCGGAGACCAGGAAGGTGCAAGCGGCGCACGAACAGGCCGGAGATGAAACGACGCACAAGACAGCTTACTAACGGTGTAGAAGCAACACCAAGACCGAAAACAAGCCAAAGCGGCCCCACCAGCGCCGCACAAAAAGAGAGAGGCGTCAGTATGTGGCACGACGACGGCCCCCAACCCCCACCAAAAACCAAGCCGACGCTAACAAGAGTAACCACCTAAGAAGGGACAGGAAAAGGAAGGACCGCCAAAACACCCCATACTGCCGCCAAGAGAAACACGCAGGTGGGACACCGACCACCAGCTGGAGGCGAGACCATGAGGCAGACGGAAGCAGCCCCGACAAGGCCCCTCCGAGCCCAGGAAAAGCGGAGCCGCAAGAAGATCTCGGGCGCGACCACCGAACTCAGGTGGCACAAGGAGATGGAACGTCTGCCGAACAGAAAAACTCCAAGCAAGCAAACCCACCAGGAGTTCAGAAATGACGGGTCCGACGCGGGACATTGCCAGACCCCGAAAAAACCAATTGGCAGGGCAAGCAAGGAAAACCAAGAAGGCGGACGGGTTGCCGCCAGAACTGTATCCGAACCAAGAGGTACGAGCAACTGCAACAGACCGATACAAAGAAGCACACCACAGGACACAGGCCGAAAAAAGCCCTAGAAGCCAAGGAACACACGCAGAACACACCTGTGGCAGAGGAGGAAAACAAGGGAACGCACAAGCAATGAAGTGGTGGAAACCAACCACGCCCCCCCCCAACATAGCAGCAAGTGCAGGCAAACAGACAAAAAGGATGCCAGGACAAACAACTGGGTGAGGCAGGACGAAAGAGCAGAAAAATAAACCCCAGGAATAAGGACACGCCACCGCGAAACACGGTACCAAAGCCACAGCGCAGTAGTAGCAACAGGCACCACCGCAACACGCCACAGGTAAAGAGCAACGCGCACCTGCAAGGCAGAGAACGGAGCAGACAGACCCCAGACAGGCCACGGAGACACGACAGAACCCAGCAGGCCCAGGAACGCATACCAGGCGACCGACGGCGGAGAAACCCCACTCAAAATCGACTGGATGGGGAACTAGGAGCTCTGCCAACCCCAAGCCTGGCCCCGGGCCAGGCTAGACCGGCCAGGAGGAGGCCCACCAGGCAGCCGCATGGAGCT